>BROG01000377.1:180000-701510 GCA_030159075.1 Atrina japonica
TCAGGAAAATATCCCGTAATTAATATATGTACTTTCATTACACTGAATAATTTAAAATATTATAGACACAATACCAAAGCTGTAAGAATCAAGACAATCGTTTCTGTCGATTAGAGCTCGGTTGAGCTCCAATTTAAAAGACATGTAAATATTTATTAACAAGACAATGGTATCATACAAGGCAAAACAAAAAATCTAAATGTATAGCGAAATCCGTTTAAGAGTAACCACTGCAAAAAGAAGACTATATTAGCTTTGAAGAATTTATAATGTAAATGGTGTTATCAGTGCGAAATATTATTTTAGTATAATATTATCACCTGCAGCCCATTACACAACGAATCATAAGGTTTTTCCGAAAGTTTTTTGCTTACGGAATCCTTACGTAAATACTTTAGTCATTTTCACAAAAGATATTGTAACTTTAAAGAAAACATGTAAAGGTTACGGATTTTCCCCGGAAAGTATCAAATCCATAACTGACATAATACAAGGGAGATTTATGGAAAAAATCGTACGTACAGAAATTCCTTAAGACTTACGACAGCTTTTATGTGTTCTTAAAGTAAAGGCATTTCCTTACGGAATTTTACTTACGAACTTTTGTGAAAATGACTCAGAGAAATATTTTATTACGCATGACTCTTTGTGAAATGGGATTTTGGTATCGAAATACCAGGTTCTAGGTTCATGTATACCATCGGGGACTCAAACGGTCCACCAGCAGTGGCAAAGACCTAGTGGTTATAAATAGTGTAAATATAATACCAATATTATAATGCTCAAGACGATAGTTTCTTTCAATGAGACTTCATCAGCTGAGCTCCAATTTGATATAAAGGGTAAATATTTCCTAAAAAGAAAGTGGTATAATACAAGGCCAAATACTAAGTCTAAATGTATTGCCAAATCTGTCTAAGAGGATCCATTGCAAAAAGTTGACTATTTTAGCTTTTGAAGAATTTAGAATTTAAACGGTGTTGTCAATACAAAATATTACTTCAGCTGGTACCGAAATACCATCGGGAACTCAAACTGTCCACCAAATCACCATAACGTTTACAATATTTCTGTAAATTTGTTTTTTGTGTACGTAATATATACATGTATATTCATAATACCACAGTCTATGCCAATAACATCGGTCCGTCGGTCCTGACTGACAAAAATCCGTTCGGACCGATGTTCTTCTCCAAATTTTCGGACCGCATGGCCGATGCCGTTTTGAGTAATAATTTTCCTTGATTATTCACTCGTAAACGTTTTTTAACGCCAATTCATTACTTGTTCATAACGAAGTTCTTAATCATTTGCAGATGCGACCATTTTTTAGGTTTTGGCGGTGTTTACTTGCGAATCAATCGCATATGTTTTCACTCTGAAATTACATCACCGAAATCATGGTCAGCTATGCCCTTTACAACAACGAATTTGACTATTCAGTTTCGATAAATTAGAGCGTCTGACTCACATTGATTACTGTAAAAAAAGCACGTTGTGTGTCGTCACATTTGTACGACTTTCAAATTGAAACAGAACAAGGTGACGTTTTCTTTAAATCAGGGTCGATTTCAAGATAACACAATCTGCCTCATCATCGGACACTAGCTTGAGTTTGAAAGATCTTGGTTAAAGAAATACTCGTGCCGAGTCGTGGCTAGTGCTCGAAGAGGAGACAGACGCTTGCTTTGTAAATTCTGTCGAAATGCAGACTATTTATATGTCGTATCGGCCGTTAAAAATTTTAAAAATCGAAATTTGCCATAACAATATGAAAAATGTGGGCTTATAAACACTCCTGGTCTGAGCGAAAAAACGGAATAAACATCATTTATAACGGTTTAAATATATTAAAGTAAAGTCAGTTTAAAATAATTGTGTTTTCTTTCATTTCATCATGCAGAAAAATGTACTCAACACACACACACACACACACACACACACACACATATATATATATATATATATATATATATATATATATATATATATATATATATATATATATATATATATAGTGATTTTCTTATTGTTGTAGAGCACTGCATGTCAAAGTGATTGTGTCTGCATGATCGGGATTCCATCAATACCGTGTAATAATTGTTTTTTTTTTTTCAATTAACCTTATGTGTTTTTTCAGACTGACAATATTCGGTTCGGACCTGCGTTGTTGCGTTGCGAATGACCTGTGGCAGCCAATAGAATTTGGCGGCCAACACAAATGCTCAAGACGATCGTTTCGGTCAATTGGACTCCAATAAAGCACAACAAACAGTGATATAACACTAGTATCTTTTCATCATATCTACGAGAGTCGAGTGGTGAACAAAACTTTTTTTTCACGCAAAGCTTGTCTTTACGGAAATGTGAGTAGTATCATCCGTATGACATAATGATAATCAAATGGTTACTCAGCCCCGCCATCTTTTGTGAATAACAATACCATCATTAACATGCTTAACTAGTGTATATTGCAGAATCAAATTGGTAAAAGAAAACAATAGATGCTCAAGACAATCGTTCCTGTCAGTATGACGTCATTACTTAAGTTCGAATTTTAGATACACGAATATTTCATAAGAAAAACTTGTGAGTCTTAAGACACTGTTTGTATATCAAACTGGTCAGTTGCAGTGTTCTGATAAGATTACGTATAGGTCTACCAAGGTAAAAAAGTGGAACATCCGGATCCTGTCAAACACCAAAACAGTGCAGTCTACTTTCCAACAATAGGTTGTACAGGTAAAACATATTGCCTTGCACGGACTCCATGCATTACTGAATCCCTAATACTTTTGTGACGACAAGTAGCCTGCCATCCCTGTTATGATTTGATTTTGATTCGTTGTGTTTGTTTTGATTTGATTTTGATTTTTTGTTTTACTCAACAATCTTTCAGTCATATGATGGCATCCAGTTTTTATTGGTGGAGGAGAAACCCCGGTTACCCGGGTAAAGACCACCGACCTTCAGAAAGAAAACAGGCAAACTTTTCCACTTAATTCGAAATTACCCTAGCGGGCGTTATATTTGTAAGCATGTGCCAATTTACCTTGGTAACCCTATATAGGTTTAGAATAGATGTAGATGTAAATGTAGATAATATAAATAGACGAGACATCCAAGAAAAGCGTTTAGATCAATACAAATTATACTTTTAGTCGCTAAAAATGTTATCACATGACGCTCAATTCAACTCGGTTAAGTTTTTGTTTTACATATTAGGATATTAGGTTACATTTTGTACCGCAGGTGATATTTACCTTTAAAATGTAATACAGACACCAAGCGTGAGTCAAATGCAGTCAGTCATACTATTTTGGTTATTACAAGAACAAATATGTTATAGTGACCACAATGTCAACTTTATCAATGTTCATTAAAGGAGCATTATCTATGTTTACCCCAAACAATATGTTGATTTTTTTTTCTACTTTTATCACTTGTAGTTATCCTTTACTAACAAAAAAGAGCAATACACAGGCATACAAATATTGCATTCCTATATATATTTTGACAATAAGGTCAGGCACAGTGTGGTATAGAATTAATCAATTGCAAGTGAAAAAGTGTCAAACTGGATTTATCAAGTTATTTTCACAAAATATATAGGAATTGTTATGCTTTTGTATATCTCTTCTCGGTATTGGATATCAATTTAAGTAGGATAAAAAAACAACAACAACAACAAAAAAAACAAAAAAAAAAAAAAAAAAAAAAGCACACAGCTAATGCCCCTTAGGTAATATAAATTCATAGACGACTGATCTCCGGCAATCCAGAAGTGAGACCAGAAGATAATTTAACATAGTATATGGGACCTGTTTTATCAAAAGGGTGCTAGTTTTATTTTTACCTTAAAACAAAAATAAGAACTGTTTTATCTACCGTACTCCTACTCCAGTTTTCATGTATACTGTATATCTTTGCCCTGTTATTTTCGTCCCTCTTCGACAAAAAAAACAAAAACAAAAACAAAAACAAAAAACAAATAAAAAACAAAAACAACAACAACACAGAAAAAAACATATTCACTAATATTAAATCTGCCCTTAGCCACCATAGTTTCAGGATAGCGTGTATGACGCGTGTGGAAGCGACGAAAATTAAACGGGAGCGAACAATTTCTAAGTATACAGAATTTTCATTTTTCATTGATATTTTGTTAGTTAATGACTACTCATATCAGCCATATTACAAAGACTAATCCATGACACTTACACAATTAACTTAGGGCTACCCATTGCCTCTAATATTGATTGATTATCTTTGATATTTAGAGCAATAAATTGTATTTGACCTCCATTAATTATTGTTTGAAATGCAGGATAAAATCACAAAATCAGTTTCGTAAACCCCGTGATACTTTGAACTGACTGTGAGAACCAGATGTAACTACCTGAGTATGTATGTTTATACATAAAGACAAAAATAAATATTAAAATGGCCTAAACACGAAGAACAATTACGAATCGCAAACAGGATGAGACCAGGTGTCTGGAAGGAGTGGCAAATGCTCCATGGATACCCCACGAGTTCAGAGAATGGGTCATGTTCGGTGAAAAGGTCAGGCTCGGTGAACAGGTCATCAGTCAGCTCCAGATCTGATTGGCGAATGGAGGTCATTGTATATGGTTGTGCTGCTTGAGTAAATTCTATCTACGTCACTATCTCAATGTAAGTTTTTTACGGTTCATCGACCCTTTTGGTTGTACATCACAGACTGGCTATCATATGTGGCATATGATTTTTGACATATTTAAAAACATCTCACTGATTGTTGTGAGCTTACATCACATATTTACTAGTGTGTGTGACGTAGACAAATCTCAACTACATCACATATTTAACTGATCCGTGACAAAAACAAATCTCACTGACTATAGTGAGCCTACATCATATATTTATTAGTGACTGGTCCGTGCGATTACCAAATCACACCGACGATTGTGAGCCTACATCCCATTTTTAGCTGATCTTTGACAAAAACACATTCCACTGACGGTTGTGACCCTACGCCAAATGATCCCTGACATTAACAAAACCCACTGCATGCTGTAAGCCTACGTGACATATTGATATAGAATTATTTATCACCGACGGTTGTGAACGTACATAAGGTTTTTTTTTGCCATATTATGTAACAGATCTTATTCTAATTGACGGTTGTGACTTTACATTAAAGACTGGCGATCGTTTTGTAGTTCTTTCTACCGGTAGATACTAACCACAGGTAGGAGTGATAGAAGATGTAATGTATGTAGATCTGGTCGTACTGGTCGTATAGCCAAATATTGTTTCAATAGAATATTCTGTTTCTGGACTCAATATCTATTATATATTCAAGATATTTGATGAAGTTTCTTACTTTTGTTCCATGTTTATATTATTTACAATACAATTATGCTCAGGGGGCCGGTCTGGCTCAGTCGTTAGCGCGCTCGACTTTCGGTCGTGAATTCGAGTCCAGCCGGCGGTAGGTTGGTTTTCTGTCCTTCGGATTAGACAGTAAAAACCGAGGTCCCGTGTTACAGTAGGTGTCGGCACGTTAAAGAACCCTCACAGCTCAATGGCCGTAAGTGCCGAGCATAGACCAAAATTTGAAGCCCTTCACCGGCATTTGGTGACGTCTCCATATGACTAAAAGATTCTTGAGTGGGACGTTAAACAACAATAAACATACAAACAAACATTGAACATTAAATTATTAATATGTTCCCCGGACGCAGATGTTTTGACGCATCTAAAAAAATCAATAGCGGGAGCCAGTCGCATGTAGGCAGTGGCATAGTAAACAAATCAAAGGTGTGTGTGGGGGGGGGGGTATTTATGAAAATTCTAGATTTAAAGTTGACCGTGTACAATTATGTACATGTATATGCATAGGCGTCGGAACCGGGGGGCTAGGGGGGGGGGGGGCTTAGCCCCCCCACTTTTTTTTGCAAAGATAGACATAGGTGTTAAAAATTGGGCTTAGCCCCCAGACATTTCTGGCGTGTGTATGTGTTTTAAGTTGGTTTAGCCCCCCCCCCCCGCCCCACTTTCAATTTGCTTCCGACTTCTGACTTTGTGTATGGGGGAAATAATATGATGGGGCGCGTCTAACCTGTGCCCTTTTTTCCAGGGAAAAAAGTCTATGCTACAACACCGGAAACGGATATACATATAGCTAAAAATGTGATAAAGGGGCGTGCTGTCTTTTTTGGGGTGAAAATTCTATATACTGAAGCGCTTTTTCCTAGGGGAGGAGTTGAGCCTGGATTGATTTTACTTAGGGGGTTCTATACTAGGCCTATCTTCCCGAGGGGAAGCCTAACCCAGGCCCGTGTTTCTTCCGGGTGCATGAGGAAGAAAGTCTATGCTGCAAAACCTAGTAATCTTACCTTTCTTCGGTAAACACACACGTGCTGCATTCTTTGACCCATCTTTACTTCTGCTGAGGGTAGATTTTTCCACAAACCCTGTTACTTCTCGGTGTAATATACTTCCTATTATTGCCTCGACACCGGGTAGTTGTTTAAGTCCGATAAGTAGAACCCGGAAGAATTCCTCGCCACCTTTATTTAGATATAAGGATATCAATACAGAAACAAATATAGTAAACGTTACGTGTTCCAGTGTCCAAATCCAGGAAAACATTTTGCATTCCTATGGGCACCTGTTCCTATAATGTTATAAACTTAGATCCATACACATATTATAAACGGTGAACATTGGACCATGGACGATGGTATAGTAATCAAGGTCAATGTTAGGTCGTCCAATATTTATGTTAGATAGTATTCTTGGTTCCCAGATGACTAGATGTATACTTTATCTCTCTGAGTTGAGTACATCTGTACTTTATCGGCACCCGCATAATCTGAAAGTGTACAGTGTATTTATGTCCGAGTATCGGACAGGGGAATACTGTGTCCGAGTGTCGGACAGTGATATACTATGTCCGAGTGTCGGACAGGGGAATACTATGTCCGAGTGTCGGACAGGGGAATATTATAAGTTCCACTAGAAGTTAAACAACACGTTAAAATCACTGTAGCCAATTCTGACTTAAAACTTTGAATTAAGGTAGTGGTGGAACTATTTTTTTTTTCAAAAGTAGGTCCGCGAGGCTGGTAAACTAAATAATAATAATATATGCCTACTGTTAGAAATACATGGGCTATCTCATCAAAAGATTTCGAGTTAGAAGGGCGGAAGTTAATATTTTTTTCAACTTTTATAGAAAAATTCAAGTATTTATATTGCCAGCTGTAGAGATTGTACGTACTCCTACTTGAATTCTCCCTGCTTACTAAGTCTAAATGTTGGATTAATTGTGAGGCAAATATTTAGCTAGGGGATAGGGTTTTATGCATCTTTCAGAAATGTTGGAAATTTGGAGGCCCGAAGATATGTTTTTTTTCATCATGTTTTTAAATGAAAAGATAAAAATTTGTTGAGAAAATTTGATTTTAATTTGACGTAGTTATACGTGCATGTATACGAACGGATGAAATAAGTAATGACGATCGGGATCGAAATTTGTTATTAAAAACCCCAAAACCTAGAACCCGCAAACTCGATGTAAACAATCACGCTTTCGATTTCCAGGTGGCTGGGGTCTCTCAAGTGATATCAGGTAAGATGAAATACTACCGGCATGGCGTAAACTGGTTGCCATAGAAATCTTATTGATATAAGCCTGTTGTTTTATTAGGACATAAAATTCAAAGCATTGTCATAAGCAAGTAATCAACTATGATATATAAATTGGCGTCGATATAAAGTTGAAAAGCAGTTCGACCTTGGCGGCTGCAAAGCGTCTTTTTACCACAAATGGTACAATGAACCACAATCGGTGATTTTCCACTTTTTGGGGGAGGAATGGGGCCTGGGCCTTTTGAATTGGAAATATTAGTTTACTACCACAGGAGTCCGAAACGCCCGGTGTAGTAGCCTACTAACAACTGTAACAAATATATTACAGGCCTCAATTTACATCCTTATATTCAGGAGTCAAATGGCTCCCATTGTAGAAAAATGGGAGCCATTCTTGTCTGCACTGAAGATATCCAATTTCAGGCATTATTGCTCTGCTAGTGCTACACAGTTGAGTGTCCACCAAAATCCTTGGACAAATCTAAATTTCGAACTGATTTTACATGGTTGGCATTAAAATTAGTAAAATGGGGCCTCCGTGGCCGAGTGGTTAGAGCATTGTGCTTTAAATCACAAGGCCTCTCACCTCTGATTCAAATCCCGCTAGGGTCATTTCGAATTAAGTGGGAAAGTTTGCCAGTTTTCCTTCGGAAGGTCGGTGGTCATCATATGACTGAAAGATTGTTGAGTATGGCGTAAAAAAAAAAAAAAAAAAAAAAAAAAAAATTAGTAAAATATATGACTAATGATAAAATTTTAGATTCAAAAATTAATTGATTAAATAATTAGATCAGTTTTAATTGCCTAATTTTTGTGCACAGCTACATGTAGAGGAGATTCGGGTAATTACGGATGCATTTCACATACTCTGACAAATAGATGTATGACAGTAGAGTTATGCTTATTCACACATATAGCACTTCCATTGATCGACGTAAGTCAACTTCCAGTTTACTATTTAACAAATCATTTACAAGACCCGACGCCAAATGATTACTTGAGAAAACAATTCAACAAAGGACCCGAATCCGGAATAATACGGACACCGGTCAAGAGAATGCAGACGATGTGTATGTGACTTTCAATATTTCACTTTCAGCTGAAATACTGAAACATTTTCAATATTCTAATAAAATGGTTGATACTGAAAAGAATTTCATTTATTTAATTTCAAAAATTATCATCCCTGGATGCCAGTAATAATAATAAAAATCAGGTACTTTTCCGTTAAAGGTCCAGTATCGACCAAGCCTGAAGTCACCAAATTTATTCAGCAATCAAGCTCAACAAAATATTCATGATTTTAAGATTAAATAATAATAATAAATAATAATAATAAAAGCTTTATTCAAAGTCGACATTTTTAGTAACAAATAACATAAGCTCTAAAGAGCTTTTAAGACCGACAATGAACATATTTACAAGTACGGTACATGTACTCACACACAATCTGAAAATACTCAGGGAATATCACAGCATGCAGGGGCATCACATGTGGCTTAACATTATAAATAAACATGCTAAAATCACATAAACGCACGTGCAACTTTTAAAAGCAGATCAGGCACTAAAAGGCAAAGAAGCACTGAATACACACATTGTTAACGAGAATCATGCTCAAGCTGGACAATAAGAGGAAATAAAATAGCCAACATAAAAACTATGAGCACATATCAATACAAAAAACGAAAAAAAACAAAATTTGCATTTAAAGAAATAACGTAAAAACATTTATAACATTTTAAACATACAATCGATGCTACAGCTGGATATAATTGAATATTTATGGTATGTAATTGTTAATCATGATGTAAATTATTGTCCATTTAAAAAAGAAATCTTCAGTAATTATGTCAACTTGAGTGCATAGTAATATTTTTACAAATACACGTACTACCGTACTCAACATAATTTTTTTACAGTAAAATCATAATTGTGACACATGATTTTTTCTAGTATATGTAAATGATGAAAACAAATATTTCATATTCAGTTACACCCATAACTTTTACAAACTGATATAAAACTCAAAATAATTAAATAAAAGTTTAGATTGAGTTTTGAGTAAATTTGAGGATGTTGGGCCGTAGTGATATACCCGAAACAAAAATATTGTAAAAGATTTGCTATTTTGTCAATGTTGAAGTTTGTTTTTCATGTGAATGTGTATCAAATTACAAACAACGCATATAGAATAGCAAATTAATTAATTGATGAATTTACTTCAGGATTTGTTAGTGTTTCTGGAAATTCTATTTAATTTTCGTAATGCTCTCTCTTCCTTTGCTTTTTTCCTTTTCCCTCTTTCTTTTTTTGTACTTCCATCTTTTCATTTAGATTTTGTTGTTTTGACAGTTTCAACTATTTTATTTTCAATTTCCATTGGAACATACTGCTGATGTTCTGGTTTTCATTCCATATCAGTTTTTCCACTAACCTTATCACCAATTGTGGACTTAATATGTAAATTATATTTTTTAAGCTAATCTCACGGACATGAGCCCAGACTGAACAGCACTAACAGCTTTTTGAAGTGTATCTGTGTCATAATTTTGTGCTTATACTTTTTAGGCATTCTGTTAAAACATAAATTAAAATATTGTTATTTTCCCTTTTTATACATAAAACTAAAAAAAAAAAATTTTTGATAGAATCTTTAAAAAAATCAAAAGTCTTGTTTATGGATTTGATCGACTTAGAAAATAGAAAACATTGTGTTCATGTAATTTACAGATAATACATATCTCTTACACATAACCAAGTCAAATACAGTGAAACCTATATAATAGGGGCCACCCAAGGGACCAGAAAATATTGAACTTTATGTTCAGGTGACCCTTATACACAGGTTCAATTTAGTTGAAGTATGCAGTCAAGGGACTTAAAACAACTGGCCTTTATAAACAGGTAATCCTTGTATAAAGGTGGCCACTATAGCAGGTTTTACTGTACATGTAAAATTAACACCAAAATGTTATTCAGTTTTTTAGCTCACATGAACCAAAGGTTCAAGTGAGTTTTTTTGATCGCCCTTTGTCCGTCGTCTGTCTGTCCGTAAACTTTTCACATCTTCAACTTCTCCTCCTAAACTGCTGAAGGGGTTTTAATGAAACTGTATAGGAAGCAAGTACTCAAGGTTCTCTACCAAGTTTGTTCATTGCGGCCAGATCGGCCCATGGTGGGGCAAAAGAGGCCTTAGGGGTTACCCCTCTTTAAAAATCTTCTCCTCCAGAACCGCTACATGAATTGAAAAAAATAATTGTATCTGAGTGATTTACATAGATGTATGATTAAGTTTGTTAATTTTGTTGAAATCGGAAAATAAATTTTTGACGTGTTTTGACATCTTTTTAGAATTTGTAATTTTCATTCATTTTTGTAGGATTTCTTTGATTTTCTCCCATATTATTCATTATGATGCTTTCATTTTAGGTGTTTTACCTATGGTTTGGTAGACAAATACTTTCCTGAAAGAATTTTGCTGAAATTTTATTTTTTGAATTTTTTATGAATTTTTTTAAGACTGCAAAAATGAAAGGGAAGGTGGAATTTTCCACATTTTTGACTTCTCCAAAACTACGGAAGGGATTTTAATGAAACTTTATAGGAAGTAAGTACTTAAGGTCCTCTACCAAATTGGTTAAATTCAGCCAGATTGGCCGAGGGATGGATCCAGGGTGGGGCAAAAGAGGCCCCAAGAGGTACCCCTCTTTAAAAAATCTTCTCCAGAACCACTGCATGGATTGAAAAACTACTTGTAATTGTATCTGAGTGATATACATAGATGTATGATTTAAGTTTGTTAATGTTGTAGAAATCAGGAAAAAAATTTTGACGCGATTTTGACGTCTTTTTAGACTTTGTAATTTTCATTAATTTTTGTATGATTTCTTTGATTTTCTACCATTTTATCCTTGCACGCATCTGCCAGTCCTATGTATATAAATCTGGCCCCGTATCTGGCATGGGGAATGGGAGGTGGGAGACAATAAATCACCTCTGAAAAAACACGACCTCTCGTTTTAATGTTGTCTGATCTGCTGTGTGAAATATAATATTTTCATGAACCATTTAATACCCAATGGTTTCATTCGGCTCAGACTTAAATAAACCCATCACTCCTGAAATATATTCTTACCTCCGATGTGGAATACATTGTTAGCGATATTTAATTTTAGCAATGGCAACACTCTCACTAATGTACAGTATTCTTTTCACATTTGTCGATCAGGTGATCACAGCACAGGTGAGCGATTTAGACCCACTGGAGTTTCTTGTAATCTGTAAAATGTAAAAACATTATTGATCCATTTTGTCAGTTGTTTTCAGGGATTTTGTATGTTAATGTTTTTTATTTTTCTTGCAGAATCTTATTTTCTAGTTTTGTATTGTACAGTAATTTTGTTTTTGTTTGTCATTGCACAGGTTTTAAAGTGAATTATAGAATTCTAATATGGCTACCAACCATGTTGAACAGAAAAGAAAGATCAACAGTGAGATTGGACACCCGTTGAGTGAAAACTCTCCAAAGAAGAAACGGACATATTCTGAACACCCAGTAAATGAACTTTTAAAAATCGCAGATAATATCGGTTGTAGTATCACTGATTTGGACTTCGCAAAACATATGGACAGTCACGATGAAATCAGGCATCTTAGAACAGAATTTTTTTATCCGAAAATGAAGGATTTAAATTCAAGTAAGGACATTATAACCATTGTATACACAGGGTTTCCATTTGACAGGAGGTCCTGGGTTTTGACCCCTGAAATTTCACTATAACCCGATTTTGACGCTTGACAAATTCACCACAGGGGTCATTTTGACTCTCAATATTTTTTACCGAAGAGTCAATCTAAAGTTTCTTTTGAAGATTTGTAAAGCGATCGACCAAAATAATTGCACAATATGATAGCACATGTATATTGACAAGCGGTCAATATCAAGTGGGCGGCATTATTTAATCTCACCTGTCCGTCGCTAAATAAACAAATCTTTCAACAAGATTAACTTATTATCACTGCCGACTGTTAATGACAGAGTAGCGATGATCCAAAGCCAGTTAACGGTTCACGTATGTCCTCGTGGTGAGATGCATGAAAGCGGTCAGCATGTGATAAATTAGGGGAACCTATTTATTTATTCTTAATGTTTATTGTAACTGCAAATAAATTCCAATTATCACATTGTGACTTTGGATTGTAATTAGAAATATATCATCAATACCGACATTGGCCAAAGTAAAATTTGAGCGACTTTACAGTGATGTGCATCTACATACATTAGCCATCTTTTTCTCATTCCAATATTGTTTAGTTGTTCAAAAGAGTATTTTAGGTAACAGCTTTATACTGGTTAAAGAAATAACTGGCTGATTAGAATGGAGACCTAATCGATATCCCACACAATTAATCTCTCTCTCCCCTCCCCACCCCCCCAGCCGAAATCAGTGATTTATACATGTTATGTATATAAAACCTTTCGGCATACCCCCCTCAAAAAAAAAAAACAACAACAACAAATTTTTATTCACATCACTAGGCTACAGTAGGACCTATAAAAAAAAAATTATGTATGACTTGCTTCCACATTTACATAAAGTGCAGCGAAACTTGCAATTTTGACACTTGACTCATTTGGACTCTTCAAGCTCTCGGATATCTTTACTCAGCTCCTAGTGGAAACTCTGGTATGCACCTAATTATTCGCACTAGATGTAGTCTGTTTGAAAAACATGTGTTCCAGAGAACTAAATCTTTCATGAATATTTCAAAGTTCCATAACTCTGGCAAATATCTTGGAATGTATACCATAATCAAGCTTTTGCAAGACTGCTGTTTAAAATACAGTTGCTCCAAACTGGAATTTTTTGCATATTTCTTTAGAAAATACAAGCCATTTTTGATAGAAAATGGGGTATTGTAATAACTGGACCCCCCCCCCCCCCCCAAAAAAAAAAAAACAGCCTATGAAAATCCTTGGAAAGTCACAGATCTTTCAAATGAGATTATCATGGTATAGTAAAATCCATATAACCTGGCAGGATGGAGTCTCGTGAACCTTTTCTTGATCTGAACGAGTTTCAATTTTAGGTAAGACGTATCATAATTAAAAGAGTAGACGTTCCTACTTGTCATCATACCCATGAGTCTCCAATGCAGAATAAAACGCCTGTCATAACTGAAAAGTGTGTATAATTATCCGTATGATAATCTAGAGGTTACTTCCCCCCCCCCCCCCCCCCCCCCCGCCATCTGAACGAGTTTAAATTTTTAGGTAAGGCTTATTAATTAGACTGATCAGTAAGAGTACGTAGTCATACCTACTCGTCAAAATATCCACGAGTGTCCAGTGCTGAATAATACGCTTTTACCATGAAGCCTGTCATAACACTAATGGAAAAGTGAGTAGAATCTTCCGTATCATAATCAAGAGGTTATTTTTCCCCCGCCATCTTACATGTATGTGAATCAGCCAATATACATGGTATATGTTGTATGTACATGTAAAATGAAATATTTGACAGCATTGGCACATGTCTGTGCCATAAGTCAAAATTTGTGATCCTTCATCTGTAGCTAAATTCTCTACAGAATCTAATACAATCAAGAATCATCAGACAACTTTACAACAACTGTCGTTATTTTGGCATTTTCATCTACCAACAGGATTTTTTCGAGATGAAATATACATGATGTTACTGAACGTCGACAAAAACATTTCAGGACAAATGCGCATTTTAGTTGGAAAATCCTGCTATGCAACAGCACATACATGTACATATCCCATCAAAAATATATCATCAGTGCTTTCTATTCAAAAATGTGTTTTTCAATAGAGCTCATGGGTCGTGCATTAATTGAGAATTTATGTAGAATTCAAAAACATTTATTCTTTCTATCGGCTGCCTATAAAAACATCAATCCATTTTAGCTCACCTGAGCCAAAGGCTCAAAGGAGCTATAGACTCATCACTCATTGTCCGGCGTCTGTCGTACATCATGATCTTTTCACATTTTGAATTCTCCTCAGAAACTCCTTATGGGAATTTGACGAAATTTTACTGAAAGCAAGTCCTCAAGGTCCTCTACAAAGTTTGTGTTTTGCTGTAGCAGTGGCTGTGGGATGGGGCCAGGGTGGGGCAAAATAGGTCCAAATGGTGCCCTTCTTTGAAAATCCATGATGAAATTTTACATGAATAACACCTACAAAATACTAGCAGTTTCCTTTACAGCAATTTTTTTTAATTCAACGAAATTCGATGTCAACAAATTTATTTTATTTTCAAAACAACGAAATTTTTTCCCTCTGATTTTTTTTCAGTCTACATGTACAGTGTCTATGGTATCATTTTTTGTCATTATATTTGGAATGATTATTATAATTCAGTGTTATTATATACTGTTGAGAAAAAAATGTGAAAAATCAGGCGTCTTGTGGCACTAGAGATTTTGAAAACTGCTCGTCCCTGGACACTTTCAGCTTGTCGCAGTTTTTATAACCTTTTATGGAATCATCAAGACAAACTATTTTTCTGATATGGGACTTATAATTAATTAAGATGGCAGTAATGAGTTTTAAAAGCATGATGTTCGTGGGAAGTTTTAGAGGCCAAAAAGTAAGATGTTGTACACCTATAAGAAATATTACTCATCACTGGGGACAAATAACCACTCCTACCTACTCGTCCCCAGGCCATTTTCACCCGTCCAGGACGAGCGGACGAGTTAATTTTTCTCCCCCTGCTGTTATTATGATTTAATGTTATTATACATTTGTATACTGTTATTGTTGACTAACTGTATCATTATTATTTCAACATTTTCATTATCTTAGCGGATCTCAGTCTGGTGGACCCAGAAGAAGATTGTGTTTATTTCTGCGGGAACTCCTTAGGACTGTGTCCAAAGAAAACCAAAGAGTACATGGATGTTGAGTTGGATAAATGGGCAAAACTGTAAGTACTTCTAAAGTACGTGTGGTCCGCAAAAAATGTACAGGTCAAGTCTAAAATAGACAGAGCTGTAAATTACTGTGTGTAGACTATACAAAAAACATGTACAGGTCAAGTCTAAAATAGACAGAGCTGTAAGTTACTGTTTGTAGACTATACCAAAAATGTACAGGTCAAGTCTAAAATGGTCAGAGCTGTAAATTACTGTGTGTAGACTATACAAAAATATGTACAGGTCAAGTCTAAAATAGACAGAGCTGTAAGTTACTGTGTGTAGACTATACAAAAAACATGTACAGGTCAAGTCTAAAATAGACAGCTGTAAGTTACTGTGTGTAGACTATACACAAAACATACAGGTCAAGTCTAAAATAGACAGCTGAAAGTCACTGTCTGTAGACTATACACAAAACATACAGGTCAAGTCTAAAATAGACAGAGCTGAAAGTCACTGTCTGTAGACTATAAACAAAATGTACAGGTCAAGTCTAAAATAGACAGCTGAAAGTCACTGTCTGTAGACTATAAACAAAACATACAGGTCAAGTCTAAAATAGACAGAGCTGAAAGTTACTGTCTGTAGACTATACACAAAACATACAGGTCAAGTCTAAAATAGATAGAGCTGTAAGTTACTATATTTCATACTTATTGCAATTCCCTTCATTGCAAGTATATAGAGCGATGTAACACATATGTTAGTGTTTTTAGTCACATGACCTGAGTGTTAACCACTTTACTTTTTGGCGTAGGAATACATGAACGAATCAATAAAGTATAGAATATCACATGTTTATTTCTTATTTATTTAATCTTAAAAGCCATACATTACCACAAAACAAACAAATATCACAGAAAGAAATCTGAAACACAAGACTACTACATCTGTAGCACACTGTACAGTCTACAGGCCCATATCGTGATATATCTAGGTCATGTTATGACCAGAACCACAGACTACAGAAATGACAGTTCGCTCCATAGTTACAATTGTATCTTGTCTGTTGAACAGTAAAAAGAGAGTTAGGCCTATTGCAACTTTGTCAAGCATCTCTCAAATGCAAATTCATTGTAAATAAACCAGTTGTCATTCGACAGCATGGCTATGAGCACAGCCATTTGCATTTTCAATTTTCTTCTGACATATTTAACCTCCCTGCACCAAGCAGTCGGTTATTAATAACGTCGAACCAAATCCATCAATAAGTATTCTAAATTTTCCATATCACTAGTTTTCTTTCAAAATGATATGAAAATAAGAAAATAAACCTTGATTCCATTTAGTATTTCAGGGCAGAAAAGGTACCTACTTCTCATCTCACACAGCTGTTTAGCTATTACGTCATATGAACAACTCCCAAAGCAAAGTCAATTACATAGAATGAATTTCGTAACCAGCTGACTACAGTTTCACAGGAAATAGTAATATATATAAATATAAGGATTGTTTGCATTTTTTGAAAAGGCATTGAATATATATGCAATGGATCATGGGAAAAAATTCAATTTGCAGCACAGAATTTTTTTCCATGATCCATTGCATATATATTCCATGCTTTTTCAAAAAATGGAAAACAATCCATAAGTTTTTAGACTATACACAAAACATACAGGTCACATATAAAATGGACAGACCTTTAAGTTACTGTCTTTATAGAGAGGTGTTCTTTATATAGAGGTCGATTTGTACACGACATACACTAAATCTCTTAATGAAACCTCATCTAAAAGTAACAGTGTAGTTTAACGTTATATTTCAGTATCCATACATACAGTACCCCTCTACATACGCTAAATCTCTTAATGAAACCTCATCTAAAGGTTACAATGTAGTTTAATCTCATATTTCAATCAAGATCATTTGTATTAGATGGTCAGATGAGCTTTCTCCTAAGTGAGGTCTGTATGCTCAATATCTATAGCAGAAATTACTGTTAAAACAGAACTTAGTATTGTTTGAACTATTCATTTCTCCTTCATTACATTAACAGAAATGTGACATTATCAAGCGCATCATTTAACGTTTATTATACGCTATTGTATTGTATACTGTTTGTATAATTGTGACATTGACGAGAAGTATGTCTCAAAGTAATATGAATTGAATTGAATACGATTTCACTTTTTTTTGTTTTCTCAGTGGGGTACAGGGCCACACATCAGGAACCTTGCCCTGGGCGTGGTGTGATGAAGTACTTGATCACAGTATGGCTAAAATAGTGGGTATGTTTAATTTATGGCCAGATTATGAAGTAAATACCGGTCTGAGAAATGATAATGTCAGTGCTTCTGTTTGTCTGTCCATCTTGTTTGTCTGACCGTCTTGTTTTGTCTGCATCAAGACTTTGGTTTGGGCCAGTGATTTTTCATTTCAAATTTGCCTGACATTTCTGGTTTTTTCTGTTTTGACGAATTTTTTTTTTTTTTTCATTTTTCATGAGATAAAAACTAAATAATACAACCTCATAATCACACATGTACTTTCAATAGTCTGTAACACAAATTTAATAAATGATTTGAAAAGGGTAGTGAATAAAACATGTTATAACAGTGTATGTTTTTTTCTTTTATAATCAAATATTTGATAAATGATTTGTAAGCATGACCTACTGTACATGTACCTGTATACAAATTTATTCTTATATATATTATCTTCCTATGGTCTCACAGTATTTACATTTTATTCGATAACAGAGTTTTAGTAAGCAGTAGCAGTTTTATTTGAATGCAGAGGCATGGATAAATGAAAATATTGTTCACATGATGAATAAACTGAAAATTTAATCCAATATATATCAAGGATGAGGATTGTCCTTTAATTGACGGAATTCCTCCTTTTTTAAAAAATCTTGCTGCAATGGTAAATCTTTATTTTTCCCTATTGAAAACCTTCAAGAGGACCATTTTCCTCTTATTTCACCTATCAATGTTCTAATCTATCAATATAAGCTTGTTTTATCCCAGTTAAAGACTAGATAAAACTTAAATTATATACGATAAAGTTTAAGATGGAGTACTGATTAGTCAGAGAAAGTTATATGATGCATTTCTTCTCTTTTCACATTGTTTTACAGGTGCCAAAGACGGAGAAGTAGCAATAATGAATGGCTTGACAATAAATCTACATTTAATGTTGGTAAGTGCACACTTAATGTATGGAAAGCTGTGCTGGCCATCAGACTTTGTGTTTTAAAGGCATACAGGCTGTCATTTTGATAAAAAAAAATTATCCCACTATTAGACCTAAACTTTGATTAGAAAAACTTAAACGATATATCGCTGTAGACATTTTCAACATATCGTGCATATATCGTAAATTGGGATATTTTGGCCATTGTTTAATTTTGACCAAATTGGCCACCCTATGAAAATAGCCAAAATTAAACCGTCCAAAATATGTACACAATGTTTCTGTCGGTGCGTTTTAAAAAAATATTTTAGTGTTTTTGATTAACAAACAAGAGATTTTTAAAATAACACTGTAAATGTAAATCTTAACTAAGTACTATGTGACATATTAGTTCAAATTATTTGGGACTTTTAATATTTTATTATTTCAACCACCTGGAATGTTTGATATGGTAAGACCAAGGTTTGATGGTAGGCCTAATTTAAACATGATATAAACATAAATGGCCAAAATTTGACTGGCCAAAAAAATTAAACCCTTCATTTTATGACCAAAGTGGCCAAATTATAGCGACGCATCCATGAAAGAATATATATTCAATTTTAATTTTGGTCATTGTTCATGTTGTTCAAATCTCTTTTTTTATACATATAATGGCATTATGACAAGGTTTTTGCAACCCAGTCAGGATTTTTAAAGAACACTTTATTTGTATAAAAAATCAAATATTTGAAAGATACAAACAAAAAAGTTCCAGTTTCACAGGGTCAGTCAATGGGACCTCACCATCAGTGAGACCCCCATTCAGCTCCCAAATTACTGGGGATATTATGACGTTTGTAATAGAGACTGGATACTGTATGCATATTTAAATTAGCACACTCAGATTTTAGTGCTCTTATGGGGGGGGGGGTGTACATGTAGACTTATTAGCGCAATTTCACATTTGCACTATTATGGCAAAAATATTTCAAAATTAACGGTAATATACCTAAATCCTGATACACACTTTAACTTTCCAAGTGTACTTAAACAGTGGCCATGTACAGGTAAAATTATCTTGGAGCCATGTTTATTATGTAATGGGCTATACAATACAGGTAATGTGACATTGTAACTGACCAGTTAATAGAGGATATTAAAATTTTGACAATTGTTTTTTAATAACTTGGTTATGTCGATAAACGGTCCACAAGGGGGCGCTTGAATAACATAGGGTACAGTTGTATACTCAAAAATAACTGAAAACTGATTCACTTTTTGTATACAAAGATATATGAAAAAGTTGTCAGAAATTACCTGAGGATCATTTTGACAAAATTTTATGGTTATGGGGTCAAAGGTCAAGGTCACAGACACCTAAGTAAACAGAAAGTGTAAGTTTTTTGTCAAATTTTAGACATTTTCGACTTCTTCTCAGGAATCAGTGGACTAACTTTAATCAATCTGGACTCAAAATTTTTCTCAGGTGACCCACTGGGCATCGATAGGATGGAGAAATTTTAGCCCTGCATTTGAATTAGCACAATGACTTGAGCGCAAAAGGCGCTAATATTAGAATACCGCTAAAATAAGCACATGTACAGTATATCAGAACAGGAAGCTCAGTGGGCAGATCAGGTCCGTGGATTGCTGGAGACATGGTTCAAATCCCAATCTAGCTGTGCATTTTTTGCTCACCTGTTACAAATGTTGCTCATCTTAGCAACCAATGGATTAAATTTCAAAAAGAATTGAAGAGTGTAACAGGGATAGGACATACTGCACCAGGGCCCAAGTCACCAAATTTACTCAAGCTCAACTTTCATTTAATTAATTTGACTTTATAATCATTTGTAAAACATTTGGTTTGAGTGATTAGGAAATATATTATTATTTTTCATCATTCACATATAAAATTTTACGTCACACCTACGAATTTTTCTGTAAAAATGAATAATACATGGAGTTTGATACTCATTGAGTACATACTCAAACAATTTTTTAACATTTCTAAGGTTTTCTTCAAATGAGCAATAATTTTAATCATTATTTACAATTACATACCATCAATGTACAAACATACAAATGAAAAGTTTGTTGAGCCTGAGTACCGAGTAAATATGGTGACTTCAGATCCAGATAGTTCACTTGTTACAGCAGATGCACAGATTGCACGAGACCTGGGGCCCGGCACCATAAAAGTTGAGAATTCACTCAAATCTGAGAATATTCTCAACTTGGCCTGCTCAGCCAATCAGATTTCAGGGTTAACCAAAGATGAGTAAAATTTTTAGACTTAAGTAATTCTTTAGTGTTATGGTCCCAGACCCAGGGTTCAAATCACAGTCAGGTCACACACCTGTTACAAATTCACCCAATCTGTCCAATTGCCCAAGCTGATCTACTTGAAATTTCTGCTCCTGTTTAATTGAGGGCACAAATTTAAAGCAAAGGCAAAATTTTTTTTAAGCTACATATAAATAACTGAAGCATGGAAATGCATGACTTCCATCCATGGGACTATGGTGATTTAGGGCAAATTTAAGATGGATTGAATATTTTTTTCTGACGTAACATTGCCAAAAAAAAAACCCCAAAACCAAAAAAAACAAAACAAAAACACAAGGGCGAAAAATTTCCAGGTACATACAAAATCTTGTGAATGTTGTTTATGTCTTAATTAGATTCTAAGAGACTGTAAACAAGGTAAATTTTTAATGTAAAACAATCTATTTTGACAAATTTGTCATGTCTAAAATTTTGCAAATCCAGGAACTAATGTCAGAAAAATTTCTCAGATAAAAGTTTAAGTCAAATTAAACATTTGTTAAAGTAAGAATGTTTAAAGTGCACAGGGCTTGATGAATTACACATATTAACAGAAATACCTACCCTACAAATGAAACATAATCTTAAAAGCTGTTGAGTAACAGTAATGATTATTTCTATTTTTCAGATATCATTTTACAGACCAACACCGAAGCGACATAAAATTCTTCTGGAAAACAAAGCATTCCCCTCGGACCATGTAATTATCAAACAAAGGATATTTCTATACAGTATTTGTATATAAAATTTTGGGTCGTTTCTGTCATTTGAATACTAATTTAAAATGTGCAGGTATTAGAATAGGGTTACCCTGTGACTGTTTTACAGAAACTGACAGGGTATCGGCGATTCCCCTGTTTCACCACTCAGATGATACGTCTCTGACACAGTGAAATTTTGTTTCTGATTGGAAATGTCGATACCTAGACAGTGTATGTAAAATAGTCCAAGGGTAGCCCCTAATTGTGCAGTGTTTCTATTTAATGTTTGATGTTTACTACCAACATTTCTGTCTTGTAGATGAAAGTTTGTAACGGGCTCAGATAATAACATTGAATCCCTGTCTTGTTGGTTTACAGGATCTAAACACACACTTTCCTATATTGTATAGTATTTGTCTTCATATCATAGTTGCCAGGGGCCTCCATGGTTGAGTGGTAGAGGATCGCGCTTTGAACCATGAAGTCTCTCACTTTTGATCGACGCATTTCGAGCCCCGCTGGAATCTAAGCTGATTTTAGTGAGAAAGTTTGCCGGTCTGATTGTACAAAGCTGGTGGTCTCTTCCCTAGTAACCGAGTTTTCTCCTCCTCCATTAAAAACTGATCGCCCCATATACAGTAAAACGTGCTTTAGTGACCACCTTTGTATAAAGACCACCTGGTCAAAAAGACAAATCAACCTCTATATAAAGACCAAATCCCTATAGAGACCAGTTTTCTTGTGTCCCTAAGGAAATCGTTATATACAAGTTTCACTGTATCTGAAAAATTGTTGAGTGTGGCATAGAACACTGTTCAAAATCAAAATCAAAATCATAGGTGCCATCTTTAAGCAATTGTATGGTTGTAAGGTATAAATGTTATCTTCTTTGCCTAAACTTACATATTTTGGGTAATCTCTAATGAGTTTACATCGGCTTAAACAAGATAAATGAAAACTCAAAGTTTAATTTTTTTTTGCACTGATTTTTAGCTCGAGACAAAATGTACAGAGAGCTAATGCCATACTCCTACATCCAATTTAGCCACTTTTAGATAATTCTATTTGTAGTAACAGCTGCTAGACACAATGTTGAAAGGAGACCACCTAATATTTGTTTGTTTGTTTCATCAGAATCTATGGCAAAATGCCTGACTCATAGTTTGAAGAGATTTTTTGGGGGATGAATGGAGGGATGGAAGGACAGACTGGCTCACACCCAAACCATGTGACAAGACGATGCCTATATACTATGTCTTTAGAAAGTGGTGGGGGTGGGGGTGGGGGCTAACTACACATGTCTTTAGAAAGGTGGGGGTATCAACAATTATAAATACAATTTTATGAAATTTAGTGAAAGAGAAATATAATATGTATAAAACCTGTTTTCTTGATTATTTCTAGATTTAGAACGTGAGTGATTTGCTCTGTCTTTCTTATGTTTCAGTACGCCATTGAAAGTCAGATTCACCAGAGAGGATATGATCCCAAAACAAGTATGGTACTGATAGAATCAAGAGAGGTAGGAGCTTGTTCAACTTTGAAAGACTTCCCTCCATTATTTCCCTTTAAAGGGGCATTAGCTGTGTGGATTTTTTTTCAGTTCTTTTTCCCTTTTTTTTTACTACTTAGAATGTTGTACAATAACAAAGAGAGATAATCGCAGGCATAAAAATTCTTATATTCCTATATTTTTTGTGAAAATTGCATGAGAAACCTAAGCTTGGCACTTTTTCAATTGCAATTGATCAATTAGATCATACAGTTTGTATATATGCATACCACATTGAACCTGATCTTATTTTCAAAAAATATAAAGGAATACAAGATTTTTTTATGCCTGTGTATAGCTCTTATTTGTTATTGTACATCAAGTACAAGTAGTAAAAGTAGAAAAAATTGAAATAATTGTTTTGGTAAACATGTAGCTAATGTTCCTTTAAAATGTGCATATGTTTTATTGTTTTTTGTCTTTTCTGTGAAATAGATTAGATGTTGAAGATTGATAGAAAGTGAAATGGTCTACTTTGAATTTCAAAATTCATATGACCCAATACACAGCTTATTTACATTTTGTAGTCATTTTAGTTCATTGCAACGAAGTTTAGGAGAGTTTATCAAGCTTACACAAGCTGACTCTGGCGTCAATGTCAGCATCTGTTAACTCTCCACCCCTAAAGACACATTTTGACTCGACTGAGTCTCTGATTTATAGAAGAGTTCATAGTTCCTCAGAAAAACAATGGATTCTTGTCTTCAAGGGTTAACAAGTTAAGAAGCTAGTTTGAGGTCATGTTAACCTGCATCTACTTCTTATACAACCGGTTTCTGTTATGGAGTGGTTAAAGCATCGCGCTTTGAACCATGAAATCTCTCACTTCTGGTCAGCGCAGGTTTGAGTCCCGCTGGAACCTAAGCTGAAAAAGAGAGAATTTTTTAAGGAAGGCCCATGGTCTCTTCTCTTATACATTGTAAGCAGGTTCTGTTTTCCGGAAAACGCTCTGGATCTTACTCTCGCCCTGCGTATTAATGTTATGTAACATGATGAGGTAATAAAGTAGTTCTAGTCAATGACTACACGTGTTCTGTCGTCTGTAACCAT
The DNA here is from genome assembly GCA_030159075.1 of Atrina japonica. Taxonomy (NCBI): domain Eukaryota; kingdom Metazoa; phylum Mollusca; class Bivalvia; order Pterioida; family Pinnidae; genus Atrina; species Atrina japonica. Next base: position 204,340 of record BROG01000377.1, read on the forward strand.
GTGCGTTACAACCCACGCATACACAACAGGTTCTGTCCTCCACAATTTAAAACTGGTCACCACCATATAACAAAAATTGTTGAGTGTGGCGTACAACAATATTCATATTCAAAATTTCTAAACGTGCTTGGTATATCGTCTTATGATTCTTAGAACATGTTACAATATATGCCGGGGATTAATATCATCAACATGTGGGTCCTGTATACAGACAAAGGAAAAATTTGCAACTTAAAAGTACTGCTCAATGAAATCCCCATGTTTTCAGATGAAATCCATGTTATCAGTTTAATAAACAAAATTAAATTAAATCTCAAGTTTCGTATCTTTATTTCTATTCTTAAAATGACCATTGTTATTTTTTTTCTTTTTACCAAACTTGGCCCATTGCAACGTAAAATTCCCAATTGAAAGGGTACAGGACCCTGTCCCAAAAAGGGTCTATTATCCCCTGTATGCTTCAGATGGTGGATTAGTCCTGTATATGGTACAATCCAGGTTCGATCCTCGGATTGGACAGGGGAGTATGTCAGATGTCAGTATGGCAGTCGCCAGGTCGGACACGTGGGTTTTCACCAGGTACTCTGGTTTCCTCCCGCAGCAAGGACTCCATAACGCCAACATCAGAACCAACGAGAGACATTTATATAAGATGTTTAACCCTTTCATCCCTACAGACAGTAATAGACTGGTCTTAAACAATAGAAAAGAATATACCACTCAGAAACTCAGGGGTGAAAGGGTTAAACTTGTTTGTTAATCGTTGTAAATTAAACAAGTTTAAACTTGTGTTACAAAAATGGCCCGGTTTTGGACTCAGTAATACTATTATATAAGTACTTAGGATTTTGATCTCTTGAATGAAAGAGTAAGTTACTGCTATAGGGAACTTTCAGGTTAGCCTGGATTACCTGGATCCTGCATTCAGTCGCACATGTCAGGTAAATTGTGAAAAAAGTTCCTCAACATTATTTCCGGTTTTAATTTTATACAAATAGCTCCGATAGCGCAGTTTAGCAGGTAAGAGCGTCCTGTTAGTGGTTGTAAGGTCCTGGTTTTGATTCACAGTCTGGGGAGAAAATTTTGCGTTTTTCTGAAAGGAACTTATTCACTGGTATTAAATTCCGTGCAAGATTAAGTGCGAATTATCTTTCTGATACTTCATAAGTGTTATATTCACAGGTAATTAATTTCACAAAGATTTCTTTAACCGTGAATATAGCAAAATTAATTACCCCCCCCCCCCCCCGTGAATAGAAGCAACTATACAGTACATGTGATCTGCATATGATTGTTCTAACTGTCTTTTACTACAGGGAGAAGACTGTCTGAGAACGGAAGATATCCTGGCTAAGATTGAAGAAGAAGGAGACTCAATAGCTGTTGTATGTCTTAGCGGTGTCCAGTATTACACTGGTCAAGTGTTTGAAATAGAAAAAATAACAAAAGCTGGCCAAAATAAGGTAACGTCCAAGCGCTTTTGCGTGCCAAACTATTTGAATTCATAACATAAAATAACAATATATATCTAGAGCCATTAATATGAACTTAGACATACTCATGATACCGTAGAATCAGAAAATTTTTGTTGGTTTAAAATTTCGCTGTTTTAAAAATAAAACAAATTCGTTGACATTGAATTTTGTCCCCCCAAAATAACAAACATTTGTATATGAAGCTATTAGTAATACTAAGTGTAACTGATTTTAAATTTCGTCATGGTTTTAACTTCGTTGATAAATGATAACAATGTAATTAAAACCAAATTAAAACCATAACGAAAATTTCTGATTCTACAGTACTTGGACAACAATTTATTTCCTGTATACAGAGAAATTTTCACCTCGGGTTATCTTCATCCTTTTTTCAGCCGAAAACATTTTCACTCCATCTCAACTCATTCACCCCTAAAGACACATTTGGACTGGTCCGAGTTATTGATTTACAGAGCAGTCCATTGTTTTTCAAGGGTTAAACATGAGTTAAACATGTTAAATTTGCCTTAAATAACTACAGTCTCATTGATGACATGTATATCTGTGCTTCAGTTACTTTGCTTGAAAATTTGGCTTCCATTTTTAAATTTGTCCTCTCATCTTTAAAGGACAAAAATGTTAAAAAATTAAACAGGATTAAAAAATTCCAGGTTTACAGTGTCGATTTTTCTGACTGTGAGAGGATTTCGATTTGTCCATTTGTAATATTGTGGTTTCTATCAAATAAATTGAATTTCTTTTCTAAAATTAGGCCTGAAGAGCCAAGTGAGCTATTGCTATGGCCAATTGTTCATTGTCTGTAGTTGTCCATCTTCCGTCGTTGTCTGTCCGTTAACTTTTCCATTTAAACAACTTCTTCTAAAGAACCACTGGCCAGTTTTCAATCAAGTATGCCAGGGAGCCTTGTCTTTGAAAGGGGATTCTAGGACTCATAGGAGCTCCAAAAGGGGTCAAAATGTGTCAGATCTTGTTACACCTTTAAAAATATTCTTCTCATGAACCAATGGTCAGAGGACTTTCACAAATTTTGGATACATAATTGTTATATCAATATCTATATAGTAACTGTGAATGAAAAAGAAAGAAAAAGAAATGAACTAGCCACTAGGGGGCACTTCAGTAACATAGGGTACAGTTTTTTACAAATAGCTTTATAACTCAAAAACTGATTGACATTTTGTACATTGTGTTGTATAATAAGATATATTGGGAAGTTGTTATGAATTATCTAAAGATTGTTTTGACTAAATTTCAAGGTCATTGGGTAAAAGGTCGAGGTCACAGGCACCTAAATATACAGAAAATATAAGGTTTTTTTGGTCAAATTTGAGACATTTTCCACTTCTGCTCAAAAACTGTTGGGCTAATTTGAATCAAACTTGACATGCTGTATTGCCAAAGAAAAAGGCCTAGGACCAAACATGGCTGCCATGGCTAAAAAAAGAACAAATGAGTCAGCAGATATTTTTTGAATTAATACATGTATCTCAAATATTATCAAAGCTAGAAAAAACGTACCATTAAAATGATCAGCTTGCAAAGATGGTTATGGGAGTTATTTCCCTGTTTAAGTGTGTATTTATGTCTCATGAAAGGATACCTATTGATATCATCATTTGTTTAGATTTTGGCAGAAACTACATTGATATAAAACCACATTTGTTTTACAAATAAGAAGGGGTTTGGACCCATAAGGGCTCCAAAAGGGGTAATGAATAATGTTCTAAGTAAACAGAAAATATCATTTTTTTTATCATCATTTAGACATTTTTTATTTCTTCTGCAGTGTTGTTCAAATTTACCAGGTGAGCCCCTTGGGCCTCTTGTATTTAAATTTGAAATGTTGTTTTATCAGTAAATATCAGATGAGTTAAATCATGGTCAACATTCAGCCATATTTTATTTTTAGGGATGTTACGTAGGATGGGATCTAGCACATGCGGCTGGCAATATACCATTGCAACTACATAACTGGAACATTGACTTTGCTTGTTGGTGCACATATAAGGTAGGTAACTCTTGATTTGATAACAGATTATAAAAAATTATAACATTCATGTCAGATCTAATAGGGGCATAGCAATATATCAATACAACGATATATTGTGATATTATTTCTGCCGATACGATACGATGTAGATAGAGAAAAAAAAATAATTGATATTTTTCTGAAAAATAAAATATGGAATTATGTTGGTTTCTTTTATTTGTATTTCAGTGTCTGTTGGTGTCACCTAAGGGCTATATCAACAAATTATCTAATAATTAGTAGTCCTACATTCACTGTTTCTGTGTTTCACACTACTATTTCCAGTGTTACACTAAATATTCCTAACAATATGATATATAGTTATATATGGTGATACACTTTTCATTTTTCATTATATATATCATGATACATTTTTGGCTGCCGAAAACAGGTGGCTGTTAAAACAGGTTTGACTGTACTTGTAAAAGTCGATCATTTAACCACTGGGTTTTCTGAATGTGTTCTCAGAACAATGGTAATCTTTCATAAAAGTGGTATTTTTTAAGACAAGTTGCACTGTAATGTTATGGGTAATACATACCATTTATTATTACTTTTGTTTTTATGGTTACATATTCAAATGTTTGAAATTTTCCTTTTGTTTCCATTTATTTTGCAGTACATCAACTCCAGTGCTGGATGCCTAGCAGGAATATTCCTCCATGAAAAACATAAAAACAATGATTTTCCAAAGTTAAAAGGCTGGTGGGGCCATAAGCTCGATTCTCGCTTTGAAATGGACAACAGTAAGTCAGTACACATATGACATGTTTGTAGATATGAGAAGGCCTCCGTGGTCAAGTGGGTAGAGCATCGAGCGTTGAACCATGAAATCTCTCAGCACAATAGATACTGGACTATAGCAATATGTGATGTTTTAACAAGATTTGATACTATGAAACCTATATTCAGATATTAGTTTTACAAATTCTTGTGAACTAAATTTATTTTTTCAGTCTTCTAAAAATTTCAGTTTTAGATATACAAAAGATCCTACAACTTTGACCTGAAATTTTTTTTTCTGACAATGGGTCACTTTTTCTTTTTATGTTAATCTTGTTTTGTGCACATTCTGCTTAAAGGGACATTTTCATTAAACAAGCCTTTTTATTTCCAAGGAGAGTTTATCATGCATCTTTCAACATGTCAAGAAAATATTTTTTCTCTAATTTGTTTTTTAACTACCGTAATTTATCTAATTAAGGCGCTGCTCTAATTAAGGCGCCACCAAGACCAAAATTATGTTTATTTATTTTAATAAAGGCGCCCTTTGAAACGAAAAAAAAAAAAAATACCCCCCCCCCCCCCCCCCCAAAAAATGAAAATGAAACTTTTTTGACAGCTTTAATGATAACATACAGTAAATAAATCAGACGATCTTTTAACCTCAGGTCGATTAAATCATTACCGAACAGATTTTAGATACAAACAGAGACTGATTAGATCGACTCACAACATCTTCACTTCAGTCTTCAGCTTGAAAGCAGAACTTATTTTCCCTCGGGCAGTTATGTGATTGCAGAGTACAGTTACTAAGTTTAATCTGAGTTGTGGTGTTAAAGCGTCCATTATAATTGTTTTGTAATACTGTCTTGACTTTGTATTGGTTTCAGACATTTATTTATTTGCCTTGGTATTTGATATATAGATTTCTAAACTTCGTGTCGGTGATATTCAGCAGACATTAGGCAATACACTTTAGTCGGTACTTCGATCCCGATTTCCAAAAACCACGTGTTTTAACATTTCCGTATCGGCATTTTTAATTCAGCATTGTCAGTTACATAATTGATACCAAAAGTCATTATTGATTGTTTATTTAGGGCATGCCTAATTAGTAACTGGCTGATTTACCACCTAACAGGTACGTCTAAGCAGTTAGGGGATGGCAGCACAGGTTAAAGTCTATTTCTTCAATGTCTGACAAATAATTTCGTACATTACCGGGATTTCATTTTCAATTTGAAATCAGCTTTCCTCTTGATATAATTAACAACAATATGAATTTAAAGACTTGCTACATTAATTACACCAGCATGATGATAAAGAAGAGTATTTATTATGACAAACTTGATTGATTATGGATCAGTACTTGTTAAGAACAGAGTATAATTCCAAGTGACAGCGTGGACTCAAGAGTCGTTTTCATCATGCGGTACACTAAATAAACAACATAAAAGAAATGTTTATTCACAGAAATCTTCCACTTTTATAAATGTTTGTAGCTGATAATGATCTTGGATTAATTAATACAAATAAATAAACAACACCTAGACCGTATTTATCATCGACATGTTGCATGGATATTTGAGGTTGATTTCAAACCCCAGATCGACAAAACTCCAATTAAGGCGCCTTATCAACTGAAATTTTGTTTTTTGACACAAATTAAGGCGCCCATAAATCTGAAATACCCCAAAAAGGGCGCCTTAATTAGATAAATTACGGTAGTTGTATTTCTCGTTACTGTCAGCCATTGAAAATGGCTTCTTGTGAATATCAAAACTGATGTTGTTTATACAATGATAATGCAACATGTTTATTTATTTTTTTTATCTTAAATTCAGAGTGGGAGCCATACTCTGGAGCATATCAGTACAGATGTAGCAACACTCCCGGACTGTTATGTCCACCACTTAAAGCCAGTCTAGAGGTAGGTCATTGTTGTACAAAGCCAGTCTAGAGGAAGGTCATTGTTGTACAAAGCCAGTCTAGAGGTAGGTCATTGTTGTACAAAGCCAGTCTAGAGGTAGGTCCTTGTTGTACATAGCCAGTCTAGAGGTAGATCATTGTTGTACATAGCCAGTCTAGAGGTAGGTCCTTGTTGTACAAAGCTAGTCTAGAGGTAGGTCATTGTTGTACAAAGCCAGTCTAGAGGTAGGTCCTTGTTGTACATAGCCAGTCTAGAGGTAGGTCATTGTTGTACAAAGCCAGTCTAGAGGAAGGTCATTGTTGTACAAAGCCAGTCTAGAGGTAGGTCATTGTTGTACAAAGCCAGTCTAGAGGTAGGTCATTGTTGTACAAAGCCAGTCTAGAGGTAGGTCATTGTTGTACAAAGCCAGTCTAGAGGTAGGTCCTTGTTGTACAAAGCCAGTCTAGAGGTAGGCTGTGTTGTACAAAGCCAGTCTAGAGGTAGATCATTGTTGTACAAAGCCAGTCTAGAGGTAGGTCATTGTTGTACAAAGCCAGTCTAGAGGTAGGTCATTGTTGTACAAAGCCAGTCTAGAGGTAGGTCATTGTTGTACAAAGCCAGTCTAGAGGTAGGTCATTGTTGTACAAAGCCAGTCTAGAGGTAGGTCATTGTTGTACAAAGCCAGTCTAGAGGTAGGTCCTTGTTGTACATAGCCAGTCTAGAGGTAGATCATTGTTGTACATAGCCAGTCTAGAGGTAGGTCATTGTTGTACAAAGCCAGTCTAGAGGAAGGTCATTGTTGTACAAAGCCAGTCTAGAGGTAGGTCATTGTTGTACAAAGCCAGTCTAGAGGAAGGTCATTGTTGTACAAAGCCAGTCTAGAGGTAGGCTGTGTTGTACAAAGCCAGTCTAGAGGTAGGTCATTGTTGTACAAAGCTAGTCTAGAGGTAGGTCTTTGTTGTACAAAGCCAGTCTAGAGGTAGGTCATTGTTGTACAAAGCCAGTCTAGAGGTAGGTCATTGTTGTACAAAGCCAGTCTAGAGGTAGGTCATTGTTGTACAAAGCTAGTCTAGAGGTAGGTCTTTGTTGTACAAAGCCAGTCTAGAGGTAGGTCATTGTTGTACAAAGCCAGTGTAGAGGTAGGTCATTGTTGTACAAAGCCAGTCTAGAGGTAGGTCTTTGTTGTACAAAGCCAGTCTAGAGGTAGGTCATTGTTGTACAGAGCCAGTCTAGAGGTAGGTCATTGTTGTACAGAGCCAGTGTAGAGGTAGGTCATTGTTGTACAAAGCCAGTCTAGAGGTAGGTCATTGTTGTACAAAGCCAGTCTAGAGGTAGGTCATTGTTGTACAAAGCCAGTCTCGAGGTAGGTCATTGTTGTACAAAGCCAGTCTATAGGTAGGTCATTGTTGTACAAAGCCAGTCTAGAGGTAGGTCATTGTTGTACAAAGCCAGTCTATAGGTAGGTCATTGTTGTACAAAGCTAGTCTAGAGGTAGGTCATTGTTGTACAAAGCCAGTCTATAGGTAGGTCATTGTTGTACAAAGCCAGTCTATAGGTAGGTCATTGTTGTACAAAGCTAGTCTAGAGGTAGGTCATTGTTGTACAAAGCCAGTCTAGAGGTAGATCATTGTTGTACAAAGCCAGTCTAGAGGTAGGTCATTGTTGTACAAAGCCAGTCTAGAGGTAGGTCATTGTTGTACAAAGCCAGTCTAGAGGTAGGTCCTTGTTGTACAAAGCCAGTCTAGAGGTAGGTCATTGTTGTACAAAGCCAGTCTAGAGGTAGGTCACTGTCCTAACATTGTTATGTCCACCACTTACAGCCAGTCTAGAGGTAGGTCATTGATGTAACATTCCAGGATTGTTATGTTCACCGCTTTAAGCCAGTTTAGAGGTATATCATTGTCTTAACACTCCAGAACTGTTATGTCCATCAATTAAAGCCAGTCTAGAGGTAGGTCATTCTCTTAACACTCCAGAACTGTTATGTCCATCACTTAAAGCCAGTCAAGAGATAGGTCATTCTCTTAACACTCCAGAACTGTTATGTCCATCACTTACAGCCAGTCAAGAGGTAGGTCATTCTCTTAACACTCCAGGACTGTTATGTTCATCACTTAAAGCCAGTCTAGAGGTAGGTCATTGTCATAACACTCCAGGAATGTTATGTCCACTGCTCAAAGCCAGTCTAGAAGTAGGTTGTTGTCTTAACACTCTAGGACCGTTTATGTCCACTGCTCAAAGCCCTTACACTCCAGGACCGTTTATGTCCACTGCTCAAAGCCAGTCTAGAGGTAGGTCATTGTCATAACACTCCAGGACTGTAATGTCCACTGCTCAAAGCCAGTCTAGAGGTTGTTCATTGTAGCAACATTCTGGAACTGTTGTGTCCATCACTTAAAGCCAGTCTAGAGGTAGGTCATTGTCCTAACACTCCAGGACTGTTATGTCCACCACTTAAAGCCAGTCTAGAGGTAGGTTGTTGTCCTAACACTCCAGGACTGTTATGTCCACTGCTTAAAGCCAGTCTAGAGGTAGGTCATTGTCATAACACTCCAGGAATGTTATGTCCACTGCTCAAAGCCAGTCTAGAGGTAGGTTGTTGTCCTAACACTCCAGGACGGTTTATGTCCACTGCTCAAAGCCCTTACACTCCAGGACCAATGTCCACTGCTCAAAGCCAGTCTAGAGGTAGGTCATTGTCATAACACTCCAGGACAGTTATGTCCACTGCTCAAAACCAGTCTAGAGGTAGGTCATTGTCATAACACTCCAGGACTGTTATGTCCACTGCTCAAAGCCAGTCTAGAGGTAGGTCATTGTCATAACACTCAAGGACTGTTATGTCCACTGCTTAAAGTCGGTCTAGAGGTAGGTCAATGTCATAACACTCCAGGACTGTTATGTCCACTGCTCAAAGCCAGTCTAGAGGTAGGTCATTGTCATAACACTCCAGGACTGTTATGTCCACCACTTAAAGCTAGTCTAGACATGCTAGAAGTATGTCTAATGCTTAAAGCCAGTCTAGACATGCTAGAAGTATGTCTAATGCTTAAAGCCAGTCTAGACATGCTAGAGGTATGTCATTGTAGCAACACTCCCAGACTGTTATGTCTAATGCCCAAAGCCAGTCTAGACATGCTAGAGGTATGTCATTGTAGCAACACTCCCAGACTGTTATGTCTAATGCTTAAAGCCATCTAGTGGTCGGTCATTGTCTTAACACCGTTATTTCAACCACTTGATGTCAGTCTAGAGGTTTCATTTCGTTGATTAGCGTATTTTTTTGTACTGTCCTCATATGTTGGTCTAGCAGTTGAGCAATGAACTCACAAGAGGAAGGTCCCAGGTTTGATAGAAGATCGTGACCACTCCTGTGACATGTGTTCACCATAAGAAGTGTCTTGTTTGTTTTGGATATTATTTTAACTCATTCACTCCTAGAGACACATTTGGACTGGTCCAAGTCATTGATTTACAGCAGAGTCCATTGGTTTCTAAGGGTTGATGAGTTGAGGGACATTAGCTGTGTTTACCAAAAAAAACCAAAAAAAAACGTTCTCTCAATTTTTTCTCCTTTTTTTTCAAGTGTGGTATAATACGCCCAACAAAAATAATACAAAAAGTAGAGTTCATTATTGTTAAAGGGACATTAGCCGTGTTTACCCCAAAAAATTATTTCAGTTTCGTTTTCTACTTTTTCTACTTGTACAGATGTACAATAACAAACAAGAACTATACACAGGCATGACAAATCTTATATTCCTATATGCATATATTTTGTGAGAATAAGATCAGATCCAGTGTTGTATTCATATACAAATACTTTAATGTAAGGGTGGGTTAATCAATTGCAAGTGAAAAAGTGCCAAATCAGAGTTTCTCAAACAGTTTTCACAAGCCATATACCATAGGAATTGAAGAATTTTTATGCCTGTGTATATCTATTTTTTATTATAATTTTTGTATATATCAATCTAAGTAGTAAAAAAGGAAGAAAATGTTTTTGAAAAAACACAGCTTATGCCCCTTTAAGGCTAATGGGTTACAGTAAAACCTGCTTTAGCAAGCACCTGTCTATAAAGGCCACCTGGTCATAAAGACTGTTTTTTGCTGTCCCCAATAGTACCATTTGTGTACAAATCAACCTCTATATAAAGACCACCTCCCTATAGAGACTGGTTTTGTTGTGTTCCTAGGGAGTCTTTATATACAAGTTTCACTGTATATTTCTTCAGATGACTTTGAGTTTATTGATTTCTTCTTGTTACTCGTTAGTCCATTACTGTACAACTAAAGCGTGTGTACATTTCTAATTTTTGTTTTTAGATTTTCAATAAAACATCAATGCAACAACTTCATGCTAAATCCAAACTATTGACAGCTTATTTTGAGGCACTGATATTAAACAAGTACGGACAGACCGAGGAAGAAAAACAGAAAAAGTTTGAAATGGATAATGACTGGAGTCACGTGCATGTACAGATTATTACTCCGTCCGATCCGGAGCAGAGGGGAGCACAGCTGTCATTGTCATTCTCTGTACCAATCAAACATGTGTTTAAAGAACTTGAAAAGCGTGGAGTTGTGGTACGTTAACTCAGCTAATTACGGGAATCTGTTTAGTATGATAATTCTCAATCTAATTAAAAACCAATTTCTAATCACTTCTGTTTTCCAATATGTGGTGTATAGGATCTAACACAATCCGCTATGGATTCATGTGCAGATGACCTTGTAGGTATGTCATTTTCGACCAACAAAAAGCGACTTACACAATCTTGTAAGCGATCTAATGGCAAAGACATGTAACCATTTTTAACATTTTTTATGGCTTTCTTTTGATAAAATAAATGACATCTCTTTGCCATTTAATTTTGTAAGTTGCATTTTCATCAGTCGAACAAGGTTTTTCATATTTCAACATGTGTTTCATATAAAATACAGCATATCTCATTATGTTGAAATTAGATGAGACGAAATTCTGGTTATGTCAAAGTCGAATGACCTGTCCTAATTATTTTTACTACATATTTATAACTTCTTTTATTTACTACATATATATAACTACTTTTATTCTGGATATTTTGTTTTTATCTCGAAATTTCACTTATGGCAAAGAGAATATCAAAATATTATAGAGTTGTCACCTGTTATTGCTTGTTGATCTGCAAAACAGTACAATCAACTCCAGTTAAGGAGTCAAAGTGAAAAAGAAGCTATATGTAATAATATGTAATTATATGTAATAATATGTAATAATTGCTGAATTCCAAATTGAATTAAGCATTGGCTTGAGTATAGGCATATATTTGTTGTCCAAAAAGAACAGAAAATATGGGAATTGAAAATTTGGTTATCTCAAGTTTTGGATATCTCAGAGTAAAAGATGCGGTCCCATGAATTTTGAGATAATGAGATTCCACTATATAAAACCTGTTAAAGGATCTGACAAAGTGTGTAAGATAGTATCAGCTCTATTTTAACCGTTTGTTAAACCTTTTAACCCTGGAGGCCAGAAAACCGGTCATAACCTAAACGCCTGTATAACCTGGTGGCTGTTTTTTCGGCCAGGAAGTCATTCCATTATTTAGAATTTTCTATAGCTCCTGTAACATATTGTATTTGATAAATCACGCTTCCTGTAGAACATTTCTAGAAATATTGCTCGGTAACTTGGCTAAACATTATCAGTGAAAGGCACTCAAGTGTGTTAACAGCAGATCAAGTTCTCAAACTGGTGTTGTACTCTGATGACGAGGAAAGTCTGGGTAACGACGAATTTGGATAAAATGATTCTGAATGGAAGTAAGATTCGGATAACTCTGTAGATAATTATGAAGTAGCAATTTATCATAATAATCAATTTACAAACAAACAAAAATGAAGGAAATGAGAGAGATCTGAATTTTTGGTATTTTTAACCAGGAGCCAAGGGTGGGTGAATGGCTCATTTTAGGTGGCCAGGGTTCAAAGGGTCAAACCTGCTCTGTTTCTAAATCTCTCCATCTTCCGAAATCTTTTTTTCTTCAAATTTTATTTTTTGGCTTAAGACACTGTCTCTAGACATTTTAAATATAAATCAGGACTTTCTTTCAAAATTTGAAGTCAGAGGTCCCTTAATGGGGACTTTGTCAATTCATCAAACAGATTGACGAGTAACGAGATTTTTTTTTCTTAAAATTTAATTTTTTTTGGCTTAAGACACTGTCTCTAGACATTTTAAATATAAATCGCAGCTTTCTTTCAAAATTTGAAGTCAGAGTTCCCTTGCCTCATGGGGACTTCATCAGTTTTTCAAACAGATTGACAAGTGACAATTTTTTTTTTTTTTTAAATTTTTTTTTTGGCTTAAAACAGTGTCTCTAGACATTTTAAACATAAATCTGGGCTTTCTTTCAGAAAAAAATTGAAGTCAGAGGTCCCTCATGGGGACTTCGTCAATTTTTCAAACAGATTGACGAGTGACGATTTTTTTTTTCTTAAAGTTTTATTTTTTTTGTATAAAACACTTTCTCTAGACATTTTAAACATAAATTGTGGCTTTCTTTCAAAATTCGAAGTCAGAGGTCCCTCATGGGAACTTCGTCAATTTGTCAAACAGACTGAGGAGTGAGGAATATTTTTTCTTCAAATTTATTTTTTGGCTTAAGACCCTGTCTCTAGACATTTAAGAGATATATCGAGGCTTTCTTTCAAAATTGGAGTGAGGAGTGAGGAAATTTTTCTTCTTCAAATTTAATTTTTGGAATAAGACACTGTCTATAGACATTTAAATATAAATCGGGGCTTTCTTTCAAAATTTGAAGTCAGAAGTCCCTCATGGGGACTTTGTCAATTTCGTCAATTTCGTCAATTTGTCAAACAGATTAACCAGTGACGAAATTCCCCATGAGGGACCTCTGATGTATAGCCCACTCATAACTGAAAAATTATGAAAAGTATTGATTATAAAATATTTTGTTCTATATTCCAGTGCGATGAGCGAATGCCAAATGTGATACGACTATCCCCCGTACCGATGTATTGTTCATATGAAGATGTATATAGATGTATGGTGTATTTGGATCAAGCCCTCAAAGCAGCAGCTAAATACTAACCAGAATTTTAGATATTGTCTAGTTGAATGATTTCATGGGACAAAATTTCACAATTTTTCTGAGATGATCTTATTCACGGGTATTAAATTTTCGTACAAGCTAGGTTAGGAATTGTTTTTAGCTCACCTGGCTAAAGCCAGGGTGAGCTTTTGCCGTCACTTTGTGTCCGGCGTAAACTTTAATTCAAAGATCTTCTCCTCTGAAACTACTGAGCCAATTGGAACCAAACTTGGTCACAATAGTCTTTGGGTGGTCCCCTGTGAAAAAGGTGTTTTTCAGGTTCACACCTCATCCAAGATGGCTGCCATCAGGGAATATAGATTAACATTGGACCATATGGGAACACTTTCAAAGATCTTCTCCTCTGAAACTACTGAGCCAATTGGAACCAAACTTGGTCACAATAGTCTTTGGGTGGTCCCCTGTAAAAAAGGTGTTTTTCAGGTTCGCACCTCATCCATTCTAGATGACAGCCAAGTGAGCGATACAGGCTCTTGTGAGCCTCTTGTTCTATTACTTCATAAGTGTAACTGAAACTGGATTTTTTTTTTACCAAAGAAGTTTTTTGGTGTTGAATATTGCAGATTTACAGGTAAATCTGTCTTTGTGGTAATTATCTGGTGAGTTGAATGTTACAACATTGACATAAAAAATGTATATAACAAAAAGAAAATAGCATTTTTTTAAGAATTTATCATTTTTTTTATGCTGAATTACATTTAAAACCTGTACATTTTCATTTGCAGTGTTGGACTTTTAAGCATTGCCATGAATGGTTCTTTTTCAGTTGGTCATTTACATTAAAAGATGATAAATAGAATTATTATGAAGTTCTGAAGAGGTCTTTTAAGGGCCATTAACTGTGTTTTTCAGGAAAAAAAAAAGATTCTGTTTTCTTAAATACTTTTATTGGTGCACAAAAACAAATAAGAGATATATACAGGCATAAAAATTCTCAAATTCCTTCACATGTAAAAATAACGTCAGGTAGTGTCGTGTTCATATACAAATAATAGTAAGGTGGAATTGATCAATTTGTAAACAAATACTTACCAAATTAGGTTTCTCAAGCAGTTTTCACAAAATATAGATAGTTAAGAATTTTTAGGCCTGTGTAGCCTATATCTCCTTTTTGTTATTGTACATCAATCTTAAGCAGTAAAAAAAAAATGATAAAAATGTTTTGGAAAAACACAGCTAAAGCTCCTTTAAGCCTACAATATATATTTTATCTATTTAAATAGATATTTGTTGATGATAATGCAGTAACTCATTAACCCCTGAAAAAAATGGATTCCTCCATAATTCAATGACGTAGAACAGTCCAAATGTGTCTTTAGGGGTGAATGGGTTAAGAGAAGCACTGTTATTGAACTTGGTCATAATCTTTTTATTTCACTTTGATTAAATATGTGAATGAAATACAAAGTATAATCAAACTTGTCAAATCTACAAATTTTATCAAATCCAATTTTGTATATTATTATGTTTTTAGAGGTAAAACCATTGTTTCATGTTATTAAGAGATTAAAGAGAGATATTGTAGAATTTAAATGTGAAAAAACTAAATTTACAATTTTTTGGTTTAAAACATTAAGAAAGCTGGTGTTTATCATGCCTTTTGTATTTCTTATGTTTTTGGAAAGAAATTTCTTTATTTTTGTATTCACTTTTTAGTACATATATAGTTTATTTTGGTTTTTTTTTAATGATAGATTTGAGTTTTATTTTTACCATTGAATGTAAAATCCATTTGCTTTATCTTACAAATTGAAATCCATCTACAGTCAAACCTACCTTAACAGCCACTTGTCTTCAGCGGCTAGTTTGTGTCTCTCTCTCTTGCCCCCATTCAATATCACTATGTAAACATACTTAAAACAGCAGTGACCTGTCTAACGCCCAGTGATATACACAGCAAAATGCTTGGCCACATTGGTTTCAGCATCCATTTTGTGAGCATGTTTAATCTATCAGTAGGAGAACGAATCGGAAAAATGAATATGAATGTCATTATGTCAACCTGGAACTAAAGGACACCTGTCTTATTCAGCCATATTTTCAACTTCCCTTGAGTAGCTGCTGAAAACAGGTTTGACTGCTCTGTATACCCGTACATCTATCACTTCTGTTGATCTATCACCGTTCTTACTCGTTTTTATATGCCTGTCAATTTTGACGGGACGTATTATGTTATACCGTTGTCCGTACGTCGTCCACACTTCGCACGATAACTCAAAAACACCTCAACAGATTTCAATGAATTTTTGGTAGTTAGCTTCTTACCATAAATGCAAGCTCCCTTTCGATTTTGATTAATTCTGATTTTCTGTTGCTGAGTTATGGTCCTTGGAAATACATAAATATTTGAAAAATAATAGTTTTCAGTTTTTCTTTGTAATGCTTCAACATAGTGAGTTGATATTTGATATTTGGTTGTATCTAGATGATTTACAGATCAAGTTCAAATTTGGTTCCAGTCGGATGATTTTGTGCAGAACTTAGTAAAAATTTTTAAAATATCCCTTTCTGGACCTTTTCTTTGCAATGCCTCTACATATTGATTCGATATTTGGTATATCATTGTATCTAAATGAGTTACAGATCAAGTTCAAATTTGGTTCTGATCAGATGATTTTGTGCAGAGTTATGGCCCCTTGACTTAGTAAATTTTAAAAAATATCCCTTTCTGCACCTTTTCTTTGCAATGCATCTACATATTGATTTGATATTTGGTATATCATAGTATCTAAATGAGTTAAAGATCAAGTTCAAATTTGGTTCTTGTCGGATGATTTTGTGCAGAGTTATTGCCCCTGGACTTAGTAAATTTTTTAAAAATATCCCTTTTTGCACCTTTTCTTTCTTTGGATAATTTTGTGCAGAGTTGGCCCCTTGACTTAGTAAATATTTTAAAAATATTCTTTTCTGCACTTTTTCTTTGCAATGCCTCTACATATTGATTTGATATTTAATATATCATTGTATCTAAATGAGTTACAGATCAAGTTCAAATTTGGTTCCAGTCGGATGATTTTGTGCAGAACTTAGTAAAAATTTTTAAAATATCCCTTTCTGGACCTTTTCTTTGCAATGCCTCTACATATTGATTTGATATTTGGTATATCATTGTATCTAAATGAGTTACAGATCAAGTTTAAATTTGGTTCTGATCAGATGATTTTGTGCAGAGTTATGGCCCCTTGACTTAGTAAATTTTTAAAAATATCCCTTTCTGCACCTTTTCTTTGCAATGCATCTACCATATTGATTTGATATTTGGTATATCATAGTATCTAAATGAGTTATAAGATCAAGTTCAAATTAAACTCTTGTCGGATGATTTTGTGCAGAGTTATTGCCCCTGGAGTAAGTAAATTTTTTTAAAAATATCCCTTTTTGCACCTTTTCTTTCTTTGGATAATTTTGTGCAGAGTTGGCCCCTGACTTAGTAAATATTTTAAAAATATTCTTTTCTGCACTTTTTCTTTGCAATGCCTCTACATATTGATTTGATATTTAATATATCATTGTATCTAAATGAGTTACAGATCAAGTTCAAATTTGGTTTCAGTCGGATGATTTTGTGCAGATTTATGGCCCCTTGACTTAGTAAATTTTTTAAAAATATCCCTTTTTGCACCTTTTCTTTCCTTGAATGATTTTGTGCAGAATTGGCCCTTGGATAACAATTGCAAGCAAGAATACCTATATTAACAGCATATGAAATTGCAACTCGACTTGTACACCCTGGTGCCATATAGATTTTGATAAATTACTTTGGACAATTGTTTATGTCAATAAGTTCATGTTCCCTTTCAATTGTGATTTGTATAAACAATCCAAATGGATTTATAATTTTCTGTTAATTAAACTTTTAAAATTTTACGATGCAGATTGGAGATGCTGACTGATTTTATATTGAAAACTGATCATGTAACATGGTATTAAAAGTCTCATATTTCATTTCAAATGTATTTGAAAAGACCTCAAGGTAGACGGGCGTATCATGCAGTCTGAAAGTGCAGCTCTTTATTGTTTTTGTTTTGTTTCGTTTTAATTGTTTTAGTCATGTTTTATGCTGCACACAACCAATTTTTAGTTTTACAGTTGTGGATAGATTTTAAATCTAGTTACATTGTACCCAAGAAAAAGACCAACAGTTACATTGTACCAAATGAAAAGACCAATAGTTACATTGTACCCAAGAAAAGACCAACGGGTTTCAGTCAATCTTCTCACGAAATCAGCTTAGGTTCCACCGAAACTCAAACCTCCACTGATTAGAGATGAACAACTTCATGTTTTAACCCTTCCACCCCTAAGTGTCTAGTTGGTATGCTCTTTTCTATTCTTTGGACTAGTCTATTATGGCCTGTAGGGTAGAGAGGGTTAAAACTTTTCACAAGTAAATATCAGAACAAAATTAAAATGAAGGTCAAAATCTCAAATACCAGTATGTATACATGTATATAAATAAAATATACCTTTTGAGAAAAAAAAAAACAACTTTAAGGTAAATTCAATTCAATTCCAATATGTTTCAAGACAAAATAGTGAAAGAAATCAGAAATATTTTTGCAACGTATAACATGGATAAGTATGTGAAATCAAGATGTGTGGAAATGAAAAGTGATTTACATTGCTGAAGGTGCCATGATCTGAGATAGTATTTGTTTGTGTTAGTGTGTTTCTTAATGTGTGTCTGTCTGTCTGTGTCTATGTTTCTGTGTGAAATTGTGTCTGTGTTTCTTTGTGTGTGTGAGTGTGTCTGTATGTGTCTGTGTTTCTGTGTGTGAGTGTGTGTTTCTGTGTGTGAGTGTGTCTCTCTGTGTCTATGTTTCTGTGTGTGAGTGTGTTTCTGTGTGTGAGTGTGTCTGTATGTGTCTATGTTTCTGTATGTGAGTGTGTTTCTGTGTGTGCAAGTGTGTCTCCCTGTGTCTATGTTTCTGTGTGTGAGTGTGTCTGCATTTCTGTGTGTGTGAGTGTGTCTGTATGTGTCTGTTTCTGTATGTGAGTGTGTGTCTGTCAGTATCTGTCTGTTTTTGTATGTTTCTCTGTGTGCCTATGTCTCTGTCTGTCTGGTTGTAGTTTTATCCATAAGCTGCTCATTGTAATTATCATTTTCAGAACCCAGTAGATTTTCTTTGTCTGGGGATTTTATAGTTTTATGTTGTTTTTTATTTTCATGTGTGAATGTTGTGTTTTATGCAAAATGCATTTTAAAGAAAATTGTTGAAAATGTATTTAGTATTTTCTACTAGGTTTTTCCTAATGCAGTTTTTCTCTTTAACATTTTACTCTACAGATGTACTTGTAATGATTCATAATGGTGTACATTGCTGACTTACTTACATCTATCATATATATATACATGATGCATAAATTTATACATTTGATTGACCGATTGTGACCGTGTATATGATAAACACAATCATGATTATGTCTATTGATATAGATTTGATTAATCGTTATTATATTGTTAAAGAGGCAATGACTCTGTTTACCCAAAACAATTACTTTGAATTTTTTTCTACTTTTACTACTCGTACTTGATGTACAATAACAAATAAGAGCTATACACAGACATAAAAGATCTTATATATTATATAAGATCTTATATATATTATATATATTCCTATATATTTTGTGAAAATAAGATCAGGTCCAATGTGATGTTGATATACAAATAGTAAGATTGAGTTAATTAATTGCTATTGAAAAAGTGCCAAACCAGGGTTTTTCTCAAGTAATTTTCACAAAATATATAGGAATTTAAGAATTTTTATACCTGTGTATCTCCCATTTTTTGTTTTTGACTATCAATCTAGGAGTAAAAAGGGGACATAACACAGCTAATGCCCCTTTAAGTGTTTTATTAATTATAATATTGTAACTATTTGATGAATTATCATCAGGTACAGTTACTGTACATGGTTATATTCTTGATTAACAAGTTCTGATTGATCATTTTAAATATATACACATTCCATGCTCTATAATGGTCATGGACATGCATGGAGTTTGAATAATCATGATCATGGACATGAATGGACTTTGACTAATAATGCCCATGGGACATGCATTGAGTTTTGAGGAAATATGATTATGGACTTATATGGAGTTTGACTTTATATGATCATGGTCATGGAGTTTGACTAATCATGATCATGGACATGCATGGAGCTTGACTAATCATGGACATGCATAGAGCTTGACTAATCATGATCATGGACATGCATGGAGCTTGACTAATCATGATCATGGACATGCATGGAGTTTGACTAATCATGATCATGGACATGCATGGAGTTTGACTAATCATGATCATGGACATTCATAAATATGATCATGGTCATAGATTTGACTAATCATTGCCATGGAGTTTGACTGCTCATGATTGTGATTGACTAATTATGATAATGTACCTCATGATGTTTGATTGACTGACTACCATCATGTACATTGTCTTACATTTGACTACTTGTGACTTGTAATAATGAAATTTGACTACTTCTGATCATACATCTTATGATTGGAGATTGACTAATGTGTTAAATTTGATTGACAATAATATAGTTTGACTAAACCTGACCATGTGAATTATTGTTTGACTAATTACTGTCATATACTTTGTATTAAAATTATTGACTAACGATGTAGTTGGACTAATCATGATCTTGTAGTTTGGCATGGAATTTGGCTAATCATGATGAAAATTTTGGGGCTAATCATTATGATGTAGTTGGACTAATCATGATCTTGTAGTTTGGCATGGAATTTGGCTAATCATGATGAAATTTTTGGGCTAATCATTATGATGTAGTTGGACTAATCATGATCTTGTAGTTTGGCATGGAATTTGGCTAATCATGATGAAATTTTTGGGCTAATCATTGTGATGTAGTTGGACTAATCATGATGTAGTTGGTTTAATCAAGATTATGTAGTTGGACTACTCATTATTATTTGGACTAGTCATGATGTATTGATGTGACTAATGGTGATGTTATTGGGCTAATCATGACGATGTACTTGAACTTATACCTAGCTTTACATCTGTGTAACTGTGATTGTATACTTGTAGAGGTTGTAACAGATACGATGTACTATATACACTGTTTGGGGGTGATAGTAAGTCTCTCAATTGTAAGAAATTGTTGTATCTCCTCATTTACTTTTTTCATATGGTCTGATACATTTTCTATGTCAGTTATTTCATCTCTCATTTTCAGTCAAAAAACTGTCAGATGAAAAATTCCATCAGTCAGTCAAATTGGAACAGATTTTAGGGTTTTATTTATTTTTTTTTATTGGTATATCGGTTTTGTCGTTTTTTTTTTTTTCAAATCGAAGTGTGGTTAGTGATTATTCATTTCTGTTATTTATATAAACATTCAAATTTTTAAAACCTTTCTGCATACTCCTTCCAAACCAGTAACAAAGTGGATCCTCGCTATTAAGACCACCTAAATGACTGACTCAAAGTGGTCTGATTAGTGAGATGTTACAGTGGAACCTTGCTATTAAGACCACCTGACTGACTGACTACTCAAAGTGGTCTGATTAGTGAGGTGTTAAAGTGGAACCTCATTATTAAGACCACCTGACTGACTGACTCAAAGTGGTCTGATTAGTGAGGTGTTACAGTGGAACCTCACTGTTATGACCACCTATCTGACTGACACAAAGTGGTCTGATTAGTGAGGTGTTGCAGTGGAACCTCACTATTAAGACCACCTAACTGACTGACTCAAACTGATCTGATTAGTGAGGTGCTACAGTGGAACCTTGCTGTTAAGACCACCTAACTGACTCTAAGTGGTCTGATTAGTGAGGTGTTACAGTGGAACCTTGCTATTAAGACCACCTGACTGACTGACTCAAAGTGGTATGAATAGTGAGGTGTTACAGTGGAACCTCACTATTAAGACCACCTAATTGACTGACTCAAAGTGGTCTGATTAGTGAGGTGTTACAGTGGAACATTGCTGTTAGGACAACCTAACTGACTTACTCAAAGTGGTCTGATTAGTGGACTCAAAGTGGTCTGATTAGTGAGGTGGTCTTTTAAGTGAGGTTTTGTACTTATTACCGATCGTCATACTGCACTTATACACAATAATAATCAATCTCGCCGACGATTTTCGGCCATACGGCCGTGGAAAAAAGTCAACGCGGATTATACGCACGAAGTCCTTTTTTCTCCGAGATCTGATGCTGAAATGGGGGGTGCGGATAATACGTAAATGCGGATTATACACGGCCGAATACGGTACATATTTAATCAAGAGACTGAAAACTTGTGGTCCTAATTGTGAGGTGGTCTCCTAAGCGAGGTGGTTGTTTTACAGTAGATCTTTTCCTAGATGTTAAAATCCATCATGATTTAGTTTGTACAGTAAAACTTGAATATACCAAACTCGGTTGGTACAGATTTATATACATAACAAATCAATAAATACATGTAATCCTCGACTACACCTCTGTATATTCTTACATGTCTTAATTTAAAAAAACAAAAACAGCCTACTTCACTACAACTTTAGAACAAACTGTTCTTGTAACAAATTGAACAATAACTTCCCTTGAAATTTGTTATAAGCAAGTTTTACTGTACTTCGTACATGTTACATCAACATCCTGGAGCCTGCTTTTCAAGTCTGGCACCTTCCTGTAAATGTATTCTGTAAACTAGGTTATACTTGGAGGTTAAACAGGAAGTGATGCAGGCCACATTTTTAGTAAAACTACATACTAATGTGACAAACCATAACAGAACACTGCAACATTCAAGTCTAAGCATCAGAGATATAAGAATTACGGTGAAATTTTGTCTTTCTTGTAAATTATATGTGATAATGTCCTCTCTCAATCACTTTTGAATCACACCTTGTATTTGTTGTGGTACAGTAACCATGGAAACTATTAAGACTGCTTACAAAAAAGGACTAATACAAATAGGGGCTCCAAAAAGGGCCAAAACTTTGTACATCTTTAAAAATCTTGAACCAATGATCAGCACATCCTCACTGTATTCATATAACTCACTCAGGTGACCTTTAACACCCCCTGTGGGCTACTCATTTTACGTTCCATATGTTTCATATTTTCACCTGTAACTTTATTCACCATTTTTCATTGAATGATCATGCAGTGACCTTCTCCGGTGTTTTACCGGTGTTTTACTGTGATGTGATTGTTGATTGACTAGTGTAGCCTGATTCTTGTATATAAACTGACTTTGTGTGCTGGAGTGATACTAAAGATATTTTTTTGTTTTTATTAATTTTAAATTCCATCCTAAATAAATGGAATAAATTTGGTTTGATCTCTTTATAAACAGATTGTTGATTGTTTTTCTTTCGCATGGTTTTGCTTTTTTTTCCCCCGAAATTTTGTATATCTTAAATTTGTTTTCATGGCCCTTTGTCACTGAACCACCACGGTTGCCTAGTGGTAGAGCTTTCATCTCACAAGTGGAAGGTCACGGGTCTAATTCCCAGTAACAGGACTTACCAAAGAATTATTGAAGCAGCATTAGCTGTGTTTACCCAAAAAATTATTTTGATTTTTTTTTCTACTTTTACTACTAGTACTTGCTGTTCCTATATATTTTTGGAAAATAATGTCAGGTGCAGTGTGGTATTCAAATATATATACAAACATAGTAAGGTTGAGTAAATCATTTGCAAGTGAAAAAGTGCCAGACCTGGGTTTCTGAAGCAGTTTTCACAAAATGTATAGGAATTTACGGATTTTTATTCCTGTGTCTATCTCTTTTTGTTATCAATTTAAGAAGTAAAAATGGAAAAACAAAATTTGAGAAAAAAACCACAGGTAGTGCCCCATTAAAAATGGTAGTAACTATAATTGCTTCACCAAATGTGAAGGGAAAGTCACAGGTCTTTGGGACGAGACTTAAAACCGAGGTTCGTTGTCGCGGCAGGTGTTGAATTGGTGTTGGTCCATAGCACAGGTCAAAATTTGTGGCACTTCACCTGAAGTTGTTGACATGTCATTTTACATGTATGTGAAAAAATTTTGTAGGGATGTTAAACAAAAAACAACTTAACAAAATAAAATATCACTTAACCCAATGAATGGCCAGGCTCAACTCTTCATTTATGCTAAAAATGGACATTCATGTATATTTATTGCATACATTTATATTGAATCGTGAAAATTATAGCTCATCTGGACTCAGTTGTTCATTCAGTGGTTAAATTTAACTACAGGTTAAATATAACTCTGGTTTAAATATTGTAACCAAGGGTTACATAACCTAGGATTGAAATTTGATAACAATGCCAATCTTTCAGCCATTTTGAAATAATGAACCTTAATTGGTTAAAATATATATGTAACTGAGCCTCGAAATTTCCCATATTTATTTGTTAGTTTAACCAAAGTTATGCTTAATCATGCAATCACTGAGCAACATAATTTAACCCTAGGTTAAATTTCAATCCTTGATTATGATATTTTACCGAGGGTTAATATTTAACCAGTAGATGAACAGTGCCAATCTTTCAGCCATTTTGAAACAATGAACCTTAATTGGTTAGAATATGTAACTGAGCCTCAAAGTATGGCTAAATTTCCAAAATTTATCTGAAGGTTTAACCAAAGTTCTATATTTAACCAATCACTGAGCAACATAATTTAACCCTAGGTTAAATTTTAATTCTTGGTTATGATTTATTTAACCAAGGGTTAATATTTAACCAGTAAATGAACAAAACTAAACTTCAGGACCCCGTTGTTTGTCTTTTGGTTAAATTTAACCAACGGTTAAATATAACCCTCGATTAAATATGGTAACCGAGGGTTATATAACCTAGGATTAAAATCTTAATAACAGTGCCAATGTTCAGCCAGTTTGAAATAAAAATCCTTAATTGGTTACAATATGTAACCGAGCCTTAAGGTTTGGGTAAATTTCCCATATCTTACCAATGGTGTAACCATAGTTGAATTTAACCAATTATTGAGCAACAGAATTTAACCAAAGGCTAAATTTTAATCCTTGGTTATGATATTTAACCGTGGGTTAAAATTTAACCAGTAGATGAACAACTGGGTCCAGAAATATCCACAGTCAAATGCTGATTGCCCTATTCTAGGTATATTTTAGTTTTTGATTCATAAATTTGATTTGTTTTTCATATGAATGTGTTTTTCTGTAAACAACTCCAGAAGTCTCTATAACTACATATACAAACAACTACATGTATGGCAGGGTAGCTCGAGAGTTATCCATTAATAGAGTGTACTGATCGTTAATACAAAAAGTAATGCATTGGGAAACTTGTAAACACAATTGGGGCTTCCGTGACTTGAGAGTCATCCATTAGGGCATCCTGATTGGTTATATAAGAAACTGATGCATTAGGAAACAAATGAAGTCAGCGAGGCTTTAAACAAAAATAATAAATGATGGACTAACATTGGTTTACAGGAAGAAAAAACAGGTGTACCATGTGTAAGATCAGGGACCCGTTTTACGAAAGGTCGTAAGACCTAAATCCTAACTTTTAGTCCTAACTACCATGGCAACGCATCGCAGATTGGTCAGTTCCATGACAATTAAAACTAAGACTTAGGATTTAGGACTTACGACCTTTCGTAAAACGGGCTCCAGATACCCTTGAGATGTAAACACCCCCCTACCAACCAAACTCTGTGGTTCTGTAGTTAGAGTCAGATAAAAAGAGGAATTACCAATGATTGGTATCTAGAGATATGACAGAACAAGTAAATGTAGTAGAGATAGTTAAATATGGTATTAGCAGACACTGGTGTTGATATTGGCCATAGATAGGCTATACTAGTGATTATAACTTATCATTGAGAAGTTGGCTCCAGTATAGGCCTATGGAATGGTTGTATGCTGAGCAGTGCTTAGCACGTCTGATCTTAATATCAAGCACTTACAATTTAGTTCTTCAAGCTAATTCCATTTTCAGAGAAAAAGTGTCTGTCTAGGGTCTAGCTGGCACCATGAAACTTGACATGTTATGTATGATAGGCCTATATGTTATCTTATGATCTCTGATAAAACTGTCAAATTGATCTAAGTCTGAGAAAAATCTCAACTTGACATGCTCAGCCAAATTAGATCTCCGGATTGGCCAATGTTGAATAGAATTTTCAGATTTAAGCAATTCTTTTAAAGTGGTACGGGATGAGGCCCAGATCTCCTGGCCCTCTTACCAGAGATGTATATAACACCGTTGAAACAGATGTACCTTATTTACATCTCTGTTTCAAAGGAATCTTGGGTCATAATCAATCTGACATTTTGAAAAATCAGCTGTACAGTGAAGCAAGCTTTCGTTGTTAACAATTTATGTATTATGTTACATGAGATTTTTTTAATATAAAAAATAGGCAATAAATTCCTCTTTGGCTTGTAAGCCATCAGGGAATTTAATATTTCCCTTTCTTTAATATTAGAAAATGAAAAAATTAATTTTCTAATATTAAAAAACCGATTTGTCACTATTAAAAATAATTTTGTATATTTAAAAAAAATCATTTTGAAATATTTAAAAATCCTTTTCTAGTATTAAAAAAAATCATTTTTAACATTAAAAATAGGACGTTTTACAGAAATGATGATAGAATTTTACAACAACAAACGATGATTAATATATTTTCATGAAATAAAAAGATACAATACAATAAGTACAGAAAGTTCAACTTCTGAGTGAATCAAGTATTGTATAAAATGGTAAAAGACTGGAGAAGTCTTTAATCAAACAAATTTCATCTGAGAGAGAGAGAGAGAGATCCGTGCTCTGTCCGTTTACGGTTTTAAATTTTAGGCATTGTTTCGTTTTCCTGTCGTCAGATTCAGTCTCATGCTGCAGTTTTGTGCATGCCTTTCAACACTTATCTAAGGGTAGGACAATATATTGATTCATCGCACAGACCACCGAGGCTTGAAGTTACTTCCACATGGGGCTGTTTCGTAATTTTTTGTTTACATGTTGCGGTCACTTTAAATTACACACTGGGGGGGGAGGGGGTCAGTAAGGAATACATTTTCATGATTTTGCACAGATTTGAGCCTCTATGACGAACATGCTTTGATATTTATTTGTCACAGTTGTAAAGTGTTTATTTTGGGTCATCCAACCCAAACTTTCTTAATATTCCATTTAGTGTTGAGGACACAGGCTCTTGTTACTCCAACAATGTTAATTAGAGGTTTAAACAGCGAGATACTTTTGACTTTCGCCGTTAACACTTCAGCTATGTCCAATAGTAAAGTTAGCTCTACTATAGTAATATTATTGCATTGAAAAAGTCACCAGATTTTCTCTATGCAAGAAATGCATGGACTCATCCAGGCCGATCTTTCTGCCCCTATATTAAGCAATTTTTTTTTTTTTTTGGAGGGGGGGGGGTGGTTTTACCTGATTTTACCAAAATAAAAAATCGCTTAAATTTAGGTCAGAAAGCTCATTTTATATCTATTCTTATATTAAAACATGACAGTTTTAAATACAGAGGAATCTTGTTATCTCGAAATTCACAGGACCGCCCCGTCTACTTCTAGATATCCGAAATTCGAGATAACCAAGTTTTTCATTTCACATATTTTCCATTCAACAAATAGACCTACACATGGTAGTGCTGAATTCAAATTGGTTATAAGCAATTATTAATTACACTTTCACCTTGGCTCGTTAGCAGGAGTTGATTGTGCTTTGTAGGCTACACAAGTAATTTTGTACAATGATTTTTGTGTACAAAATGTAAAAACCTCTACTGGCAGACGGTAATTTAGAGATAACAAATGGCAATTCTATAATATTTTGATACTTCGGACTAAAAATATACTTCCAGATAAGCGAATTACGAGATAAAAACTTTGAGATATCTGGAATAAAAGTGCATTTGTAGTATAAGCATAGTAAAATAATTGGGATTGAACGGCCAACTTTGACATAAGTCATAACCGTAATTTCGATTCATCCAATTATAACATAACGAGATTCCACTGTACTTGTAGTTCAGTACTTGTATCAAGGTCTGTGTACTCATGCGTGGCTGGATCACCCTTCATATATCAAGTAAATCGGGGCCTACATGTATATAAATTCCAGTAGGAGAATTGGTTAAAGTACTTTTGCTCTTCTCGTGTTTACATCTATGAGGAAATTCTGGTTTAAAAACATGCATTTTTCTGCAATTTGTAGCTTTCCCATGATATAGATGGAACCATCCGAGGGAGTTAAACAAGACCAAAGAACATTTTTACGTGAAAGATTTCTGCGTATGTGTGCCTCAATTACCGGACAAGAAGCATTTTTGTTAATGCATGAAAATACTAGAGTCTCTTGCAAACTTGGACAAATGGACATTGAAGTACAAAACATACAAGTTAATAAACTGTCTACTCATATGGGCGTACTACCAGATGCAGTTGTCAGGCTTTCTGATGTCATATCCATTAAAATTCCAGATTTGAAGTCGAAGGATTTTTGAATATATTTATACAGGTAACTATATGTAGAATGTATGACATGTACAGTCATTAAGACTGATATAAATTTTATTTGCCCTTTGGGTGTCCAAGTAGCAGAGTTAGCATACTCACTTCTGACCAATGCAACCCAAGTTCAATCCTCATGCTTGACATGGGAGTATATAAGATATTATGGCGGTCACCAGCCCGGACCCATGACCTTTAATTTTTTCCAGGTATTTTTGTTTGCTCTTACAGTAAGCACCCCCTGACATCATCATCCTAGCCAAAAAGAGATATTAACATAATTCGTAAAGCTTGTTTTTAAGCTGTTGCAAAATAAATAAAGTTTATATCAAAAGACTGGTAATACTTCTTATTATCACCATATCAGAGTTACTGCCCTTTGATCACTTTTGTGTGTGAAGAACATTACAGGGACAACGTGTAAAATAAAAGAAAGTACATGTAGCTTGATAGATTGAAATGGATGTCAAATATGTCTGCAAAACACTGCATCTCGGATAGTAGAAAAAACAAAAATATTCGATTCTATCAGTCCGCAGTCACAAAAAGTGACTAGATTTGGTATGACAAGAAGGACTTACATACAAGATAAATACTGTGTCAGACACTCACTTTTGGTCAAATTTAATGCGTTGGCAATCTCACATATGTCAACAAGTTCATCTTTTTTCTTGTTGGAATGTTGAATTCCTTTGGACTTCAATATTTAACCTAAAGAATCGCATTGCAAACTATAATAATTTGTATTTGCCGCCATATGTTGAAGTTCATTTGTTTATGGGTTGTCCCAGAGACCATACTAAAAGCATTGTTAATATGAAGAGTTCAACTAATGGAAAATAAGATGTATATATATATATATATATTGAATGCATTTGATTGAAAAATAGTATCATGAGTAATTTAAATGAACATAAGCCATTCACAATAATTATTTGAGATTTACAGTCATTTAGACACTTTTCTTTGCAAAATAAGACTTTTTCCTCCCAAATTTAAGGATATTCTCCATGTATTGCCAAAAATGTTTGTATTTTATTGTATAAAAATGTTCCCAGTTAAGATTTAGGCAGGGACACTCTTAAATGAATACAGTCAAGAACGGTCGCTGCAATCTTTGATTTAACTCATTGACCCCTAAATACACATTTAAACTGGACTAAGTCATTGATTTACAGAAGAGTCCATTGTTTTTCAGGGGTTGATGAGTTAATATTTTTTTAATGTGCCCCAACCAAAGTGTCATCCAATGATAGGTATTGTCCGATTCACATAAGATCACAGGGCGGAGCATCCTTTTGATTATATATACGGATGATTCTACTCATCTTAATAAGATTACGGCAAGCTGCACAGGAAAAATGTTTTATTCCTCATCGGATAGTCTCTTACGTATGGTGACAAGTAGGAACAATAACATGTCCCTTGTACTCAAGTCAGTGTAATTCTATAAGGTTATGCTGTATTACTTAAGATTTAAACTTGTCCAGGTCAAGAAAGAGTTCACAAGACTCCACCCTGCCAGGTTATATGGATGTTACTATATATAGGTAAGTAAAGTAGAGTAGAAACAATGTCATAGAAGACCACCTGGGATCACATACTAAATACCACTTAATGAAGTTTTCCTTTATAGATGAAATCACTTTTCGAAACCAATTGGAGCTGGCCTGGCTCAGTCGGTAGCGCGCTCGACTCTTGATCGCGAGTTCGCGTCCAGCCGACGGCAGGTTTGTTTCCAGTCCTTCGAATGAGACAGTAAAAATCAAGGTCCTGTGTCGCAGTAGATGTTGGCATGTTAAAGAATCCTCACTGCTCAATGGCCGTTGGTGCCGAGCATTGGCCAAAATTTGAAGCCCTTCACCGGCATTTGGTGACGTCTCCATATGAGTGAAAGATTCTTGAGTGGGCCGTTAAACAACAATAAACAAATAAACAAACAATCGAGACCAATTAACTTTCTTGAAAAAGCACATTTCAGTGGCAGAAGAGTGGTCTTTCAAAATACATTCTACTGTATATATCTATTTCTTTTCTTTTAAAGGGGCATTAGCTGTGTTTTTTCTTTTCAAAATTTTGTTTTCCCTTTTTTACTTCTTTGATTGATATATAATAACAAAAAGGAGATGTACACAGGCATAAAAATTCCTATAATTTATTACTTTTTTATTAAATTTATCAGTTAAATAAAAGCTTTATTTTTTACTGGTTTTTTTTCACTGTTATTTTCATTGATTTTACTGTATTTTGATTGGCTTTATGAAAAATATCATTATTTTTCATTAAGCCAATCAAAGTACAGTGCCAGGCCACTAATGAAAATCCAATTAATTAATCCCATTTATAATGTAATGATAATTGTCAATTCATTGTTTGATTATAAGCTGATCACATTTGGTAGCAAATGCCAATAAATGGTGATGCCATGATAAAAACTTTTGAACATGTACTGTAGATATGACATATCAATGAGGGATTTTCATGAGCTATTTATAACGCTGTATTGAAGCTAAACAAAATGGCTCCACACAGACTTGTTCTGTCTCAACTAAAAAGCAGACGATATTATGTTTAGATGGAATGTGTTTAAGTAGTTAAAAGGCAGTGGAAATGTTTAATGTATCCACCATCTACATCAACAGTTCCACAGTTTTTGAAAAAATTCAGTGACACTGGAGATACAGTACAGAAAATGAACATCGAATTAGGCTAAGTTTGAAGCGAGTTCGCTGTCCAGGTCTATCAATAACTTTGGCATGATCTTTGAGGCATCAAGTGATGTATTTCAATCCAAACCACAGGTATTATATTATTATAGCGTAATGTTTTCCTCCAGGCTCAGATTTCATTGAGCATATTACGCTTTAAATATATTTCCGAGCCTCTGTGTCAAAATGTGGTTTGTTTACATTTCACAAGCCTAGCCTACATGTACAGAACATCGGTTAAATTTAGGCCTAATGAAACTTAACTGGAAAATGTAATAAATAGAATATTTGACAATTGTTTTTGAATAACATGTTTATTACATCGAGTGAGACAGGAGAATACATATTTAACACGAGTGCGTAGCATGAGTGTTAAATATGTATTTTCCTTTCTCACGAGATGTAATAAACATGTTATTCAAAAACAACTGTCAAATATCCTCTATATATTTTGTGAAAATTGCTTCAGAAACCTGGGTTTGGCACTTTTTCACTTGCAAATGAAGAACTCATCCTTACATTTTGTATATGAATACCACAATGGACCTGACCTTATTTTCATAAAATACAGTAAAACCTGCTATAGCGGCCACCTCTATATAAGGATTACCTGTTTATAAAGGCCAGTTTTTTCAAGTCTCTTGACTGCATACTTCAACTAAATTGAACCTGTGTATAAGGATCACCTGCACATAGAGGTCAAAATTTTCTTGTCCCTTGGGTGGCCCCTATATACAGGTTTCAGTGTATATAGAAATATAAGAATTTTTTTTTTGCCTGTGTTTAGCTCTTTTTTGTTAATATACATGTACATCAAGTACAAGTAGTAAAAGTTGAAAAAAAAAAGAAGATTTTTTTGGGTAAACACAGCTAATGCCCCTTTAATGTTAACCCATCAACCACTGAAAAACAATGGACTCTTCTCTAAATCAATGGCATAGTCCAGTCCAAATGTGTCTTTAGGTGTGAATGAGTTCAGATATACATGTAAGTTGGATTAAATTCCAGATTTTTTCAGGACAAATAGTTGTCAATACTGATAACAAAAAACTAGGTTGAGATTTTATAGTGGGTCAATTAGGGCACATGAAATGAATGTTATTTATTTTTTTTTTTTTTGGACCTATGATTCATTCTTGAAGGAGATGTTAAATGATAACTTAATTTAGTCAAGTTGAATCTAGTTTATTTCTCAATTATGCATTATCAGATTTAGCAAACTTTTGAGGACAATGGCCGAGCTGAAGGAATTGCGAAGATTAAGAGATGAGGAGAAAACTTTAGTGAGCATAGCAACCAAACTAAGTGATCAGTTAAATAGACTTAAAGTAGAGGAGCTGGCACTACTGAGCATGCTCAGACAGAATCAAGGAGAAACAGGACATGTACCTCATGTAGACCCTCAACGTGAGGAAAAGAGCACACAGGATATGGATACTGAACATGTGGTAAATACAAACTTGTCAGTTAAGGTGCACACCAATAGAATTCTCTGAAACAAACAATAAGGACCAATGAAAAATCTCGAGACAAATATCTCACCAAACTTAAAGCTGAATTGGTTAGTTCATCCATAGTAAATCCAAAAGTTATTCCATTTTTCAAAAGATCAAGCCCCTTCCAAAACATAAACAAAGTGATCTGCTTCCTATTGTCATTCAGCCATTGAGGCATATTAGTTCTTTCGGAACACCTTGCTGTTGACCTGAAGAACAAACATGGCTCAATGACCGAATAACAGTAGGAAGCAGATCGCTTTGTTTATATTTTTGGAAAAATGGAATAACTTTTGGATTTACTATGGATGAACTAACCAGTTCTCTGTTTGTTGCTGTTTGTACATTGCTGAAAACTTCATTGGATGCACAGATGTATAATTTTCTTGAAACGTCCGTAAACATGGTATACACAAAAGTACAGGTAAGATTCGATGAGTTTTTTTCAGCCTCTGGGACATCGCACGTTTCGTGTTGCGAGTACAGATATATAATGACAACCGATATAACTAATCCGTATTTTATACCTGCTGTGGGACTTGATTTTCTGGAGAAACAAATAGAAATATGTCAGCTGTATGGGGATATGAAGTGGAAATGTTTCAAAATATTTTTTTTCAACACACATTTTTTTTTATTAAAAGTTCAAAAGCTTTTTATCTTCGTAGTTCAGCTTTAAAGGGGTATTAGCTTTGCTTTTTCTTTCAAAATTTTTCTTTCCTTTTTTACTACTTAGATTGATATACAATAACAGAAAAGTGATATACACAGGCATACAAATTCTTAGATTCCTATATATTTTGTGAAAATTGCTTGAGAAACCCAGGTTTGGCACTTTTTCAATTGATTAACTTAACCTTACTGTTTGTTTATGAATACCACACTGGACCTGACTTTACTTTCCCAAAATATATAGGAAAATAATATTTTTTATGCCTGTGTATAGCTCTTATTTGTTATTGTACATCAAGTACAAAGAGTAAAAGTAGGAAAAATCTTTCTTTTTTTTTTTTCTTTTTTTTTGTAAACACAGCTAATGCCAGTGTAATATAAGCTTTGAAATATTTGATGACGTTTTAATTTTTGATTAAGTTGAAGTAGTAAAAGTAGAAAAAAATTGAAATAATTCTTTTTGGCACACACAGCTAATATCTCTTTAATTAAATGACACAAAAACATACAGCTAAGCAAAACACAGAACCAACCCTTGAGGGCACACATACACAAATCTGGACTATACTGGTGTCCCATTGTATCAAGGTACTTAACGATTTTCTGTGTTTTGACACCTATCTTGACTTAAACAGCAAGTGCTGTTTTTTGTAATGTGTTTATATGTATTTTTCTTCCCAATTCGTGCAAATGTTCCTTAAATGTGGCCATTCGGTTTTTTCTATATATGTTTGAAAGTTCGCCATATTATGAAAGTTGTCTGAGGGGGTTCCCCTTGTGTCGCAGTAAAAGAGTTTTTACTCTCACAGCAAGGCTAAGTTTACTTGGTCATATGAACTGAGGTGAGAATGGGTTACGTTGGAATCGAATAATAACAGTGAAAGTAGATTCTGTTCTGCAAACTAGATTTCCTGGATTATGGGCACGATTTCTTAGGAAGGTGGTACCAGAGATTTTCGAAACAGCCACCATATTTATAAAATGCTTTGAAAAAAATCGTCGTGTCATTTACTTACGAGAATCTTGTGACATTTTCACAGAAAGTGACTTTTGGAAAGCAACATGGTTGCAACAGTTTTCCACTAATTATATACTTCCAAAAAACAATGTCATTAATCTGCAGGGTTTCCGAAAATAAAATAAACTGCAATACAGTGGAACTGGACTATTCATCTGGACTAAACACAGTGACCACATCTGGACTAATTACAATAACCACATCTTGACTAAACACAATGATCACATCTGGATTTATATACTATGACCACATCTGGACTAAACACAATGACCACATCTAGACTAAATGCAATGACCACATCTGGACTAAATGCAATGACCACATCTAGACTAAACACAATGACCACATCTGGACTGATCACAATTATAATATCTAGACTAAACACAATAACCACATCTAGACTAAATGCAATGACCACATCTGGACTAAATGCAATGACCACATCTAGACTAAACACAATGACCACATCTGGACTGATCACAATTATAATATCTAGACTAAACACAATGACCACATCTAGACTAAATGCAATGACCACATCTGGACTAAATGCAATGACCACATCTAGACTAAACACAACGACCACATCTGGACTAAGCACAATGACCACATCTGGATTTATATACTATGACCTCATCTTTGCTAAACATAATGACCACATCTGGACAAAGCACAATGACCACATCTGGACTAAACACAATGACCACATCCAGACTATAGCAATGACCACATCTGGACTAAATGCAATGACCAAATCTGGACTAAACACAATAACCACATCTGGACTGATCACATTTGTAACATCTAGACTAAACACAATAACCACATCTTGGCTAAACACAATGACCACATCTGGACTGATCACAATTGTAACATCTTGGCTAAACACAATGACCACATCTGGACTGATCACAATTGTAACATCTTGGCTAAACACAATGACCACATCTGGACTGATCACAATTGTAACATCTTGGCTAAACACAATGCCCACATCTGGACTGATCACAATTGTAACATCTTGGCTTAACACAATGACCACATCTGGACTGATCACAATTGTAACATCTTGGCTAAACACAATTACCACATCTGGATTATATACAATGGCCACATCTGGACTAGACAGAGTGACCACATCTGGACTAAACACAGTGACCACATCTGGACTGATCACAATTATAACATCTT
Source organism: Atrina japonica (assembly GCA_030159075.1). Lineage (NCBI taxonomy): Eukaryota > Metazoa > Mollusca > Bivalvia > Pterioida > Pinnidae > Atrina > Atrina japonica. Next base: position 239,185 of record BROG01000377.1, read on the forward strand.
GGCTAAACACAATTACCACATCTGGATTATATACAATGACCACATCTGGGTTATATACAATCACCATATCTGGACTAGACACAGTGACCACATATGGACTAAACACAGTGACCACATCTGGACTAACAGCAGTTGCCATATCTGGATAATATACAATGACCACATCTAAGTAAATGGAAAACGAAAGTAGGGTATAATTAGGAATAATACTGCACCTTTTTATCTTGTGTTAAGTAAATGGAAAACAAAAGTAGGGTATAATTAGGAATAATATTGCACCTTTTTATCTTGTGTTAAGTAAATGGAAAACAAAAGTAGGATATAATTAGGAATAATATTGCACCTTTTTATCTTAAGTAAATGGAAAATGAAAGTAGGGTGTATAACATGTATAATAAGGACAAATATTGCAGCTTTTCATCTTGTGTTAAGTAAATAGAAAATGAAAGTAGGGTATAATTAGGAATAATATTGCACCTTTTTATCTTAAGTAAATGGAAAATGAAAGTAGGGTGTATAACATGTATAATAAGGACAAATATTGCAGCTTTTCATCTTGTGTTAAGTAAATAGAAAATGAAAGTAGGGTATAATTAGGAATAATATTGCACCTTTTTATCTTAATTAATGGAAAATGAAAGTAGGGTGTATAACATGTATAATAAGGACAAATATTGCAGCTTTTCATTCTTGTGTTAAGTAAATGGAAAAACAAAAATAGGGTACAGTGAAACCTGTATGTAGGGGCCACCCAAGGGACCAGAAAATATTGACCTTTATGTGCAGGTGACCCTTATACACAGGTTCAATGTAGTTGAAGTATGCAGTCAAGGGACTTGAAAAAAACTGGCCCTTATAAACAGGTAATCCTTATATAGAGGTGGCCGCTATAGCAGGTTTTACTGTATATAATAAGTTTGTATATTCAATTTACTCTTCTGATATTTTCAGGAAACACCCCAGCTGCAGAGTGAAAGTGAAATTAAAGGAGAAAAAGAATTAGTTCCCTTGGATCTCAACGTTGGCCAGGGTTGTGATTTAGAAGAAGAAGAAGAAGAAGATGAGGAAGAAGATGATGAAGATGATGATGTGACTGCAGATTTAAGCATGATGATCAACGAACTAAACTGAAACTTTTATCTCGGTGTATTATTGTACACAAGCTTATTTTTGCCTCATGTTATTTTCGCCCTACAGCTCTTGCATACGGTTTTGCCTCATTTTGAATTCCCCCAGACCTGTTGCAATTCCAGTTTACAATATGATTTAATTCTATCTTATTGCAAAGGTTTATTTAACAATTAATACTCTTGCATATTTACTTTCTGCATGATTACATTAAAGTATTTTTTAAACAATTTACCATTTTAAATTCACCCAGCTTTGAATTCGCCCACTAACTTTGAGGGCAAATGGGCCGAAAATAAAAAACGGGGGCAAAAATTTCCCTGTATACAGCATCACATCCAGTGATACACATGTAATATAGAGTTCAGATTTATGTGTGACGATTACATGACTTAACTGAAACATTTATCATGGTGTATGTACTCTTATCATATCAAATGTGACACATGCAATGTAAACATAAGGATATAAAAGAATTGTTACGTTGGACTTCAGTGTAATGATATTATGAAATAAAGTGAAATAACATCTCTAGTGTGATAAAAACTAAATGTAAAACATAAAAAAGAAATGGAGTGGTGGATTCAATGGGGGTGTGAAGGACGCACACCTCCTCTTTGTACTCAAAATTATAGGTGTACATGTATGTACAGCAAAAAAAAAATTGTATACGAACTGCTCAATATTGTTTTCATTTATAAATGATAAAGTGATTATTGGTCAGCACTGCCAATGCCTGTTATAAGGTGTAATACGTTTTCATGTAACCATCAATCGTATCCAATCTTTTACACAAAACAAACCAGAATTCATCATTTAGCATTTGTCAAAAAAAAAAAAGAAACAAAATAAATCCGGGGGTACTCCAAAACTTTTCTTACGCCCCCTGTTTGAAAATTCCTGGATCAGCTTCTGAAATGTTAACATGGATTTCAATGCAATGATATAACAAAATTAAGTGAATCAACATCTCCAGTGTGACAACCATCTGAGTGTAAAATATAAAAAGAAATGTTATCATGGATTTCAGTGTAATAATTAAAGCCCTGTGACTACCAATTTATATAGATAAAATGTTCCATTAAATTGGGAAAGTAATTAACAGTTTTCAGTGGAGACCCCATTGAAATTGTCATCCTCATATTACTCACAAACAAAACAAGATACAGAAGTGTGTAATTTAACGGGAACCGTTTTATTTTTATATAAGCATGATGTAAGGTATATATTATCAGGTAAAACAAAATTTACAATCTTCCTGAGCAAGCAAAAATGGTGGATCATGGGACTTTAATGAAATGATTTCTAGTATGACATCAGGTCGTCAATGTCTAACTCGAATGATTACAGCGCCCTCTTCCGGTCAAAGTCCTCCAGTGGACTTGGACCTGTTATGCAGTAGAAATCTTCCAGCTGCCCTGTGAATCAGGTGACCAATCAGAGGTGTTCAATATATGAATCTGCGCAGTTTGGATTTCTGTTTCAATTTTGAAAGCTGAATAATATATGTTTGAAATAAACAAAGAACGTATACTGCAAATGAATGATAGGCATACAGTTGTAATTTTACCAATGTGTATGATAAACCACAACCTTCTTTTACCGAGTGTTGTGATGTTGTCAATGCAATGTCACAAAAGTTTTACACAAATTACTATGATGTCACAATCTGGCAGAGTAAATATTTCTTCTGGTTGACACATTCTGATTGTGTATGCATTCAGGTGTTAATGTAGTGATCGAAGTGAGCGAAATATAATGACTGGATTATTCGAGTTAGTCAGTGTTAAACCAGAGCTCAGAAAGACATTTCTCCTATGGTTCACAGCTTTTTTCTTTTTTTTGCGTGGAATGATTTCCTCGTCACCCTCTAGGGTGTTGATAAGCTACACACGTTATGACGTCACAATACAAATCAATTTATGACCTAGAAATTCTGTGGGTCTCTAGAATGCAGTGCATGCAATGTAGTTATGTCAGTCTTGACATAGGTATGCGTAGATTTACAGAGACTTGTATTCAAGACATAGGAGATATATAAAAACCTCAGATACCAAAGCATAAATCAATAGAATGTCCAGGACATAGATACAAATCATGTAAAAATGGACAAACACGGACCTCTGGAAACCAAGAGGTGGGATCAGGTGCCATGGAGGAGTAAGCATCCCCTGTCGACCGGTCACACCCGGAAAAATAATCAGCCCCTACTTTAAGGGTATGGCTAAGGAATCTAAATCCAGGGGTAAGATTCTTGAATGACAAACCCTCATGCTCTGGTTTGTCATTCAAGAATCTTACCATTTGATCAAAATTCCTTTGTCATACCCTCAAGGTAAGGGGTAGATTCTATTACATGTAGTTACAGAGTAGTTCAGTGCAAAGATTGATGAAGTAAACTGAATTAATTACTAGGGCCCGAAGTCACCAAATTTACTCAATACTCAAGCTCAACTTTCGTTTCATTATTTTGACTAAGTGATTAGGAAACGTATTATTATTTTTCATCATTCACATATAAATTTTTGCACACTTGATTTTCCTGTAAAAAAATGAATAAATATATTGAGTATGGTACTCAAATTTGAGTAAATTTGGTGACTTCGGGCCCAGATCATTTTGAATGTGACAACCACTTGTCAGTTTTAAACATTTAAGTTGGGTTTTTGGTCAGGTATTTCACTTGTTGTCCCATTTTCCAGAATCACTGTTTAAAGACAAAATTTTTTCCCACTTAGGTCATGCATATCTACCATTTTGCAAACTCTAAATTTCTCTGTCCACATCCCTAAGGTATAGACAAATTCCTGTAAATCCAGATAATTTCGTGGGATTTTATTTTCACGATAAACAAGTTACGAATTTATTCGTGAGATGATATTTTTGCTCGAATGCCCATCTAATCTTAACTTTACCATACTTCAAATAAACCGTTTTCATGATTAAAACCAGATTTACAGTATATGCCCTATGACGTCACAATATAATTTCATAGGACATCTGTGTAAGAAGAATGTAAGCATATTTACATACATAACATGTGTTGGAAGCATTGGAGAGAAAAATAGTCAAACATGGGTGTGTTGGATGGATAGGAAAATCTCAACCCTCATGGTAAGAATCTTAAAGTCTAATCTTGGGGAATCCCCCAGATTGGACCACCAGATTCTTACCACTCCTGTGTAAATTTCATTATCCACGCAACACACCTATGTAAGATTCTATTAATATACGCAACAGGCCCATTATGATTGTATTAATCTACACATCTATTATTCCACGCAACACACCCATTATCATTCATCATTCTATTAATCCATGCAATGCACCCATGTAACATTCTATTAAACCATGCAATACACTCGTGTAAGATTCTATTAATCCATGCAATACACCCGTCTAAGATTCTATTGATCCACGCAATACACCCGTGTAATATTCTATTAGGGTACTGACAAATCATCATTTCTGATTTTATTCTGTCCTTTAACTTGTTTTTGGTATAAAAATTTTTTCACTTAAAACATATTTGTAGTAATCACTTTGTAAAATACTGTACATCAGCTTAAAACAATATGAAATAATCAAAACGCCTGTAATATAGTCTGTTATGCTGTTCTTTATGAAGACTTTTATACTTTTTTTTCTATTTTTCGTCATTTCATGTAATAAATCTATTGGGTGAGTACTTTTTAGCACGCAAGGACAAAATGTCCGGTGAGGTAAAGTCATACCCCCGGCTTTGTTGTCGACATCATTGGCCAAAACTTTCACATGGGCTATCGCTTTTGAAATATAAGTTGCAGATCTAGAGCATTTGTATTTCAACCATGTGATGTTTATGATCAAACGTTTTAGATGGTACAAGGACCAAGATAAGAACATTTGACCAACTTCTTAAGTCAAATTGCAGTATTTCAGAAACAATTCTGCCATTGTTTAGTTATATGTCTTTTGATAACTCTTTTTCTTTTTATAGGTTTTGTATTATACAATAGTTGGCCATACGTAGGCCAATGTTCCAAAGATTTATTTTCACTATATATTCTTAGTAAATTCATGTTTTATCAATAACTCCTAGAGAATTTGTCTTTTGTCCAATTTTAACAAGACTTGATTCATAAAAGATTGAGCTGTAGGTACTCATTTGGTGGAAATTCCGTTGCAATCTATTTATTGTTTCAGGAGAAATACGTTATTCTTCTGTTTAATACAAAGAAAATGAATGGATCAGTGACGTAATACATAAACACCGTAATAAAACCATCGATACGCAAGTAATTTATGGATGTCAACAAACGAAATTATTATCAAAATTAGGACCAGTATTATGTTTATAATATTTATTTTGAATGTGTACCAAATTCAAAAGACAAAAACAGTCAAATGCAGAATTACTTAGAATATGTAGTGAAAATGAATTATGGGAACATTACATGCCGGTACTTATGGCCAACTACTGTACATTTATTGCCCTTGATTGAGGAACTAACTCTTGAGGAACAAGATTTGATGAAGGGCAAACAAGTCTTATATATCTAAATCAAGCATGGACAAATATATGTCTAATGTACCTAATGTCTGGGGTTTTTTTTAAAATAAATTTAATACAAATACTACATTTCAAAGTCTTATATTCTGCTATTTGACAAATAAAATCCATTTTTAATATATAAATTTTACATTCATTAGAGTGCGATATTGCATATTTTCACCCCGAGGAGACGAAATTATGCAATATCGCCCTCTCAATAATGTAATATTTATTAACGACTGTCATATTTGTTTGCTTAACATATTTCCATAGATATGTAAATGGATCCGATGTTGAATCCACATTAATTTAAAACAGACATTTTTCGTCTCAAATATTAAGAGTAATTCTCTGTAAAGACCAAAGAATTATCAAAGTACTGAGAAATTATGTCATCTCAATTTACTATATATGTTTAGTAAGAATACTAAAATACATATTGAAAAATTGAAAAAATATATATTGTTGCCATGGCAACAGAGAGTTGTTTTTCACAAGATTTGTCCTCTTACCCATATAGAAAAAGCATTTTTTTTTTGCATAGTTTTACTTTATTTTTATTTAACATACAAGATATATCAATAATGTAAATATATTTTATTTGAATAACTTCAATTGGCGCAGTGATAATCAGTACAGAAGGTATTTTGCCTAACAACTTAAAGGTAGGGGGTTTCTGCAATTATCCAATTAGGAATTTTATGATTTTTTGATTTTTGAAGACCTTACAAAAACGCAGCATAGACGTTTAAGATACTTTGACCTAAAGTTTGAATAAGTCTTATAGAACAATTATTCATAAAATGACGGGTATTTTTTTTTCGTTTCTTAGGCTTACTCAAAAGTTTGGCTATTTTAAGAATGTTAAACGTATATAGTTCAACTAAATTTCTGCTATCATTTCAAATCTCATAATATTTTTAAATCAACTTTCAAATATAGTAAATAACAATTGTCGAGATCACATAATATATATAATTTTCATTATATACGGTATTAGCATTTAAAATACCTAAATATACCATACCCCCAGATTTCCGCGTCCGTTCAAATCAGGACTCCGACATTGTCTCTTTTCGAACCGATTTATAGCATCTCGTAAATCTTGACTTTTACACAAAATATGCTATTTGATTGCATTTAATAATATTTAAAACATGTTCATATGCAATAATTAACATTTATCTTAAGTCAAAAAGCTTCAGATTATTTTAAATTGACCCGACATCTAACTCCGCACTGAAATCTGACTACTAATTGAGTGTGCTTTCAACAGCCATAATTAGGAAATCTAAAACGATCCATAATTTGAGTAATTTTTACTGAAAATAATTCAGAAAGATGTGATTAATTATCATTTTTACTTAAATACAATTAGAACTAAGTGAAATCAACGATTATTATTTCGAATCCGCCGCTAATCAAATCCGAAAACACTATATTATCAGAATCCGACATTAGCATCTTTCTCCGACTCTGAAGATTACTAAGCGATTACAAATTATGATTGCTAACGAAAAATAAGTGATTTTAGTGTCATTTAATGGTATATTTAGAAGGATATTATCATAAATGATTGTGATATATACTTTACAGTTTAAGTATAACAGAAATCGATCCGGATCGACTACGCCGTCGAATCCGAGGTAAATTTAGTGTGCCAACGTAAGACAATGTCACGTAAATCGAGTCCAAAATAATTTTTTATAAATTTTCTACTGTGAATGATGTAAAATACCACAATAAAATATATATACTACAATTAGTGTGTTCTTTGAATAAGTATTGGGGAAGAAAAATTATTTGTTCGAATTCTCGAATCCGGGCCTCCGAATACTACTTTTAAGACCGCCTTAATCAACGTGAGATAGACGCTCTAGATTTATTGCAAACGTATCGTGGTTTTGAGCGCATAACAGTCCGATTTCGGCTATATTCCGTCCGAAAACATTCAAATTCCGGTTTGAGAAAACGGGACCGATAACTTCTAAAAATTGGTCGTATTTGCGATGATTTGGTTGCATTATGAATCTATGTTTATTGGAGCTGATTTCTTTTCCACATGTAGTACCGAGTTCACATAAGCTGTTTTCCTCTCTTTTTGCAGGATAACAAATAATGTTGTCCAATGAATTATTAATTAGTAACAAAAATACCCCACTGAGATATTTTATTTTTCGTTTCTACTAATGTTACTAAACTCACTAGAGATAAATGAGCGATTTCCTATGCTGCGTTTTTACAGAGGCCTGATTTAAATTTGCACAGAATTTCCCTATATTAACCTAAAAAACCAACTTTCAACTGGTCTTTTTTAAAAACGGAGGCATTATCCCCGATATTTTCTACCTTGTTATACATGTTAAGATCAATAAGTAATCAAAAAACTGCTGTCAAAACTGACAAATATCACATTTCATGAAATTTACGTAATATGGCTATTTCCATTGTTACCATATTCAATGATACATGCTATGGTAACGAGGAAGTTTTACTGGGAAAAAATTACAAGTTTTGTTACTCTCATGCCAGGCTATCATTGTGACCAGCTGCCTTCAAAATTTGCGATATACCATTTCTGACCAATTTTGGTCTTTACAGAGAATTACTCTTAAATAGTAAACTAAGAAATACAAAACAAAAATAGCCTACAAACGTTTGGTTTACGACGAAAGCTCTTACTAGGACGAACTGTATACGCATAACGTTGGCGCATGTGACATTTTTGGAATGTCGCCCTGGCTCACTGGGATGAACCGTACATGCATAACGTTGGTGCATGTGATATTTTTGGAATGACACCCTGGCTTCTTTATTTTTGTTAAATTTTTCACATCTCTCTCAACCAGTCCAATTACGGGATTTTAACAGAAGGTATAACAATCATGGTTGTTGCGTGCAATAAAAAAACAGTTGATGCAATAACATTGTACAGAACAGTAATCCTAGCAAACTTTATCAAATTAATAAATGTGGGCTTCTTGATAATGTGTTTGTTAATCACGTGATCATTTTGATCCAATCAATTTTAGCTCACCTCTAAGAAGATGAGGGGAGCTTGTAATGTTATTGCCAAGGTTCGGCGTCCAGTTAAGAAGATCGGATGAGGTCAATGTAAAGGGGCATTAACTGGGTTTTTTAAAAATTATTTTCCCTTTTTATTCCTCCAAAAAAAATTTTGTCACGCTCCATGTCCCCGTCCGTCCGTCTCTTCCGGACATAACTTCAAAATGCATGATGCTAGGGAGCTGATTTTTGGTATACAAGTTCCTCTGCAGGATACTAAGAACCCTATTTATTTTGGGTCAGGTCCATCAAAGGTTGAGGTAACAGTTGCGTTAGATAGATTTTCTTTATGCTTTCTCGTTTCCGGACCATAACTTCAGGTTGCATGATGCTAGGTAGCTGATTTTTGGTATACAAGTTCCTCTGTGAAGCTGTAGAATTGGAAAAATGAATTTGGGTCAGGTCCATCAAAGGTCAAGGTCACAGTTGTGTTAGATTTTCTTTATGCTTTCTCGTTATTGCATGACGGAAGGAAGCTCCTTTTTAGTATGTCGTCTATACCTATACATCTGTGATACATTTAATACCTGTACCTTACATATGTAATTAAAGAATGGTTTGTTCACATGTTGTTCGGGGACATAGCGTCTCAGATCAAGGTCATAGGCACTATAGGAGACTAAAAATGCTACTTTTCTCTAAAATCGTTTACTCTTTTCTCCATGCCCTCTCTCCTGGGACGATAACTATAGAATGCGGTATATAATTTCCAAGGATCTGCGAAAGGAATCATCGCACATATTTTAATATTATATGATACGAATTTGTGAATTGCTGCAGAATTGGAAAAAAAATCACGTGCATTGCTATGGAAATGTTGCAAAAGTTACAACATAGCATAATAAAACAATTCACAATGATATTAGACCTATGGTTCTACCATTTTACAAACCTATTCCAATTCACATAGAATACTATTAAATTTTGTTTCCCCATTATTAGCATCACAGTATTGCATGCAACAATCCAACAAAAATGCCACTTTCCCTTTTTCGGGGGGGGGGGGGTTGCTGCCCCTGACTGCTTTCTCGTTTACTATTTGGATTGAAATACAATAACAAAATAAAAATATATACAAACATGAAAATTCTCGAATTCATCTACATTTTGTGAACATTGCTTGAGAAACCCGGATTTGACATTTTGTTCAATTGCAATTGGTTAACTCAACCTTTTTATTTGTATATGAATGCCACAATTGACCTGACCTTATTTTCATAAAATGTATAGGAATATAAGATTTCTTATGCCTGTATATAGCTCTCATTGGTTACTGTAAGTTTTGAAATATTTGATTGCGTTTTAATTTTTGATTACTCTTTTTGTAAGGTGAGCCTTATGATCTTCGATTACTTTGTTGCTGTGAGACGAGCTTTGTAATCTTTTATTATTTTATATTCGTGTGAGGTGAGCTTTATAATTTTCGATTACTCTGTGTAATGTGAGCTTTGTAATATTGGATTACTCTTTGTTTGTGTGAGGTGAGCTTTGTAATCTTTGATTACACTGTGTTGGAGTAAGATATGATTTGTAATCTATGATAACCTTATATCGCTATTAGGTAAATTTTGTAACATATGATTACTATATGTTGGTGTGAGGTGAGCTTTGTAATCTTTGATTACTAATGATGGTGTGAGGTGAGCATGCAATTTTTTATTACTCTGTTGGTGTTAGATACGATTTGTAATCTATGATTACTCTATGTCTGTGTTAGGTAAATTTTGTAACATTTGATTAGATCTACGCTGGGTTGCAGCAAACTCGTTTAAAACTAGTTTCGGCTTTCTCATTCATTACTAACAGTTTCTCTCTCTCTCTCTCTCTCTCTCTCTCTCTCTCTCTCTCTCTCTCTCTCTCTCTCTCTCACACACACACATATATATATATATATATATATATATATATATATATATATATATATATATATATATATATATATATATATATATATATATATATATATATATATTCTGTAATAAGTCCAAAATCTAAATTGATAAAACTTTTTCTTCGATTTTATTTTGTAAATATCTAAAATATCTATTTTCAAAAGAAATTGTTAAATGCCTCTATATTTTTAAGACATGTGGATACAAGTAGACCTAAATAATTCATAGATCATCAATTGTCAACTCGAATTTGCAATCTCACAGTGGTAATAGAAGTTTCAGGCGTCCTCCCTAGTCAACGTTGCCTGACCCACTTCGTTTCTCGTACTCCTAGATATATTATAATTCATATTTAGCGGTCACTGGTGGCGACATCTAGCGCCGATCTTAAATTCCACTTAAATTGCCACGACACTTACCCCTGACTTTAGCCAATGAAAAGACTCGTGGCATATCCTGCATAGCCTTTCTCCTTTATCATGTTGTCGATGCGTGATCGATTGTTAGCCGTGTTCTGATTGGTTCATTCAACGACCGAGGTCCCGTGTCACAGTAGGTGTCGGCAAAAGGTGTCGTTAAAGAACCTTCACTGCTCAATGGCGTACGTGCCGTGCATAGGCTAAACTTGGAAGCCCTACACCGGTATTGGTGATTTCCATATGAGTGAAAGATTCTTGAGTGGGACGTTAAATAACAATACAACCACATCATTTAACAGTAGTTGCAGCCAATTGAAATCGACACTGCGAAGTCACAATATACAGACCAAATCTGTCAAGGTGTTTGAGGAACGAAGTGGATAAGAAAACCTTGACTTAGGAAGATGAGGTTTAGGGAATCGGTTAATTCATGTTCTATGTTTACCAAACGAGGATTTCTTTTGAGTACACCAGCGCGTAAAATATTGCTTCCTAAATATTATAAACATACTACCAAAGTTATAATGCTCAATACGATCGTTTCTGTCACTTAGACTTCGTCAGTTGTGCTCAATTTTTAAACAAATTTCCTAAGGGGAAAGTGGTATTAGACAAGGCCAAAAAAAATAACCACTGTTAAAGGAAGGTAAAAATGGCCAATCATAACCTAACCGAGTCACAACCAGAAGTCTAAAACTAAATAGTCAAAATGATACTTGATGAAATTTGCCTATTGGGTAATTTTGGTGACTTCGTATCATACTGAAACCCTGATTTGATCAGATACAAATTCTATGTTTAACGTCGTGACTATTAGCATAATAAAAACAAATTGAAATAAGTCTGAAGTCAATCTGAGAAAATAATATTGATCTTGAACTTCATCTACATGTCCTTGTACATTATCACTGGAAAGGTTGTGTCAATCGTATTTCCTTTCCAGGTAGACTGTTTTAGTTGGATTTTTGTAGGGTTGAGGACGTATACGTTTCCCCGACTTTGTAAAACAAAAAAACAAAAACATCGTTTTCAGTCGACATTACCTCGACATTATTTTCTATACAAAACGAATAATAGGTCGAGAATACGTGACATGATTGCTTGTTTGTTAATTGTTGTTTAACCTCCCACTCTTTCACTCATATAGAGACATCACCAATGCCGGTGTAGGGCTTCAAGTTTTGGCCTATGCACGGCACTTACGGCCATTGAGCAGTGGGGGTTCTTTAACGTGCCGACACCTACTGTGACACGGGACCTCGGTTTTTACTCTCTCATCCGAAGGACAGGAAACCAACCTGCCGCCGTCTGGACTCGAACTGACGACCTCACGATCAAGAGTATAGCGCGCTACCGACTGAGCTAGGTTTGCTCACCGTGACATGAAACGCATTAGGTCACATACATACAAATGAGTACTAATCAGAGGATGTTTGATAGTTCACACCCAAATATATTTGACTATATACAGAAAAGCAGATAAAATCGAATTTGAACATTAAAGCGACAAGACGTGTATTGCCATTATCGAGAAAGGAAAAAATGACAATGTACAACAGAAACTCAACTCAATATTAAGTACGAAAATGGAGAATTAAACAGACTTCAATATGATAGAAGGATGGCATTCAAAGCTTTACCAGTTGTGTGAACGTTTTCACCTTGATTTTAAAACGTGTGTAATATTGATAACCAACATTTTTATCTGTCTGAATAAATAATAAAAAATATATATTTGTAAACGTATCCTGCACAAAATCCTATTTTCACCTCCCCGTGGAGTGCAAGGGGCAACAGCAATACATATAGATGTTAGTCTGGACTAACGGAAGAGGTAATGTCAACAATAAAATGTCGCGGTAACGTAGTTCATTTTGTCGCTCAAATAAGTTAAGTGGGTTTTGGAAATGTCGCGGTAATGTAATGCACCCTAGGATCGGGAAACATTTATAATAATAGAGTAGGATAACAGATTCATAATTCTGGATTTTAAGAGATTTTTGTTTCTTTGTGTTTTAATTTCAAGAATTCTTTTTTTAAAAAAAACTTACGAGAGTGGCGTACGTTAAAAATTAGAATTTATTTAGGGTGGCCTTTATAAGTCATAGTTTAGCAGATACACCAGTTCACTTTAAAAGTTAACTAACATCTGATGTTATGCGCAATAACAAATGAGTAGGATGCAATCGATGAACGCCTGACTTGTAGTAAATGGTATTCTGGATTTTAGAGTGTAATGTGTCGGATGTGTTATTTATGACACGTATTCTATATTTTGTTGCATTACTCAAGATCCGTAACTTATGACTGTTTTAAAGTCCCATAACTTCTTCGAATATTGCAATAGACAGACAGTCCAAAATAAAATAAACATCTTGGCGAACTTCGATCTCGGGGACATACAAATATATGCTATTATTACCCTTTCAATCCACTCGGCTTAATATAGGCCATCAGTGAATATCTAATGTAATCGAAATTCCTTCCGTAAAGTCACGAATTGTTCAATTCATACGAAGTAATACTCTGAAAGTACCATTTGATTAATTTGATCCTTAGCATTGTGGCTGTTTATGAGCACAACAAAATAAGTCGGGGTCACGGCGAGTTTGTTCATGCCAATTATAACTTATTCTTGTGACAATGTTGCAATACGAATTCCCCCGAGAATAATTAAGAGTTTAATCCTTTCATCCCCCCAAACATGTGTATGGTATGTTCTCCTCTGTTATATTAGACCAGTTTAATGTCATCTGTGGGGATTGAAATGGTTGCTTTAGTGTATTTTAAAAGGCTTTATTTAGGTCACCACCAACGCCCGACTTGTTGTATAAACGGTATACTGAATTTTAGAGTGTAATGTGTTGGATATGTATTATTTTATTTTATATTATATATTCTATATTTTGTTGCATTTTAAAAGTCATTTATTCAAGATGAGTTGCTCATGACTATTTTTCTTCGAATACTGCAATAGACAGACAGTCCAAAATAAAATAAATATCTTGGCGAACTTCGATCTCGGGGACATATAAATATAAATAATGTTATTATTATCCTTGCAATCCATTCTGCTTAATAAAGGCCATCAGTGACTATCTAACATAATCGAAAATTCTTCTATAAAGTCACGTATTGTTCGATACATATCGAAAGCTTTTACAATATCTACCAACATGTAATTCTCTCTGTGTCTCTCTCTGTGTGTGTGTCTCTCTCTCTCTCTCTCTCTCTCTCTCTCTCTCTCTCTCTCTCTCTCTCTCTCTCTCTCTCTCTCTCTCTCTCTCTCATGATCTTTATTAACAAATTATGAAAACAATCCTACACCCTGTCAAATAATAGGCATGTAGATCAGCTGCAGATAGGTAATATGATAGCCTACGCAATATAATTTAGATTGTATGTATAAATATCCTTAAGTAGGTGCCATTAACCGTTTTCAAAACTTTTTTTTACAGAAAGGTATACATTGGGGTTACTTTTATGGTAATGGCTTAAGTAAATTGATAATGATATTATGAGAGCATAAAAAATACAAAATTTTGGAAATATATGCATTACGTGGGCGTAGAGGATAAACCCGGTTACACATAAGACCAACATATATTCACATAGTAAAATTAATATCTTGCTGAATAGACAGAATTAGAGATCCTACATTTTTGCTGACATAAGATGAATATCAAAAAACGGGGAAGGTGCACGCTACATCCTACCCTAGATGTCCAGATTGGAACTCTTCAGTGTATATTAATACTCTTCAGCGACGATGGATGCTATTAAAAACTAAACTATATAAATATTTTAATAAAAAATCAGGATCTGTACATTTTGACTGGATTGATGGCTAACTTTTTGATTGTAGATTGACTTTAGTGAGTATGATAATTCGCCGCCAGGATATATTTCAAATTAAGTTAGAAAGTAGTATATGGAAGGAGCTGTTAGTTTCTTTGAACGCGGAAGTAATGACGTAGTAATTTTATTTGAGGCAAAAACGCTATTAAATTTCAGATATGAAAGTGATGTTGGTTTGTTTCATAAATAATCAGCATCAAAATTTTTTTAATGCAATTAAGGTATAATACCGCGATTCGTATTTTTTGTAGAGACATAGACATAAGAAATGAAATAACGATAAGTGGGAGACATTAGTCGAAATGATGGGAGCAATCATTACGTGATTGCTTTTGATTTTGATAAGAGCATGATATCCTATTATATAAGTTTAGTGGACGATGGAAATTTGGAACAAAATGTTTTTTTATCATTTAAAATGATTTCGTTTGTGCAAAACGGAATAAATATAACACCGAAAACGAAATGTGTCGTATGAAATATTGATGATGATTGGGAGAACAACAAAGTGAAAACGGGTCGGACGATTTACCGAAACAGACCTTAATTACCGAAGCACACCATTTTTACTTTTATTTCGACATAAAAACTGTAGTACATGTAGTACATGTTAAAGTCTACATATAATAAAATGTTACTTTTAACACGAGTTTTGTGTAATAATGGATAAAGTACTGTCTGTGAACTTGGTGTTAGTTGACGAGAAATCGCCGTTAAATTAGTTCTGTTGACTCTATTTTCACAAAAATGTTATCTGGTGGGACTTTTTGTCGTAATAGATATTAAGTAACTGAAAGCTTGCATTCATTTATTCCCAAACATCCTTTGAAATACCTTTGGCGGCGAATTGATGCTTTGCATCAAGTTTTTTCTTGTATTATATTAATAGTGAACATCCAGCGATCCAGAATCTGACATCCAGTCATCCGGATCTGTACATTTTGACGGGATTGATGGGTAATGCTGAATTTTGACTTTAGTTTGACTTTAGTGTATATGATACTGTATTCAGAGTGAACATACAGTTTTTCAGTGTTGAAGATAAGAAACCATTGCATCGACACTGAAGAGTTACAATATAGGCTACACTGAAGTGTTCCAATCTGGACAGCTAGGGTAGGATCTAGCGTGCACCCCTTTTCTCAGTTGTTTATCATATAATGCAGATGTCGGGGAAAATGCTAAACGTTTGTGATATCAAGATTAAAGTGTATGCAAGATTTAACAGATTAATTAAAAAGCGTTGGAGAAATTTGGTTTATTCTTCGGTGTTTTTTGATACAATGGAAATTGTAATTAAGAGTTGTTAATTTATCAAAACTTATGTGTTTAGTTCCGTTTGCTTGGAAGATATATTGTTATATCTGAGAATCACTCACTTGCAAACTTACTTGCGGCGAAATGGGAAAATGATATTTGTACACATTTTCCAAACCAATATGTGGTCGATATGGATTATAGAGAAAAGTTTGGGGATAATCATATAACTCCTAATTGTTTTGTGGGATATTATATTAATCCTAATGGTTGACGGGAATATTATACATTTATTGCCCTTGTATGAGGGAAATATTTTTTTCACCATAAGCCAACTCATATACGGCCATTGAGAAGTGAGGGTTCTTTAACGTGCCGACACCTACTGTAACACGGGACCCCGGGTTTTACTGTCTTATTCGAAGGACAGAAAAAGTCAGCCCCCACCGCCGAGGCTCGAACCCGCGACTCCCGGTTACCGTGGAGCCACGACGGCTCCCTGCATGATAATTTATGATTGATATGTTTTAGGTTTCTCGGTCATATGTCCGATAACAACGTGTGACGTCACTACACTTACACAATTTAGGTCAACCGGACGTATTTTGCACATGAAGGTATACCTACGATATCCATTTGTGTCGCACACGTGCGCATGTGTTTTTGTTAATGTCGATTTCAAAGAGTTTTCGCGGCAATGAATGGTATTTTAAAGCAGATTGAACGATTTTATGATACAAAATAATTTTATGAAATGTTGGAGAACCTCTAATTTCAAATGATCTACGCTTTTTCCTTTCCCCAGAGATAGACCTCGAGATCGTCGACATGATTTAACCACTGTGTCATTGCCACTGCTGGTGGACCGTTTGAGTCCCTGAGGGTAAACATAAACCTAGTACCTGGCATTTCGGTACCAGTCGATTATTGTATACTCAAGTAATATTTCGCATTGATAAAACCAGTTTAATTCCTAATTCTTCAAAATCTAAGATTTATTATTATAAGACTTATTTTCACAGCGGTTACTCTATAACGCATTTTGCTATGCATTTAGTTTTATTATTTGGCTTTCTATGATACCACGTTCTTTTTAGAAAATATGTATCATTTATGAATTGGAGCTTACACAATGAAGTCTAATAATAGCCAGAAAAGATCGTCTTGAGCATTATAACTTTGGTATTATGTTTATAATATTTAAACATTAAGCCTGTCTAATAAACTTCTTATTAGTTTCCGTGAAAAAAGGATAAGACGACGCCTGCAGGTTAGTGTATGGATTATTTAATTGAACAGATAGATATACAGATTCATTTATTGTTTGAGAAACATCAGAAATTAGTTTATTTTGCTTTACGAGTCCAATTCTGATGGCGTTATTCTTGATCTGAAATAAAAAGGCAAACATTTTTGGATATAGAACATCAAGTACAAGTAGTAAAAGTAGAAAAAAAATTTGTAAGCACAACTAATGCCTCTTTAATGAGGAATGACTACCATAATTTTACATCGTGGATTTTTAGATATATCAGAATATTCGAGAAGTACGTTTTCGTATGTATTACACATAATTATACCAAACTATTAACTGCCAAGTGGTCAAGGTGGAATTTGCAAATCTGGTGAACATTGAACAAACATGGACCTCCAGAAGAAAAAGAGGTGGGATCTGCTGTTAAGGTTGAGAAAGCACCTCCTGTCGACCGGTCACATTCGACGCGAGTCCACAGTTAAATTCAGATAAAACATGTAAGGAGTTAATCCTTGTGACAATCAGTATAACCAATTAAAAAACTTCTATCGAGCATGTGATTCAACTTTTCAGTTAGCTAAGCATTGTAATTGCAAACAGAGTCATTACATATATATATATATATATATATATATATATATATATATATATATATATATATATATATATATATATATATATACAATACTTACAATTATAAACACACGCATGTTCCATCAAAACAATACTTACAATTATGAACGCACGCATGCTCCATCAAAACAATACTTACATTTATAAACACACGCATGTTCCATCAAAACAATACTTACAATTATAAACACACGCATGTTCCATCAAAACAATGTAAGACACCACCAGAGCAGCCCGTCGTGTCACAATCAGCAGAGGTTTGACAAACTAGATGGATTTGCAATAAATTCACAATTATGCAGATATATCGATACAAGCAATAGCATTATATGATCTTTACAAACATCAATATCATATCATCTTTACAACCTAATATATCATATTATCCTCACAACCTAAGAATATCATACCAATCCTTAAAACCTAAGATATCATATCATCTTTACAACATAAGATATATCATCTTTATAACCTAAGATATCATATCATCTTTACAATCTAATATATCATACCTTACAACCCTCACTGCTCAATGGATGCAAAATTGCCAAAATATTACCCTTACAACCTTAGATATCATATCATCTTTACAACCTAATTTATCATATCATCCTTACAACCTAAGCTAGTATATCATCTTTACAACCTAATATATCATATCGTTTTTACAACCTAAGATATCAAATCATTGTTACAAGCAAAGATATCATATCATCTTTACAACCTAAGATATCATATCATCTTTACAACGTAAGATATCATATCATTCTCACATCCTAAGATATCACATCATCTTTACAACCTAAGATATCATATCTTTACATCCTAAGATATCATATCATCTTTATAACCTTAGATATCATATAACCATTACAACTTAAGGTATCATATCATCTTTCCAACCTAAGATATCATGTCATCCTTAAAACCTAAGATATCATATTATCTTTACAACCTAAGATATCATATCATCTTTACAACCTAAGATATCATATCATCCTTATAACCTAAGATATCATATAACCATTACAACTTAAGGTATCATATCATCTTTCCAACCTAAGATATCATATCATCCTTAAAACCTAAGATATCATATTATCTTTACAACCTAAAATATCATATCATCTTTATAACCTAAGACATCATATCATCCTTATAACCTAATATATCATATCATCTTTTTTGCAACCAAAATATCATATCCTTCTTACAACCTAAAATATTATATTATCTTTACAACCTAATATATCATACCTTACAACCCTCACTGC
The DNA here is from genome assembly GCA_030159075.1 of Atrina japonica. Taxonomy (NCBI): domain Eukaryota; kingdom Metazoa; phylum Mollusca; class Bivalvia; order Pterioida; family Pinnidae; genus Atrina; species Atrina japonica. The sequence goes on from BROG01000377.1 coordinate 258,501, forward strand.
TCAATAATTGCAAAATGGCCAAAATATTATCTTTACAACGTTAGATATCATATCATCTTTACAACGTAAGATTTCATATCATCTTTACAACCTCAGATATAATATCATTTCTACAACGTAAGATATCATATCATCTTTACAATGTAACATATCATATTATCTTTACAACCTAATATATCATATTGTCTTTACACCCTAAAATATCATATCTTTACAATCTAAGATAATATATCATCCTTACAACCTGAGATATCATTTCATTACAACCTAAGATATCATATAATCTTTACAAAGTAACATACAACATCATCTTTACAACTTGAAATATCATATACAACCTAAGATATTATATCACCTTTACAACCTAAGATATCATATCACCTTTACAAACTAAGATATCATATCATCTTTACAACCTGAGATATCATTTCATCCTCACATCCGAAGAAATCACATCATTTTTACAACCTAAGATATCATATCTTTACAACCTAAGATATCATATCATCTTTACAACGAAGATATCATATCATTCTTACGACCTAATATGTCACATCATCCTCACAACCTACAATATCATATCATCTTTACAACCTTAGATATCATATCACCTTTACAACTTAAGGTATCATATCATCTTTACAACCCAAGATATCATATCATCTTTACAACCTAAGATATCATACCTTACAACCCTCACTGCTCAATGGTTGCAAAATGGCCAAAATATCATCTTTACAACCTTCGATATTGTATCATATTTACAACGTAAAATATCATATCATCTTTACAACTCAAGTTATCATATCATATTTACAACCTAATGTATCATATCATCTTTACAACCTAAGATATCATATCATCTTTCCGACCTAAGATAACATATCACCTTTATAACCTGAGATATCATTTCATTACAACCTAAGATATCATATTATCTTTACAAAGTAACATACCATATCATCTTGACAACCTAAAATATCATATCATCTTTACAACGTAAGATATCACATTACCTTTACAACCTGAGATATTATATCACCTTTACAACCTAAGATATCATATCATCTTTACAACCTAAGATAATATATCATCTTTAAAACCTTAGATATCATATTATCTTTAAAACCTTAGATATCATATCATCTTTACAATCCAAGATATTATATCATCTTTAAAACCTTAGATATCATATCATCTTTAAAACCTTAGATATCATATCATCTTTACAATCATCTTTAAAACCTTAGATATCATATCATCTTTACAATCCAAGATATTATATCTTTTTTAAAACCTTAGATATCATATCATCTTTAAAACCTTAGATATCATATCATCTTTAAAACTTTAGATATCATATCATCTTTAAAACTTGAGATATCATATAATCTTTACAACCTAAGATAACATATCATCTATGTCAGCATATCACATATCCGATCTTATTACAGATGATTAGAAAAGGATATTGTATTGGCAATATCCTTTTCTAATCATCTGTAATAATATTGGCATTCCTAAACCCGGTGAAAATAACAATCATAACGTGCAATCCATGACAAACCTTTTATATTACAAAGTTCATCATGAATTGATGAGATCACTATGTTTAATTACTATACAATCTAGAACAGATGATCGTATAATGATGACTAATTTTAATTCTTCAGTTTTTCTGAATGATCGGAATCCAACACATACGTATTTGTGAATTAGTTATCAACTGACGAACATATCAATGCATCATTTCAATGTATCATAGTCCGTCCTCTCCCTCTCTCTCTCTCTCTCTCTCTCTCTCTCTCTCTCTCTCTCTCTCTCTCTCTCTCTCTCTCTCTCTCTCTCTCTCTCTCTCTGAAATATAACGATACCTGGATAAACAGGCGTAGTGGTAGTGGTTTTGGCCGTTCTATCAACCTAAAAAAATGATTGCATTAATGAAATTTCAGTGTGTATAATTCATGAATTAAAATAATGAATAAAATAATTTTTACAAAATATTTTCTCTCAACATTTCTAGTGAATCTAGTAAATATAAATGTTGACTTACCGTTAAGCACATACAGTGACCATCTAGACAGTGTTTGGATGTCTCCGGACATGTGAGCAACAATGGATGACAGTCAGAGGAGAACGTGCATACTGAAAAGATAATGACATGTCACACACACACACACACACACACACACACACGCACGCACGCACGCACACACACACACACACACACACACACACACACACACACATATATATATATATATATATATATATATATATATATATATATATATATATATATATATATATATATAGTTTTACATTGAACACGTCTAAATCTATATAATTACCTTATCCGAGTAGTCAAATTCAATTTACAACTTTTAAAATTTTATATGCCACAAAAACGTTTAGTACCTGGCTTTGGAGTAGTTTGATGCTGAAATGTAATAAAAGTATTGATTTCAATATGAACTTGATGAGTAATCATGAAAAAAGCAATAAGTTATAACTATATAAAAATGGATACCAAACTTTAAACAGTGGCTAAGTCCATATGAAATTATCAATAGTGAATATTGTAAAAAAAAAACGGACCTCTGGAAAATGTAAAGGTCAGATGATTTATCTGAGAGGATCTCACCATCGCGGGGGTGGTGGGAAAGAAACCTGTTATTATATACCTGGGAAGAGACCGCCTGCAATTCGCAAGCAAACCGACGAAATTGATGTTGAGTACCAAGCATTTGTCTACAAGTAAACTGATCATTGGACAAACACGGACCTCTGAAAAAAATCTAGAGGTGGGACTAGGTGTCATGGAGTAAAAGATATTCCAGACCGCCGGCCGGTCCTTACTCACTGACTCCGTAATCAAACTCAAATCACCTCAATTGACGAAAATGTCTTCACAAAACTAAAGACCTGAGTATTCTGAAAAATGACTGACGTATACTTGGTATAAAACAGGTACAAATGTTCCTAGGATGATGCGAAATGTTTGCTAACAGACTTCGATCTCCATAAGCAAGATGTATATTGCCAATCATATCTTCCAGCATCTTTTTCAATGTGGTTAGAATGAGGAAGGTCATGGTCAAATAAGTAACATGATGATTGATATCAGATTAATTATAGGTTTGAGATCACCTGAACAATGTAGGATATGTGTGAATTTAAATGGATATCTGAGTTTCTATGTCACTAGCTATATGTGAATTTCTATTAGTGGAGAAACATATATATATATATACTCACTAGTTCGTTGCCACAGTTAAACCGTTTGAGTCCCCGGGTGTATACATAAACCTAGCACTGGGTATATCGCTACCAGCCGATAATCTTTTACTAACGTAATGTTTCGCACTGATAACACCATTTAAATCCTAAATTTTTTCAAAATATTAGAAAGTCATCTTTTTACAGTGGTTGTCTTTTGCCGGATTCTCATTTTTAGATTTATTAATTGGTCGTGTATGATACCGAGTTTTTGTTTTAAAAGATCGTCCTGAGCATTTTTTCGGCCTTCTTTTCCTCAATTCTATAACTTTGGTATTTTGTATACACTACTCTCTTACCTTACTTTTATGTAGATCTTTACGTGCTGAACATTTTTTTTCACTTTCTCTTTATCTATTATACTTTTCAATGTAATATTACAAAACTTTCAAAAACATAAAACTTGAACTAAGACACTGGCAATGTTTATCTAAAATGGACATCGTGTACTGTTAGTACATCTCTCTCTATCTCTCTCTCTCTCTCTCTCTCTCTCTCTCTCTCTCTCTCTCTCTCTCTCTCTCTCTCTCTCTCTCTCTGTATGTGTGTGTGTACTATGTAGATATAAATTAGTAAACATACCAATGAACTAAGACACTGGCACCGTTTATCTAAGCAATGGACATCGTGGACTGTACAGTCATAAAGAAAACTGTAACAATCTCCTTTGTCATTACACTGACCTGCAAGATGATTAATATTTATTATGGTATCTGTCCTCAAGATACACAGAACAAAAAAAGGTCATTGGAAATTGCATTTGTCTTTGTAAGATTGCGTCTGACCACCAGATGAATCTTTTATCTGGTGATTGGAGATAAGAGAGTGAAAATATGAAACGTAGGGGATAGAGAAGATAAGCGGAAGAGAGATATTAGGCAGAACGAGAGGAAAAGGTGGATAAAGAAAAGTGTTAAGAGAGAGAGAGAGAGAGAGAGAGAGAGAGAGAGAGAGAGAGAGAGAGATTGCTAAAGTTTTGAACGAAAACAGAACAGACAAATATATCAGATTTCATTTCTAATTTTAGCGCTAATTTTCACATCATAGCTAGTCCGATGACGTTTTCAAACTTTGCATATTTATATATATTTTTTTTCGAAATGATGGACCCTATTAATTTTATAAGTCAATGAACAAGTTCATGAGTACTTTTTATCATCTTTAATTGTGAGCGCTGTACTGTTTAGATTTACAAATATTTATAAAAGCAGCATTACTAGCAGTACCACAACTCTCTATTCGGGGTGTTTTTAATTGCTTTTATGGTGTTTAGTTTCCAGTGCTCTCGTGTGTAAACTCTTCAATACAATTTAATAAAACTTGATACAGGTATTTATTACAAGTAATATAACTATATTTCAGACGGATTCGTGCTATATGTTTCATGTTTGCCTTTTATGTTTTTCTTTAATTTCTACATATCTCAACGCACAATCTCGTACACAGAGTTGTCGGTCCTTGCACTCTCGATCGATCACTTTCAACGTCTAGAAAGAAATCCCAAAACACGTGGTGATGTAACCCACAGCATAAATATAAAAACCAAATTACTCAGAGTAAGGATACTTTTCACATAATATAGTCCCTATATTTATATCCATTTTTAAAAAGTATTTTCGCCTTAAATAGTATTTTATACTATCTCAGCACGAAACGTTTATGCGAGAAAGCAAATAGTTTACAAAGAACAAAATCTAGATTTATGTTTGGTCAAAGTTTAGATAGAGATCGTAGGGGAGTCCAAGGACCAACGACTGTATGTAAGGCATTGCTCAATAGAACATAACGATTAGTAACACACAAAGCTCACTCACCTGGGGCTAATGGAGCGGATGTTGTTGTTGGTTTTTCTGTTGTTGTTGTTGTTGTTGAAACAGTTGTTGGAGACTGTAACAAAAAGAAATTCCAATTGAATACCTTAGTGTAAAAGGCAGCAGAAGTCGTCAAATTATTTATACGAGTAAACATAAGATGCAGAAGGCATGGGCTGACCTGTGGGAAGTTTGAGATGTGATCAGATGTCACAGAGAAGTAAAAGCAAGCAAATACCGCGAGTGCGTCGAAAATTTTGAAGAATAATAAACCCCCTTGTTTGGTGCTGGTATACATCTTAAAAGCAGACATTTTTTTCAAACCTCACATCTATATTTAAGACCCTTTTTGTTCAAGAGGTTCGTGTTTGTCCAATATCACCAGATTTGTAACCCGTAATATCAGTGACTTTATTTTTTACGAAGATTACCGAGTGACCAATAAACACGTGTTATTTGCATTTAATACACATTCTATTCTTTTTACCCTTTGCGATTATTTTCGTACATCATCATTCCATACCTAAATCAGACAAAGTTTGACTTTTTCGTCGCTTAAAAGCATTCGTTTCTGAAATTGTCCACGTGTCGGGTATATCGGGTGATCTCGACCCATTTTTTAACTCGTCCCAACGCATTCTCGGCTTTATCATTCTTGAAACATATGATCATTCACTGCCCAACTCCATCGGACATGACGGTTCGATTGTAAAACTTGAGGTACTTATATTTTTCACAGTTATATTGTTTTGATTTTGTCAATGTCAGCATTCAGGGTAAATTCAAGAGCAGGAAAATTTCTTTTAGTGACCTGATATATCTATTCATATAATCCGATTTTCTTCGGGTATTTAAAACAGCGTTGAAAAGCATATATTTTACATAATACATGCACTTTCCAATAAAAATCACGCCCTGAATTTTAAAAACAAATAAAAAACATAAAAATCGGCCGATTTAAACATAGTCCGAGCGCGGAAATACCGAGATCCCCTGACCGAATTACGAAGTACATTTGATATGGAGAAAGAGTTTGTCTGAAAGGTCATTGCATACGGAAATACAGCTGGAGTTTCTTAGGTACGGGAAAACTTAAATTTAAAAACAAAAATAAAAAATAACTTCGAAAAGATCTTTTACAACGTTTTACGTGTTTGATAATGTATTTGAACACACATTTTATCATATTCTCGACTGTATGTCAGGGGACAAAAATGATCATTGCAACAGCTTATGTCGCTTTAAGGTAGGAATGGTTAAAGCGTAACACTCTAAGCATTTCATAATTCCGTTTAACTTTACCGGGTTACTGTATCAAAATCTTATGCAACCACTGAATAATGGCTACAGACTGTAGTGTTGTGACTAGATGGATTTGTTTTCATTTACGTCACACTCATATAAACTTGCAAACTTGAAAAAATAGTCAAATGAGATTCCAGTCGAACTTCATGTCTTGAAGTTAGAGACATTATATTTAAAGGCTTGATGCACTTCAGTCATTCTGTTTAACCCATTGCCACGCTATAAATGATATTACAAACTTTTAAGGACGAGACAGTCGTATCTGCTTGTAATTTAAGTGAATTTCGATAAGTAAAACTACGTTATACATACCGGGCATTGACATCTGTTATGAGGACAATATTGCTGATAGTTGTTATGCATGCTACTGTCATATGTTGGACAGGACTTCAGAAATTTAAGGCAGTCGCCTTCTTTGCAAGCTGAAATAGTTATCATGGACCATAACACACTATATTCTGTTTATACAATATGAAATTTAATTTACATTTATCATAGCACGTGGACCATAATAATATAAAAATCTCAGATACCAAAGTATAAATTTTCAGGACGTGCAGGACAAATATACAAATCTGGTGAATATTGGACAAACATGGACCTCTCGAAGTCTAGAGGTGGGATCAGGTGCCATGGAAAAGTAAGCAGTCCTTGTTGACCGGTGAAACCCGCCGAGAGTCCACGGTCAAATTCAAATGAAATTAATTAGACAGATATAAAAATACTAAAAACACTTACAATCTATGCATCCACAGCTTCCATGATCACAAAATGGTATCTCCGAGCTACAATCGTATGATGTACAATCGGAATTATATCTACAGTGAGGGTTGCACAACACGAATCCTAGAAATAAAATGTGGAACTGAAGAATTGTAGAATACATTATATTGTATTTCAAATGGGTAAAAGTCAAGTTTTAAAATGTGTATATCGATTTTACCTTTAATCATGGATCGAAGAGTTTAACTGGAAGAAAAAAGAAATTCGATTGCTTCATGTTTCTAGAAAACAACGGATTTTATTTTAATTAATGGGACATTAGCTGTATTTTTTTCAAAAACAATTATCCCTTTTTTTTACTTAGATTGATATACAATAACAAAAAAGAGATATACACAGGTATAAACATTCGTGAATTCCTATATATTTTGTGAAAATTGCTTGAGAAACCAAGGTTTGGCACTTTTTAAAAAAAAGTATTGTTGTGTATAGCTCTTATTTTTTTTAATGTACGTCAACTTCAAATAGTAAACGTAGAAACAAATCGATAAAATATTTTTTGTAAACAAAGCTAATGTCCCTTTAATTCTAATTAATGTAGCTATTCTTTCTTAAATGCGTGTAGAAAAGTTGAAAAAGTAGTACTCCTCATTATATAAAATAGCTATTGATATAACATTACAGTATGAACAAATTTTGCATACTGTATTTAAACATACCTGCCTGGAGAAATATTATAATACTTGTCAACAACATGTTAACTTTTGTCACGAGTGTAGAAATGCCGATATAAGAGTGAGATGATCAATATATAGCGGTTTGTAAGAAGCAAGACAGATTTAATTCCAGGCGTGGCAAGTTCAACGAATTACACAGATAAGAAAGATTATACCAATACGCCATTCAGTTAACGTTATGTCCCATGTGACATTCAAAGTAACACCTTGTTACACGATCATTTCATATGTACAATCACTGCGCTCGAACACAGCAAACTGACTCATTACTCAAGCTCAGTTAACTTTTCATGGATTTTGAGGTAAATCACAAAATATCTCGGTTGAACCTCGCAATGTTTGTACATTGATGAACTTTGGTATTGTTAATACTATTAGCAACGGTGGTGTATGATAGCTGTCATCATGGCTATGTGTATCAGTTTGATGTATTTACCTTCTGAAATGTTATGTTTTGTACAGAATGTTAGTATACCTGGCTCAATTATTATGGTGTTTTGCTGGTATATACTGACTGAAATCGTTCGTTTAAAATGGCGGCCGTTACCTAAATTACGGTATGAAGCAAACCTCATTTTTCAGCGCGACAACACCATCTGAGTCCTATCTGCGTTTTATTCAGAAAACTTAAGAACTTTTTACCCTCAGAGTTGTCCTGTGACTGGTCTTGGTGTTTTATACCTTGTAGGTCTTCTAGGTAGGTGTAATAAACCTTTCGTATCATTTTTGGAACATGGTGTTTCATTCTGCGGAACGCTGCCACCGTCAGCTGCCTTTCCTTAGTGTTTATGTTGGTGGTATAGGACATATATTTCCGGATGTTACGTTTAATCTCCTGTGTGGTCCAGGGAAGTTATATTTTCCTTCTGATTATTTTACAAGGAACATGTAATGAGATTCCTGTGAGGACGGCGTCCATTAGTTCGATCCTTTGTAGGTTTATGGTCTTGGCCAATCTCCTACACAGAGTTGTCGGTCCTTGTACTCCTAACCAAACTCTGTCAACGTCTCGACGTTTGCCAATTTCTGGCAAAATATATCAATCAACTACAGATGTTATTCTTTAGATGGTATTGGTCTATTTGCACATAATTTTAGTGCTGGGGACTATATTTTTGTGAAAATTGCTTGAGAAACCAAGGTTTGGCACTTTTTAAAAAAAAGTATTGTTGTGTATAGCTCTTATTTTTTTAATAGTAAACGTAGAAACAAATCGATAAAATATTTTTTGTAAACAAAGCTAATGTCCCTTTAATTCTAATTAATGTAGCTATTCTTTCTTAAATGCGTGTAGAAAAGTTGAAAAAGTAGTACTCCTCATTATTTAAAATAGCTATTGATATAACATAACAGTATGAAAAAATTTTGCATACTGTATTTAAACATATCTGCCTGGAGAAATATTATAATACTTGTCAACAACATGTTAACTTTTGTCACGAGTGTAGAAATGCCGATATAAGAGTGAGATGATCAATATATAGCGGTTTGTAAGGAGCAAGACAGATTTAATTCCAGGCGTGGCAAGTTCAACGAATTACACAGATAAGAAAGATTATACCAATACGCCATTCAGTTAACGTTATGTCCCATGTGACATTCAAAGTAACACATTGTTACACGATCATTTCATATGTACAATCACTGCGCTCGAACACAGCAAACTGACTCATTACTCAAGCTCAGTTAACTTTTCATGGATTTGAGGTAAATCACAAAATATCTCGGTTGAACCTCGCAATGTTTGTACATTGATGAACTTTGGTATTGTTAATACTATTAGCAACGGTGGTGTATGATAGCTGTCATCATGGCTATGTGTATCAGTTTGATGTATTTACCTTCTGAAATGTTATGTTTTGTACAGAATGTTAGTATACCTGGCTCAATTATTATGGTGATTTGCTGGTATATACTGACTGAAATCGTTCGTTTAAAATGGCGGCCGTTACCTAAATTAAGGTATGAAGCAAACCTCATTTTTCAGCGCGACAACATCATGTGAGTCCTATCTCCGTTTTATTCAGAAAACTTTTTATGGGAGTTTTTACCCTCAGAGTTGTCCTGTGACTTGTCTTGATGTTTTATACCTTGTAGGCCTTCTAGGTAGGTGTAATAAACCTTTCGTATCATTTTTGGAACATGGTGTTTCATTCTGCGGAACGCTGCCACCGTCAGCTGCCTTTCCTTAGTGTTTATGTTGGTGGTATAGGACATATATTTCTGGATGTAACGTTTAATCTCCTGTGTGGTCCAGGGAAGTTATATTTTCCTTCTGATTATTTTACAAGGAACATGTAATGAGATTCCTGTGAGGACGGCGTCCATTAGTTCGACCCTTTGTAGGTTTATGGTCTTGGCCAATCTCCTACACAGAGTTGTCGGTCCTTGTACTCCTAACCAAATTCTGTCAACGTCTCGACGTTTGCCAATTTCTGGCAAAATATATCAATTAACTACAGATGTTATTCTTTAAATGGTATTGGTCTATTTGCACATTGTTTTAGTGCTGGGGACTATATTTTTGTGAAATGTTTCCTTACTCTCTGTAATTTGGTTTTCATCTTCATTTTGAGGGTTACATGATCACATGTTTTTGGACTTCTATCTAGATTTTGACAGAAACTGATTCGGAGAGCAAGGACTGACAACTCTGTAAGAGATTGGTTCTTGTCATTTGAGTTCTGTAAAAAAGTGACTATACAGTCGGTAATGCGTGTTTTCAATTTGTCACCAAGGACCCCCTCCGATGTCACATGCCTTCAGCTTCTTTTTTAATTACGAGAAAAGCTTTAAAGAGATCTTCTGTACCCTCTCTGTCTAACCCTGTCTAAGATTTAATTAGGGTATATCACTATCATTCATATCATTTATCAGCCATTTCTCATTGTTAGCTATTTGACTGACTTTATCATTTGGTAAAAACTGCTGATTATGTTTTTGATATTCTCCAAGACTTACTTCGAGTCATTATACGAACATGTTGATATAACATTTGATTGAATCACACAATTTACGAATACATTTGATGTAAAACATTCACACATAAACTAACACCACTTTACAAAAATTAATCACAAATAGACACACACCCATACACACGCACACGCACGCACATACACACACACACGCGCGCGTTATTATTGATTTCATTTCGTATAATGCATAACAAACCAAATCCAGTCACAATGCTGACCCAAATTCTGAACTTTTACGACATATTATGGTTCTGAATTCTAGAGAGGTCAATGTTGTATAGTGCCCCTTGTTTTTTCTTGCAGATTTTGATTTTGTCAACACACTAGCGTCATGTGCACTCACGGAAATTCGTCAACATCTATTTTGATATTGATTCAGTTTAAGTGTGTAAGGAAAACCTTTGCAGATATTTTTATCCGCTGTATAAACTTATGCAGTACTGTTTAGAGTTGCTAGATCCATGCCAAAGTTTTAATAACATGACCAAATCCGCTGTTGTCTGTTAAACATTTTGTATGCATAGCAAAATGATGTTATACAGTGTATATATGCCTGTTTGTATGTCTTAGATGTGTGTGTGTGTGTGTGTGTGTGTGTTTAAGTGTCTAGATGTGTGTGAATGTGTGTGAATGTGTATGTCTCTCTGTGTGCGTGTCTAAGTTTCTCAAAGTGTGCATATCTAAGTTTCTCTGTGTGTGTTATAACAACCGTATGTATCAATTCAGCAATTCGGTCAGTTTGTAAACAAGCACAATCCTTTGGTGAATTCTTATTGACCTTCTACTCTCAACAGAACGAATTTTTATTACAACAGAGATAAGCTATCGTAAGAATTATATTCGCAGACTTCGTCGAGATAATTCTAAATGTGTACCGTCCCTAGGAATTCTTATGTAAACCTGTATATGTAAATAAAATGAATATGAGCTTGGAAAATGTACATTGTTGTTTTGACTTGCAATTGTCTTAAAACGAAACGATTCAATTTTAAGTTCATCTATTACAAAGACACGAAAATCATTTTGTAAAGGGACATTAGCTGTATTCACCCAGCAAACGTTTTTCGATCTTTTCTACTTTTATTACTTCTACTTGATAAACAATAACAAATAAGAGTTATACACAGGTATATAAAAAATCTGATATTCCTATATATTTTGTTAAAATTAGGTCAGGTCCAGTGTCATATTTATATACAAATAATAATGATGAGTTTTTCAAATAAGAGCTATACACAGACATAAACAATCTTATTCCTATATATTCTGTGTAAATAATCATATACAAATAGTAAGGTCGAGATAATAAATTCCAAGTGAAAAAGAGCCAAACCCGGGTTTCTGAAGCTATGTTCACAAAATATAAAGTATATCAAGATTTTATTTGCCTGTGTATATCTCCTTTTTGTTATTGTATGTCAATCAAAGTTGTAAAAAGGGGGAAACAACTAATGCCCCTTTAAGCACACCAAAAATTTCCTTATCTCCTTTTGCTTGGTTACTTTTGTCGCTCTGGAAATAAAGTTTCACTGATTCGGAAAAGTCAACTGCTTCAAGTCGCGTCACTATCATCTATCCGAGTTGCGGATTTATGTGGATACAGGATAACGGGGCATTAGCTGTGTTTACCAAAACAAATTGTTTCGAATTTTTCTACTTTTACTAATTGTACTTGATGTACAATAACAAATAACAGCTATACACAGGTATAAAAATTTTGATATTCCTATATATTTTGTGAAAATAAGGTCAGGTCCAGTGTAGTATTGAGATACAAATAGTAAGGCTGAGTTATTCAATTTCAAGTGAAAAAGTGCCAAACCTGGGTTTCTCAAGCAATTTTCATACGATATATAGGAATTTAATTTTTTTTTATGCCTGTGTATATTTTTTTTGTTACTGTAAATTAATCTAAGTGGTAAAAAAGGTAGAAAGAAAATTTTGAAAAAATCACAGGTAATGCCCCTTTAAATAGCGTGCCCCTTTAAATAAAGTGCAACACGCAACGTGAGACGGTACCTCAGTTTCGAATGTTCATCAGCGGCTTTGTAAGGAACAATCCGTTTTCAAAGTAAAATTGAAGAAGTACCGATCAATAATCAATACTCAAGTCCATTATAACACAACGAATTAGATGTGCATATGGTCTCAATATGAAGAACAATTACAAATCCCAAACGGGATAAGACCATGTGTCCGGGAGGAGTCAGCTTCTTCTGTTAGCATGCCACACCCGTCGCAAATGTTCCTTGGAAACCTTTCTAGTTTGATAAACGGGTCAAAGTCGGTAAAAAGGTCAAGTTTGGTGATGAGGTCAAGTTCAGTGAAAAGCATGATTGGTGAAACGGAGTCACTGTCTGTGGCCGTGATCCAGAATACTATCTAATATCTCTGAGAGGGGGACTTCATAATGTTTAACAAGATCCCCGTATCGACCATAAAATTTCTTAAACGACGACTGCAAGCGTTTAACAACGTAACCTTGTGTAAGTAGGTTATTGACTAGTCGTTTAGCTCTAAGAATAAAACATTCATAAGAAGAGCATGCCCTGGCATAACGTATAAGTTGTGAAATGAAAACGCCATAGCATTATACTTGTATATAACAGTGAGAAAAAATGTAAATTATAACACAGAAAGAGCATCATATTTTAATTGATTTGTATGTAATTTCTAACTAAAATTAAATTTAAGGTTAAAAATCGAAATTCATATGCATTCACAAATATAAACTTGCAATAACATACATAAAAAACATTCAATTATACATACAAACATACTTAAATATATACATACATACATGTAATGAAAGCACAATTAACAAGTTAATAATTGAAGCGAAGACATAACAACCATAAATGAGACATAGTGAAAAAGGGCGAATTTAAGACTGGATGAATATGTTTTTGTCGTCCATAGGGCATATATATATATATATATATATATATATATATATATATATATATATATATATATATATATATATATATATATATATATATATATATATATATACGCCCGTTTATATATAAACGGACTACAAACTTACCCCCAAAATTATTGTTGTATCAATACGTGTATTTCTTTTACAGAGGCCAAAATGAGACATATTAAAACGAAAATCCAACTGGTGATTAAAACGTCGATAAAAAGGATCAATTTCATATGTATCTTTTGTCAAACAGTATCTAAATTAGGCGCCCATTTATTCTGGTCTTATAGATTTTATAATTAGATTTGTTTTCAAATCGACAAATCAAATGGTTGATTAAAACGTCGATAAGAAGAATCAATTTCATTTATTTCTTTTGTAAAACAATATCTAAATTAGGCGCCCATTTATTCTTGTGTTATAGATTTTATAATTAGATTTGTTTTCAAATCAATATAACTGAAATCATATATGAAATCTATTTTATTGAAGGATAAGTCATTTCAACAATAAAAAAAGTCTTAATTGATGTTCTTTCATACAGATTATAAGCTCCTCACCGGTTCCTGGGAGGACTATAGCTTTGCGTTTTGTCCGTCCGTCCTGCAGTCTTTCAGTCCTTCCGTCTGTCTGTCCTTTTGTTTTGTCCAGGCCACATCTTCCTAAATTCTTGAACTAGTTTTATTTAGGGTGGCTGTTTACCGATTTTTGAATGTCTGTGTGTTTTAGGCACATTGATGCTTTGTGAATGGAAGTACTGTTACGCAATAAAATTCTCAGATACCAAAGTATAAAACTTCAGGATGTCCAGGACACATACGTGTATATACAAATCTGGTAAAATTGAAAGACGGATCTCTGGAAATCAAAAGGTGGGGTCAGGTGCCATGTAGGAGTAAGCATCCCCTGTTGACCGGTTACACTTTAATGTCCAGTATTTCGAATAGCAGATGCACTAAGTATTCAGGTCATTTAAGGGTATGGTACTGAATTATGTGGAAAATGTTTTGTTAGTGAATGTGAATCCCGACAAACATCCATTTGATAAATCCTAAATTATCTTGGTAACGAATTTATTCCATCGCCGACCGGTTACACTTTAATGTCCAGTTTACCGTTTGACACTTCTTCATTTTACTTGCAATTACCGTATTCGACCCATTAAGCGCCCAGGCGCTACAACAATCCGGAAAAGCGGATGAGCGCTTAACGGAACCGATTTAATAGTCAAATTGACGTAAAACTGTTATTTTTATAAAATACATGGGTAAAGTTGTTGTAGTTATTACAAAGGACATCTATTGATATTCTTCTTTTGCTGTTGTGGGCTATAGATAAAGTGTTACTTACGGTTTTTCAGGTCCACATCTCCTTGTTAACCACCTGGAAAAGATTCTCGATCGTATGTAAAAGGGGGATAGGGATATTGGCGCATAAAGGGTCGAATGCCGTACTTTGTTTCACAAAATGAATAGAATGTTGAGTTACCTGTTCATTAGCAATTGTTGAACAGTCTAGGTGGGTATGACCGGTTGACAAGAGATGCTTATTCAAATGACACCTGATCTCACCTCTTGATCTTTCGGAAGTTCATGTTTTTCCAAAGTTCACCGGATCTGTATACTGTTTTCCTACCATGATGCTGTAAAATACGTTTGTATCTGTAGTTTTTTTATATCATTCGATGCTCAATTTTTGTAACACGTTGAAATGTTAAAATTGATCAATGTACTTGCAGTATTTTTATATACAGTTTCTTAATAAAATAAATACAACATCTTTAAAAACCTATCCTATTTCTACAGATCGTGTGCTTATCTCGTATTTCTGACATGTCTTACAAATTGAACCTCGCATACGTTAGGTTGTGGTTGATAACTTCTGTAGTGCTTCACGAAAACATATTAAGCCATTTTTTTTTCGTCGTATTAACCGTATTCCCATTTATCCGGACTAATCGCGAGAAAATTAAACAGAAGAAACTCAGAACTTTCTTTATAAGGTTTGAGTGCATTATACGAGGGATAATGCCATATGTTACTGTTTTTAGATGCAATCAATTACAGTTTGGTGCTTCCGGAAGACATTTGATTTACGCCGTGTCTAGTGGGCACTTACATAATTGCTTAACAAGGAAATGAACATAACATTAAATATTTTACATCATTATTTTATGCGTACTCTTTAATCAGTTTTTGTGGGGTTTTAGCATGTTAGCATACCAATTGTATACGTAACAAAAGGTTATCAACTCCGAAAGACTAAGCAATTAAATATGGAAATAAAACATTTTGTAACCAGAACGGGAAATATTTTGAATAAATATATTCATGTACAAACATACATAAACATGACGTAGGAAAGCCAGCCAATGATTCATATCATACCCCAATTTTTTGCGGAAAACCTTAATCAATTAACCTACACAAAAGAATTTAACTATATCTGTGAATCAATTTTCGTAAAAGTTTTATGCGTTGGACATTTTCAAGAAAGATGAACGTATACTGCAAACTCGTGAGGCACACTAGAGCATCATGCGGTTATTTATATTTCCATGTGGCACGAAAACTAGAAGCGATTATAAATTGTTTATAAACATATGTAATGGAACAAGAATCAAGTTTCTCTTTGAATTTTTAAGTCGCGTTTATTTTCTATCAGCCGTTGGTATTGAGAAACGTCCATTTTGATATTCTCGTTTTTTCACGAAAGTAAAGTCAGTGTGTAGCCTCAACGTGATGGTATTCTCTGATTGGTCTGTACAATTTATACAGAGGTGAAGAGACCAATGAACTCATTGCCTTCCAGTCCTCGAGAAACGATAGTGGATAGAAGGCGGTGATTCTTTTTTTATTTTCATTTACCATTTATATTCTTTAGTCTTTTCGTTAGTCCCGAGTTATCTCCCATGCCAGCAGGTATCGATTGTGTAGGCATGTCTTTGCGTAGGAAATCAACGTCGTTTTCACACATACATATGATGTCACAATTGATAACTTTTCTCTTTTTACGCACAAATAAATGACATCACAATCGATACTTGCCGCGAGGGGAGGTAACAGGTATCACCGTTTAAACTCTAAACTAAATATAAGATAGTCATATTAACTATGTTACTCATAGACAGACTTAGGGATAGATTTTGATTATTTTCTGGTCTTGTATTATACTCGTTTTGGTTTCGGAACTACCTTTAACCCGAGCTCAGCTGATGAAGTCTTACTGACAGAACTGATTGTATTGAGCATTGTTCTGACATTATTTGTAAAAGTATAACTTTGGTATCCTTATAATAATTATTCAATAGATATACAAAAATGCCCAGTTGCATAATAAATTGTGTATGTTTTTATCAGAATATAATAGAAAAATTATTTGGGCTTGTATATTTACCGAATTTCGTGGCTTTGGCTCAAGATAAAGCATATAGAGAAAATCAAACAAAACAAAACAAAAAGTCAACAAAAATAAATAAAAAAAAGAAATAAAAAAAAAACATTTGTTTTCTGCTGCATGTACCTTATTACATTTCGCATTGAATCAGGATCAGATACTGACTGTAAAAGATGGATTTTCATTTCTTGTTATCTGGTGAAATCCATGTCTGCTGTTTTTTGTTATTCCAGTAATTAGTTTTCCAAAGGAAAATTCTCGAGACACAGTAAGGCAATTACATCATTCGCGCCGTGAATGTCTGGACATTTCAAATAGCTATGTAGATTTGTAACCTAAATCCGACATAATTCATATTCTGTCATAAACAAATTGTTTTAATAAAACGAGATAATATACATTTGGGAGCAAACCCTCAAACAAAATGGAAATTTTATCATCTTTTCCTGGAACCATTAGATACTTATTACGTTTTTTTTTTTATCTCAAGTTCCAAAATACATTCACAGTTTATTTAAATCGTCTATATCGCCACACTCACCATTTTTTTCAGTTACTGTATGTGTATTTAAATTAGCGCATTCATATTTTAGCGCTCTAAGGTGGGTATAGACTTTTTGGCGTAATCTTAGATTCGCGCAAGTAATTTCATTAGCTTTGTCGTGTATACAGAATGAAAGGATAGAGAAATTTTAGAGCTGCTCTTGCACTAGCGCAAAAGGCGCTAATATTAGAATACCACTAAAATAAGTACACGTGCAGTATATGGTATCATTTAGTTTTAAACATTTAAGAGGAGAATAATAATAATGTTTACAGGTTAACCGGGACGAGACCACCAACATTCCACAAGTAAATTGGCAAATGTTCTCACAAAATCAGCAATTATTCCAGCGTGACTTGAACCTGCGCTGATTATGGTTTAAATGATGACCAAGGCACCAGACTGCAGAGACCCAACATTGGCAGTACAGCTAGCTTATATATATATATATATATATATATATATATATATATATATATGCTCTCTGGACGACAAAAAGCATATTCATTCAGTCTTAAATTCGCCCTTTTTCACCATCGTCTCATTAATGGTTGTTACGTCTTCGCTTCAATTATTAACTTGTAAATCAGAAGACTATTACTCTAATAGTAATAATAAGTAATAGACTTCTCACACACACACACACACACACACACACACACACACACACACACACACACACACACATATATATATATATATATATATATATATATATATATATATATATATATATATATATAGTAAAACCTGTGTTTAGCAGACTGTTGCCGGATTAATCAAATTGCCCGTTATAGAGAAGGATTACCATTCACTGCTAAAACATTTATACGTATAATCAATGCGATCGTTCTTGTAAATAACTGTTACGGTGCGGCGCAAGATAATGAATATCAAGCAAAAACACAAAATTAAAGTCTGTAGGAGTATTTCTCAAGATAGAATTCAGATTAGACATGCAGGGTAGTGAGATTAAATTGCCTGTGGCAATGGAAGTCGATCGTAGTAGGTATGTCAGCTAATTCAAGGTTAAAAATACAAAAATTATGCATATTGGAACCACCTGCTTTGTCCGTTGTCCGGGTAAGAGAGTCGTCCGTATTTTTTTTTTTTTAAAAAAAAACAGACACTAGTAGTCTTGTATAACAATGTAAATTGAGACCTAGGCAAACTGTCCGCTAAATTAATGAGTCCATTATGGCAGGTTATATATATATATATATATATATATATATATATATATATATATATATATATATATATATATATATATATATATATATATATATATATATATATATATATATCATAATACGAAAGTTATAATGTTCAAGACAATCGTTTTTGTCAATTAGACTTCATCAGTTGAGCTCCAATTTTAAAAAGGGAAAATGGTATAATACAAGGCCAAACAATAAATCTAAATTCATATGCAGATCCGCTACAGACAGATGACTATCTTAGCTTTTGAAGAAATTCAAATAAACGGTTTCATCAGTGCCAGAGATGACCTAAGTATCAGATTATCAGCTGGTACCGAAATAACAAGTTCTAGGTTTATGTATACCCTCGCGGACTCAAACGGCCCACCAGCAGTGGCAACGACCTAGTGGTTATAAATATTATAAACATAATACCAAAGTTATAATACTCAAGACGATCGTTTCTGTCAATTAGACTTCATCAGTTGAGCTCCAATTTCCAGATTTTCTAAAGGGAAAGTGGTATAATACGCGCGCGTGTGTGTGTGTGTGTTCAAATGTGCCGGGTCTGATTCTCAGTTTAGTTTTCTGTCAAACCTGAGACTTTTCAATATTAATGCTTTGGTTAAGAAGTGAAGATTTTGATCGAAACTTTGATTGAATGCAACAGTAACAGTATTTTAGACCAATACATTGACAGAAATCGATATCACGAATTACAAGAAGCGCTTGACTTGCAGCAGATAAAGTATTAAGATACTTTTGATACTTTGCAGGGCCTTAACATTAAAACAAATGAGAGACAGAGAGATGGAAAGAGACAGAGACCGATAATGAGAAACACAGAGAGAGAGAAACTTGAGAAAGCAAGATAAAGGCAGATATAGGGAGACAGGGACAGATAGAGTAAGACCGATAGAGAAAGAGACAGAAACAAAGAGAGACAGATATAGGGAGACAGAGACATATAGAGGGAGATTGATATAGAGACAGATAAAAGAAGACGGAGAGAGAAACAAATATAGGGAGACACAGGCAGAGATACATAGAGGGAGACTGAGAGACAGCTAGAGAGATAGATGATAGAGAGAGACAAAGATATATATATATATATATATATATATATATATATATATATATATATATATATATATATATATATATATATACTTGCGGAAAAAAAGAAACTGTGTAGTTCAGTAATTTCATTTATAGATTCATATACAAAATATTATGTTCCATTATGTATATCATTATCTAATATAATGCATTGTCTTTCAGTTCAATAATCAAACCATAGATTATGTTCAGTATGGATGATAGGAACAGCCACTGAAAGTAAGGGGGTGAAAAAAAGTTTCACAGTTTAAATAGCGTGTGTGACCGTCATTTGCATCGACACATTCTTCACACCTACGACGCATTTAACGAATCAGGTTATACAGAAATGCCTGGGGGAATGTTCCGCCATATACGCAATAAAGAATGACGCAAAGCGTCCAACGTAGCATAGTGGTTTGGCTCTTGACGTAGACGTCGTTCCATTTTATCCCAAACATGTTCTATAGGCGATAAATGCGGTGACATCGCAGGACAGGGTAGCACATGCACGTTTTGTTCTGCTGCAGAACAACGTTACGCTGGTAGTTGTGAATGATTGGAACGACTTGCCGAAGTAAATCTCGTCATGGTAGCGTACACGGGTTAAATTGTCCTCCACTATCACCAAAGGGGTCCTTTCATGTATTGAAATTCCACCCAGACCATAACGCTCCCTCCGCCAAATTGGCACGCTGAATAACGCAGGCGCCAATGTAACGTTATCCGGCACGACGGCAAGCCCGGACAAGACCGCCACTGCTGTGTAGATGAAATCACGACTAGTCCGTAAACAGAACTTCCGCCCAATTTCTCTCATTGAAACGACGATCCCTCCTACACCACGCCAACCTTACAATTCGTTGACGCCAGAGCAGAACAAGACGGATAGCAGGACGTCGAAGACGGATGATGGCCTCTTTCAATCTGTTCCTTACGGTACGATGTACTTATCCGTCGATGCCTAGGGATGCTTCAAAGGAACCGATTGGAATCGACTACGCAAATGTGACGTCCGAATATACGTATCTTGCTGACGTGACGTCACAGGCAGGCGTCGTGAGAGGACCCGAACGGTGCCAGTTTGCTTATATCGTCTCTATAAAGCATTTACAGCGTTAATATGAACTCCAAACTGTCTTGCCACATTGCTTTGAGACATCCCAGCTTCCAGCATCCCAACGTCACGCAAACAATCATTTTCAATCATGCTAGGCATCTCTCAATCAAAATTTTATTCCAAAAACCAATGTTTTCTGTTTCAATACATTGCGTACTGCCAATGAATTCAAGAAATTCTATCCGATTACTAACCACGTGTCGGTTAGGCCGTAAAATCAAGAAAAGCGTCCTGTGGCCAACAAGGAGCATTGAACGCGATATTTAACAAACTGAATACTCGAACACGCGTTTCGTATATTAAACTATGCCATTAAGTTTGTTTGTTATTTATTGTTGTTTAACGTCTCACTCAAGAATATTTCATTCATATGGAGGCGTCACCAAATGCCGGTGAAGGGCTTTAAATTTTGGCCTATGCTTGGCACTTACGGCCATTGTGCAGCACGTGAGGATTCTTTAACGTGCCGACACCTACTGTGACACGGGACCTCGGTTTTTACCTTCTGATCCGTAGGACAGAAAACCAACCTGCCGCCGGCTGGACTCGAACTCACGACCTCACGATCGACAGTCGAGCGCGCTACCGACTGAGCCAGGCCGGCTCATGCCATTAAAAATAAAGAGCAATCACAGAATACTTTTTATGTTCTTATTTAACTTTTAAGTATACACAGCTTCTTTATTCCGCTTACTCTCTCTCTCTCTCTCTCTCTCTCTCTCTCTCTCTCTCTCTCTCTCTCTCTCTATATATATATATATATATATATATATATATATATATATATATATATATATATATATATATATATATATATATATATAGAGATAGAGAGAGAGAGAGAGAGAGAGAGAGAGAGAGAGAGAGAGAGAATCAGATACATAGGGTTACAGAGAAAATCTAATAGAGAGAGAGAGAAAGTGAGAGAATGAAATATAAAGGGAGATATAGTCAGATAGAGATGTAATACAGCATACCATAAGTAACTTGTAAAACATGAATACGTTCACAGTGTTCCATATTATTATATATAAAAATGATTTGTAATCGTTCTTGCATCTGCAAATAGCAGAAATAATTATCAACGTGACTGTAATGTGTATATGCTAATTACTCGAGTGCCGCATGCTGCAGTTACATGGAGAAAACTAATTTCCAGCTCTAAAGCAATTTTCCTCTCTGAAAACAGATTGAAGTTGCGGGAACTCTTTAATCATACATTTCTTCTTATAGTCAGTAAAATCAATCACATTTATCATTTTAACGTACTCTCATTCACAGCTCTTCGGCGACATTCAAATTTCGTAATTACTTAAACGCTACGCTTGCTACTTTGATTGTCAACCTTTCCAAAGTAAAATGCAGAGATATTGTAAGGCAAGTAACCTTGAGAACGTTTTACTGTTCTTTTCTATTTATCTTTACGTGGACGAACGTCATGTTCCAAAGAGGTAAAGGACCGTCATTCTATGAGTACGGTTAGGGATATACATGTTGCAGAGAATATGACCGTGACCTCCATATAAAGTTATTGAATCTCTTGGCGTAGGTAAAGGTCACGGGTTATCCTGTGTGCATTTTCGCAAACTCTCTAAATATAAATATTTTTGGTAACCTGTTTCAACTAAATATCATTCATTGTATTACTGAAGAATTTACATCCCTATTCAAGACGCACGATACGATGGAGGTCATCTTATATGCTTTGACCTCCTTATATACCAGAATATGCCGATTTACGGACGTGTTCGTTGTTTATATTTCATTATATTAAATATTATTAGCAACACCAAAGTTATAGTTTTAAAAGAGGCCAAAACAAATAATGATCAAGGTGATCGTTTCTGTCAATAAGACAGTAAGGTGAGACGGATTTTAATATAAATGATTATTTCCGAAAGAACAAAGTGGTATCATACAAGGCGAAATAATACACCTTAATCAATTATGTCCAGCTCTTCAATTGACAACCATAAACTGATAACATTTCCAGGTGAAAATTATGACGTTATATTACAATTTATGACGTAAAGTTTCTGTTCCTTGTAGTGGATAGTTATGTCAGACTTTATTTGCATAGATCAATATAAACATTTAGAAACTATTTGAAAAAAAACTTGGGAGAAAAAATAATCAAACATGGATGTGTTGAGTAGAAACGGAAATCTCCACCCTCGTGGTAAGAATATGACAGATTCCTACCACTTGGGTAGATATAGAGATGTTAGTTGATTATCATGTTTATCTAACTCGACTAATTTAATTTTCGAAATTTTAAAAGACACGAGGATTGCCGAGTGTCTTTTCAATTTGAAAATTAACGAGAGTTAGATAAACATGATAATCAACTAACATCCTGACAATCTATGATAAATCCCTACACCATCTTGATATATAAGAAAGTTGTTTATTAATGTTAATGGTAGAATTCTGATTGTTTATAGTAGAAATTTACTTTTGTATATACCAAAGGACCGCCAAGTCATCTTGTTTTCCTATGTCAGTCAAATTTATATATTATCCTGACCTTAATATGGTGATGTGACCATCAGATCGAATTCTTAAATATGACTTGGTTTCGAATCCAAACCACTCTCTTGCGAGGGAGACTACTAAACAAGTGCTTCAATTTGTATTATTACAAAATCTGATACAAATTTATTTTTTAAGTATTTTTGTATACTACAAAGTGTTTCTATTTACTGAATAATATTGTAAAGCTCGATGTATTGTTTGTTGGAACGTTAAAAAACAACTCTATTACAGTGAGACATTTGTACGTAGCATTGTATATAATGTTCTTGATAGAACGATGAACAGCAAATTTACTGCTGTGAAATATTCATACTGAGCTTTCAGAAATTCAGAAATATTAACGATAGGCAATAATTGACGAATAAAGAATAGTTATAACTTGCCGTGGCGAATGATAAAAGTACTAATGTACATTCTACATAATTTATAAAATGATCTTTCTGATTCGACTCAGACACTTTATCGTTTGTTCAAGTTGTTCGTTTATCATCAAGTTTATCCTCCCATGTCGAGGTTCTGTCGACGCAGCAGTACATATGCCGATGGCAGACGAAATGATGCGTATTTACCCGGTCATTAGACCATAAGACTTATTGTTTACATTACAATCATAACCTACATCAGACTTTATACTCCGGAGGCGGCCGGCATTGTACTTCTTATGTTGATTTGCACAACGCAGTAAGAACACAAATACCTTGTTTTTAACAGACACAAACTATATATTGGTGATCTCACGCATGAAGTGTAAAGGGCTTGAGTGAACATGGATATAATCTTTAGCATTTCGATGCAGAGATGACACTTTGTACCAAGAGAAATGCCAAACCATAAAAAGATCAATAAATGAACAATGTTTCACAGCTAGTCTCGGTGTAATACGAGCTCAATGATGTGATGGAAAATCACGGGTGTCCCTTGGGAATCGAGGAAAAATGGATATGGAAATGTTTGCAGACAAAGCTTTTATACAGAAGTAAATGAAGTAAAAATGTGACTTCTCATTTTAGTAATTGTACAAAATCAGCTGGGTCTAAATTTGGTCATGATTGATGGATGCAAAGTATCGGAAGGCAAAATGAAATAATAACGTGTTTTATAACTGTGCAACATTTCTTGATGCCGTGTTTGTCCGAAGCAAAATGTACAATGATTTCAACAACTAGATGCTCCCAAGAGCCTGTATAGCTTACCTGGACTATAATTACTAAGTTTAGCTTCAATTTATAAAGCAATTTCAGATGTGTTTCCCATACGATCCAATGTTAAACCACGTTACGCGTTGGAAGCTTTCTTGAATGGGATGTGGACCTGCTGAACACAATGTTTATAGGGGACCAAACAAAGTCTATTATGACTAAGTTTGATTCCAACTTTCCTGCGCTGGTGACCATGTTTTTGGCGGATCGGAAAAAATTGGGTACTCTTAGTAAAAAGCCTTCCATATATCATTCCTGTAAAGTTTGGTTCAATTTGCTTCAGTATTATTAGAGAAGATTATCAAAATGTAAAAGTTTTTGAAGGGACGACAGACCCCAAGTGATGACAAAAGCTCACATAGCCTTTGGCCAGGTGAGCTAATAAAAGTGTGGAAAACACGTCAGACAGACAGACGAAGTATTCAGTTTCAATAACAACTTCACTATAAGACAACTGTTATGAAAAAAACAAATACAATATTTGACTTTTTGAGCATCAGATTGCAAAATATTTAGTATTGTCAAATTGGGTTTGAGGAGCATGTGCTGCATAAAACTGCTTGAAAATAACAATTTTTAGGATTTTTTTAATCCAGTCACCAGCAAAAACACCCTTTGAGACCCCATCCAAAAATAATTGAGCAGCGGTTCCCGTAACCCCAACTAACCCGCTAGGTCTGGGGAGCATATGCTCAGTCAAACTGCTGGAAATTAAAGTACATATGCTGAATTCATATTCCAGGGCAGAAGTTTTATTTCAGAAATTTTCAGGATACATAATTTTTGTGTTATTGATTATATTTGCAATTTATACTTTTAATCTAGCTATTATAGTTTGAGAGGTAATGGCCAAAAACTATGAAAATCACTAAAATCAACGTTTCATGGGCATTATCCTGCAAAACAGGAAACAGGAAGATTTTTCAGAATTTGTCAGGATACATAAGATACATAGATCTTGTGTTACTGATCATATTTGCAATCTATACTTTAAATTTATATAGCTAACTATCATAATTTTTGAAATAATAGCCAAACAATATGAAAATTGCTAAAAATTGACATTTCGGGGGCCATTTCTCAGAATCGGTATATTAGATTCTTCCGAAACGTTCAATGCAAGTAGATCTTGTCCTGCTGAGCATAGTTAGCCAGTTAGTTTTGACACATTTATTATACTTTTAGAAAAAATGGCGAAAAACTTAAAAAATCAATATCTCAGGGGCAATAAGTCAAAATAAGATTTTTCAGAAATTTTCAGGATACATAGATCTGTTGTAATTGATCATATCTGCAATTTATACTTTTAATTTATATAGCTAGTTATGATAGTTTTGGAGACAATAGCCCAAAACAATGGAAATCGCTAAAAATCGACATTTCAGGGACCAAAACCCCAAATCAGTATATCATATTCTTATGGCGTAAAACACTATTTAAAATTCCATATTAAAAAATTCGAACACTTGCAGAAAATGTCTTCTTATACCAGCAGAATCTGGTTTCTGATTTCGTAGATCATGTTCTCCTTGGAATTACACACCTATACAAACACATTTGAAAACAGATAAGCTTTGTCAGACATATCTACACGAACACTCGCATAAAAAAATTAGTTACCTAGATAGTTGTTATCAAATATTCTTATATTTCATTATGTAGTTTTATCATATGTAGTTTAACGAAACGATAGGAGGAGAGAACTAAACTTAAAGGTGAGCAATGGAGGTCGAATCAGTGTATCAACATATAAATGCTGATTAACATGTATGACATTTTATATATGTCTTAATTTCATGTTTAAGCTATGATAGTTATATCTTCATAATTTGGCAAAACTTAACAAATACAACGAATCAAACTTAGATTTTATAGGGGAGATAGGTTGATCATCAGCAAATAATATTAGAGCTACCGTAAAACACAGAATCAGTGTGAGGCAAAACATTTGACCTGTACATCCCCATTTTCAAAACGGATGGTACTCTCTTGATTTCCGATTTAACCCAGATGTAATTGTGTCTCGTTATCTATACACCCACGTGTTTAAACAAAGAAACAGCAAAGACATCCTTTATACGTGCACTGTGTAGAAGTCATTTGTTTAAAAAATACAAA
Source organism: Atrina japonica (assembly GCA_030159075.1). Lineage (NCBI taxonomy): Eukaryota > Metazoa > Mollusca > Bivalvia > Pterioida > Pinnidae > Atrina > Atrina japonica. Next base: position 285,478 of record BROG01000377.1, read on the forward strand.
TGCAGTCCCAAAGCGATCATCAATTCTTGCTGTCATTCAGTGGCGTAGATGATACACACAACCAATGCGGATGCAGCAGGCATCATTGATGTGGCAATAAGATATATCTAAAATTATTTTTATACACCGTCATGTATAAAGTATTTATCCCAAAGCTTGAAAGCTGAAGCCAAAACAGTAAATGATTCATTAATGTTTCATTTTATCTGTGTATCTAATGTGCAAGTGTAGAACGCAATTTCCCATTCTGGCTTTTCTTTCATATGTCTTACTATGATTGATAGAGGCGATAGAGAGTTCCGTAATTGACAATTGCATGTATCCTCGATTTTATTGAAACGAGTCAAAACTGACATTTGTATTAACTTGAAAGATGGAAATCTATATCGATGGAAGTTAATGATTTTTATTCTGCCGAAACATAATTATAAAATCCAATAATTATATTTTTGATTAAAGTGTCATTACATAATGTGATTGATTGTAAAAACGATATGTTTTCTTGGTCTTTAAATTTTTACATATTCTGTGATAAAGAAATTGGTTTGATTTGGTGGGTTCAATTAACGATTGGTTTGAGCAGCTAGCAGATATCCAAGGTTACCTCTGCAATAACCAGAGCGGTTTAAACCCATCTTCTCAAGTCAAGGCTCTCTCATTCACGTCGGTCCTCATACACTTTGACAGATTTGGGCTGTATATTGTGACTTCGCGGTGTCAATTTCCATTGCCTGCATTTACCGTTTAATGAAGCCATTCAAAACGCGTCTAACAATCGACCACATGATAGAGGGGAAAGTACGTTAACACAGAAATAATGGCAGGCTATGTCACGAGTATTTTCATTGGCTAATATCAGGAGTCAATGTTGGGTCAATTTAAGTGATATTTTAGATCGGCGCTAGATGTCCCACCAGTGACCGCCAATTATGATCTGTAATATGTCAAACTGTATGAGAAACGACATGGATCAGAAAATCATTTGGGAAGATGGTTCAAACCAAAACTTCTGCTGATTACCGAAAATGTATTCAGTTTACTTGCGGAAGGCTGATGGTGTATTCCCCAGAGCATTCACAAATTAAAACTGCGTCATCAAAGAATCATTGTTAACTTTAAAAAAAGAAGTCCCGATCGATAATCGAAACTCCAAGTCTATTTAGAATACGACATATTGGATATAAAAATGGCCTCAATGTTAAGAACAATAGACAATTTTCATATTATGCATGATGTAAGCGATACATCACGATACATAAGCGGCCAAAGTCACGTGATACCGGACATTGCTAGGAGCGATATATACCTGATAGCAGGTATCGTGATAGAGACTACGTGAAAGATTTACAGTTTTGGTCGATTTCTTAGCCCAAAACATCACTGGAAGAGACCAGACCAAGTTATTGGTAAAAACGTGTGGTAGGAAGAATTTCAGTGAATTACAAGGCGGAGTAGTAGGGTTGTGCCCCAATGATAAAGAAAATAAAAATAAAGAAATGATCTAAAATCGCAGTTTTTTAATGCGAGTTTCCAGTCATCAGCGAAAGGTTTTGCTACTGTTTGGGCGGCGAGGTGTGAATTCCCCTATTTTTACAACACGAGTCTGTTTCACCACTGGAGTTGGAAATTTTATAGATCTGGAAGTTAAAATCAGGAATCAAACACCCGATCGTCGAACAAGCATAGAATTTGGAAATTTTATCTGTAAGTTAAAACCAGTAGTCAAACACTAGATCGTCGCATGACAAACACAGAGAATATCCACCATTAACAATTTAGTCGGCCAGATCGTCAACGTAAAATCGGTCAGAGTTTGTTAAAAGCTCGGAAAATTAATACTAACACTAACGATATAAACATTTCAGATACCAAAGTATAAATCAATAGAATGTCCAGGACATATATACCAATCCGGTAAAAATGGACAAACACGGACCTCTGGAAACCAAGAGGTGGGATCAGGTGCCATGGAGGAGTAAGCATCCCCTGTCGACCGGTCACACCCGCCGTGAGTCCACAGTCAAGTACAATGAAACAAGTGAGGAGTGAATCCTCGTCACAATTGGTACAGACGTCTCAACAACCGCCAACGAAAAGGCAACTCAACATTTCACTTAGTGAAACAGAGTAGTCGCAAACAAGACTATTATACCGACCGTAAAATTTGCGGAACGTCGACATTAAACGCGGTTTTCGATATCGTTTTCGATATATGATTCTAATAATCAAACCAGGATTACAATTATTACTATGTAGAACGATATCGGATTAAATGTTATACTGTTTTTAAAGAAGCATAGAACCTTCGGTAAAAAAACATATGGCAACGGTTTTTTATTATTATTCCAATTTTTTAATCACTGATTGACAGCATTCCAAATGCAACTACGATGCCATAATTTTGATTCTCCCAATCTGTGCTGTATTGTTAGTACATGTATGTAGGCTGCATGTATATAAGCATAAGATATCTAAATAGATATATTCAAAATATCGATCTAGATCTATATCCACTAATTATTCATGAATCCAAAAGTTGAGGAAAATCAAAGTGATATGTTTATCATCGATATAAATCAGATCATTCACTTTTACATGCATGGAATGTCAGATATTGTAGTTATAAATTACATATTTTCCCTCGTAACTGGCAAGTGTGACACCCCTCCTCTCGAAGCCCCTCCCTTCCATTTCGCCGATCCAACCTGTAGATGCTTTCGACGCGCAATTTCACTGTTCCTGATGTAAACAGATATTCTTATTTGTGTAATAAATATTTTGTTAATGGTGAACAAAATGTGAAACACCTATATATATCTTATACAATGTTTTCCACATTTCTCTATAATTGTCCCTATATCGACTGTTGTCGTCGTTAGAATTATTTTAAAGCCGCCTCATTTTCGATATTACAGTGAGATTGTCTCAAGGGCTTATATGGACTGTCAATCAACTCATTACGCTACAATATCATTATATAATATATCCTTATTAATTGCTTTATCGCTCGTCGGACGTTAGGATTAATTCAAAGTTACCCCTTTTCTATATTTTTCTGGAATAGTCACTCTGTCGGTCATTAGGACACGGTACTGCCATATTGTTGTCGCGATATCGATTGTCGGTCATTAGGATATAAAAAATTTCAGATACCAAAGTATAAATCAATAGAATGTCCAGGACATAGATACAAATCCGGTAAACATGGACAAACACGGACCTCTGAAAACCAAGGGGTGGGATCAGGTGCCATGGATGAGTAAGCATCCCCTGTCGACCGGTCACACCCGCCGTGAGTCCACAGTCAAGTCCAATGAAACACGTGAGGAGTGTATCCTCGTCACAATTGGTACAGACGTCTCAACAACCGCCAACGAAAAGGCAACTCAACATTTCACTTAGTGAATCAGAGTAGTCGCAAACAAGCGTATTATACCGACCGTAAAATTTGCGGAACGTTGACATTAAACGCGGTTTTCGATATCCCTGTGTCAATAATTTGTCAGTGAGTAGTTTACCTCTGTATATGAAATCTTCATATGTTGTACACGCCCTGGCATATCGGATCATTTGTGAAATATAAAACTCCATATGCGGGTGAGACTGAGGGATATTACTACTCAAATGTGGAAAATTTACGATGGGAAAGCTGAAATCGTCGCGTTTATCGTATAGCTTAGTTGCTAATTTCCCGTCTGTGTTTATATTAAGAAAATGTCTAAGTATGAAGCGTGTGTGCTTGATTCTGTTGTATCTTTAATTTCTAGTCGCTGGGATATATCGCATTGACATATGTATGAAAGTTGTCATTATTAATTGACAAAACGTCGTCGATATATCTAAATGTCAAATTAAAGGACACCGCTAACTTTTTCTTCTTTTGATTTAGCAGTTTCTGAATGAAGTCTGCTTCGTATGAATAAAGAAACAGGTCGGCCAATAAAGGAGCACAATTGGTTCCCATAGGAATGCCGACAGTTTGTTGAAAGACCACGTCTCCGAACATTACAAATATATTGTCTATTAGAAATACTAGCATGTTTTTTATATCAACTTCAGTATATTTATGTGTAGAATCAGAGTGGTGTTTGACGAAATAAGTATCACGATAGCCAATCACTAGATATTTAAATTTTTGGGTACCACCTTTAATGAAAAAACATTTGTCTATGATGCTGAAAAGTCTTTCTTTTAATTTTTTATGTGGAATAGTAGTGTAAAGAGTAGAGAAGTCATAGGTTTTGATACTGTGAATTCGAGAAAAATTGTGTGCCTTGAAATTTTCTAAAAGCTGTTTAGAATTTTTAAGTATCCACATCTGATTTACACCGCTTCTGGTATAAGCAACTGTACAGTATTGTTGAAGTTTCTCCTTAACGGCTGTCAATATCTTGGTAAGGAGTAAATATAAAGGTTTGGTAGAACATTTGCTGGATCCTGCTATGTATCTTCGCTTATATGGGTTTTTTTTAAGTTTAGGTATCCAATATAAATGTGGTAGTTCGAAATCGGTATCCGTTGTAGGTACATCAAATGAGCGTAATACGGACACGTGATTTTGAAGGATCTCATCCTTTGAAAGTGATATGATAAAAAGCCCCCGGTCTGTTCTATACAATAACATACCATTTGTTCTCCCTTTATCAACCGCCGGTCATTAAGGTACAAAAAATATTTTTCTATAGATCTATATCGACCGTCTGTCAGTTGTAGCCCACACAATAAAAAGTCACCCACACCCCTTTCCTATATTATGGAATTTTTCCTACATCGATGGTCAATTTTTGTTGGTCAGGTTTTCAATTACACGTTTTCAAAGAAAAATCGACAAAACGTTTATTGCGCAAAAAGCAATTACAGTGGGCCTATCCAATCTAATTAAAAGTCTAAAGATCTTAATCCCTTTAAAAAGTTTAGCCAGATCAAGTATCTTTTTTAAATGGAATTCGAGGCATTCTAAATCTGTTATATCAAACAATACTTAGTTCAACATCAAATTCTTAACATAATCAAACTGACAATTTGTTCAAATATATTTTAGAGCGAAGCGTAAATACAAGCAGACTCCAGTTAACTTAAATCCCACGAACGTATTGCTAGCCATACTGTTTCTACAGACGTTTTGTCGGCTATCACGTGTCTTTGGCGTAATAAAATCTGAAACTCGCATCGGAATAGTATTATATAAAGGAATTGTATTGCAAATCTCAATCGGGAGGAAGGAGGCATGCTACAATCGTCACAAATGCTACATGGAAACCCTTCAGAGTTGGTGAGAAGGTAAAGCTCGTTGAAAATGTCACCGGCTAGCTTTAGATCTGATTGGTGAAAGGGAATAACTGAAGGCCTGTATGATCGTGCTCCAAATTCGGAAGATAAAAAATTACAGATACTTCAATTTTAAAAATCAAGAGGATTGGCAAACAGCATACCGACATGGCTAACGATCGACAAAAACGAACGTCCAGAAAATCCATAAGTGGGAGCAGGTACCATCATGGAGAATTATGCACTTTGCCTTATAGCACCCTGACATCAGTCAAATACAAAAAAAAATAATTCAAGATTAATGCCTCGGTATAGATGATTCAACAACTAATATTGAGCAGGTAAGGGGTCTCAGTGGCCGAGTGAGTTAGAGCATTGCGCTTTGAGCCACGAAGTATCTCACTTCCTGTAAGCGCAGGTTCGGGTCCCTGCGTTAATCTAAGCTGACTTTTGTGAGAAAGATTGCTAGTTTACTTTCGGAAGCTTCATCCTTTTATAGAAAATGCCATCCCGTTTTTTTTAAATATATAGAAAACATTCCACCTCAGTCCGGAAAATATTAATAAATCTGTTCACTGTTTATTTCAATATATAATATACTGTGAAAACATTACTGAGTGTAAATCCAATATGTTTGCCGATTATAATTTATATGACACATTCTCATTTATTTTGAAATAAACTTATAAGAATCTTTGTCACTGATTTTTTTTTCAAACTTATAAGCAAATTTTGTTGTACATTATGCTACACCTGATTTTTACATACTTCGCAAATTTATCCAAATAGAATGAAATAATTATGCATTGTCGGTACTTCTATGATTTTGACCTTTGCTTGGCCGCGAAATATTTTATAAATGAGCGGAAATTTATTCAAATAATCTGAGTTTTAGATTAAATCACCAATGGAATATTCCGCTGATCAAAAGATTAATGAAAAGAAAATTGATTGTATTTACTGAAAGAAACATTTAATTTCGATGTCATCAGAGAATTGTGTAAATTGCGAGTTTTTTATATTTTTTGTAGTGTATATATTTAGAATCCTGGACCATAGTTTAAAATAAACCGACTTAGCTCAGGTTTAACATCAAAGTCTAACCCTAAATGGACAAATGATAAATTTTTCTATACAGGGAAGGGGAAATGGATTAGAAAATTTTCTCCCCGGGGAAGTTTTTATATAGAAAGTAAAATTGAAGAAGTACCAATCAATAATCAAAAACACAAGTCCATTATAACACGACGAATTAGATGTGCAAATGGTCTCAACATGAAGAACAATTATGAATCCCAAACGGGATAAGACCAGGTGTCCGGAAGGAGTCAGCGTCGCACCCGTCGCAAATGTTCCATGGAAACCTTTCTAGTTCGATGAACGGGTCAAGTTCGATGAAAAGCATTATTGGTGGAACTGTGGAATTTTTTTTTTTTTTTTTTGGGGGGGGGGGGGTTCTATATGACACCGGCGGGCTTTTCCTGGGTACATTGTAACCAGGTTTTCTCCTCCATTATTAAAATGTCGTTGCCACAATATAACAGAAAAATTGTTGAATGTGGCATAAAAAAATCCAAAAATTTCGAATTCAAACAGGAACTTTATCTTTAAATTGTTGAAACATGATATTTGCATTATATCGTTATTAAAAACGCTATTTATGATAATGCCATCCTTGTGCCAGGGTAAGGAAAATACTTCTAAATATGAGGGTCTAAATATTTAAATAATTGGCAAACTATATATTAAACGAAATGTTAAGGTAATATTTTCAACATTTTGTCCAGCAATGAATGCTCAAGACAATTGGAAAAAAGGGAAAACTTTTTACGGATTTCTCTGGGACAACACCTTCCGATTCGAAGTCTGTAAAACTTAAAATAATTCATCTACGATGGGAATATACACTCAAGACATCTGGTGTATGGACTTTCTTGTTTCATACTCAAGCTCAAACAGACAGTAGCTGCGTTTACCCCAAACATTATTTCGATTTTTTCTACTTTTACTACGCGTACTTGATGGACAATAACATATAAACACAGGCTAAAGTAAAATATTCCTATATAATTAAGTAATAAGAGTAAAAAACAAAAAAGAAATATGTTTACAAACACAGCTAATGCCCCTTTAAGAGTTGTGAAGCTTATTTATTAATAGTTTTTATTTTATTATATATTGTCTTCAATCAGGACTAATTTTCTTTTTACTACGTCTGGGTCGTTGCCGCTGTTTGTGGACCGTTTGACTACCGACGGGTATACATAACCCAATTAAGTATCTGGTATTTTGTGCAAGTACTAAAGGAATATTTTAAGTGGACAGTTCCGTTCCGTAAAGTCGTCAAAAACTAAGATAGTCATATTTCTACTGTGGTTACTCCTAGGCAGCTTTCGGTAAACATTTAGATAATTATTTCGGTCTTGTATGATGCCGGTTTGTTCCGAACTCTGCATCCATTCTAAATTCGAAATCAACTGATGTAATTAAATAATAAGAGAAACGGTCATCCTGAACATGTTTTGGTCCCAATTATTATTTTTATTTGAAATCTTTAACTTTGGTGCTATTTGTATAATATTTAAAACGTATTTCTGACGGACAGTTCTATGTATGATAAAACTAATATAACTCTACGCTTTGCTTTTCAATGATCGTTCGATGTGTAGTATTTCAATACTCATCTTTCTTATCGATGGTGCTGTTCGAGTAATTTGTCTGAAGGAAGCTATAATCTAGTGATGCTGATAAAGAAATCGTAACTGGAAATTTAGATTATCAAAGTGTGTTTTGTTGAACTAGGAGATTTTATAACCGGTTTTATATACGCCTTTAGTAATCTGACACAAACAGATAGCTTTCGTATCGATCATAGTGTATGTTCCCTTTGTATTAGCGGCAGCAGTGATAAAACACATCTGATTGGAAAGGATTTGATATCTAAAGCCGAGAAATGAAGAGGCGCTAAACCCATGAAGCTTGGAATTAGAAAGCTAATAATTTGAGATTAATCCGAGTTTACATATTTAAATCGATGAGAGATGCTTGTATTTGATACTGAAAGTTAACATGGTTATAATACAACTAATAGAGGTAAGTTAGATTTTTATCAAATAATTAACTAATGTATTTAAAAATTACAACAACCGAAATTTTCTTAGAAACATACCGTTACATCGTATATACTTTCTTATCTGTGATTTTTATGTTATAACTTTTTGAAAATGTAACAACTGGTTATTATATATATATATATATATATATATATATATATATATATATATATATATATATATATATATATATATATATATATATATATATATATATATATAGTACTAAAATGACTAACACCACATCTAATATACGGACAAAATAGTCAATTTAGTGCTTTATATATTCTTTTCATGACTTGAATTCATTGCTTAGGATATATAATGTTGTTGGTTTTAGTGCTTTGCATATATATATATATATATATATATATATATATATATATATATATATATATATATATATATATATATATATATATATATATATATATATATATATATATAGGGGAACTGTATTGTCGCTTGAAATTATAAATTACTGTTGCTTCATTAAAGCTGTTTATAAATTTTTATTACTGAGATAATTATATTGATTAAACTCAAGAGAGGTTATTCAGATACATGTATTTCGACATTTATCGTCACCATAACTCATTATGTCAGTATAGCCCTCTTTCTATCCTCATCCTTCTTATTTTGGAGTGAACTTTTGTAAATACTGTAATGAAAACTATTTTTAGCTTGTAAACATTTTATGATAAAACATAAAAATGTTTTTTTAATGTCGGTACAAGAGCATATAAAGCATTTCATAAACGATAAATAGTTTAGGACTTATATTAAAATTCGTGGGTTTTTTTTACAAGTTGTAAAATGAAATACTGTTTCATTTCAAATGGAAATACATGTAAGAGTATTCTTTTTTATAATTTTTTTTTACAGTTTAACCTGAGAATGTCTTACTTATATTTTACAAATTACAGATCATTTTAACAGTTTTCCCTTGACAAAAAACACCCAATGTGCTAACCATGATATATTTTGCTCATCAAAATTCTGATCTTTATTTAATTTGCAGTAGACAATATTTTGAATAACAATGTACAACAAAATTAAAGATAAAAAAAACATAGATCAATATTTTTCTGGCTCGATTATTAAATAATCATTTATATATATACATATATAGCAATAAAAAGGACTAAAGAGTAAAGACAATGATATAGTATGATTTGTATGATTAATCATTTCGTCCTGAAAAGGAGACAGGTCGTCTCGTACATTTGATTGTTTTTTGTCATTGTCGTTAATCATTTTAGTGTTTTATATAATTCGTTTCATGACTTGTATTTGTTTAGATTCGACGTCTGCGGATATATATATATATACACGTATATATATATATATATATATATATATATATATATATATATATATATATATTTATATATATATATATATATATATATATATATATATATATATATATAGTGTTGTTGGTTTTTGTGATATGTACATACAGTAAAACCTCTGTATAATGCCCTCGTTTCATTTGCCACCTCGCTTTACGTCTCATTTTTTGAAAGATTATTATTTATAGATAGCTCAAATTAGCAATAAGAATGATAATGAATTGAAAAAAGGGTTAATTACGATGTGTTAGTCTATGTCATTATTTCGTTTGACAGAATGGAACATATTTAGAGAGCCTTGTGAACAATTTCACTTTTTACGTAACCATGATATATATATGTATTAAATAATTTTAATAAATTTATTTGACTATTTTTAAAAAGTTGTGTGTTTTAGACGAATATGAAATCCCAAGATTGTCTAATAATGCCCATTTCACGAGAGAAGTGCGTAGAATTGATGGCTACTTTTATTTGTCAAAATAATACGGGGGAATATCGTTTACAGTTAACATTCGGCACATTATATGGTCGGTATAATTACCTTGTTTGCAATAAATATGTTTCACTCACTGGAAAGTTGAGTCATCAGTTGTCCGATTCACATAACTCTATAACATTTCGGTTTTTAAATGGATGATGCCAAACTTTCTCGGTTATGTAAAGTTTCAAAGAAATGTGTTCATATTCTGCACTGGATACTTGGATCTATAATGATAAGTAAGAACGACTACTCTTACCAATGTAGCTTTAATATATCACCTAAAATTTAAATTCGTCCTGGTCACGAAATAGTTCTCGAGATAGATTCTGAACCATGGTTTATATCTCATCTGTTTTAATTTAAATCTGACTGTTTACTCAAGATGCTAGTGTGAGCGGTCGACAGTGAATGTTTATTCATCCATGACACCTGATCTCACTTCTGAATCTCCCGCTGATTCCTGTAATGCTGTTTGTAACCGAGTCGTAAACAGAATTTCTTAAATTTTGTTTTTGGCTGTTTACTTTTGGCTGGTGTGGCCGGTCGACATGCAATGTATATTCATCCTTGGCACCCGATCTCACCTCAGTATCATCCGGAAGCCACTATTTCTAATTCTATAACATAACCCGAAAAACGACAAAGGAATATTATTGATCTTCCTTAAATCTCTCTACCCCTCGCTTTCTGAAATGATTATCATCTTTATATCATCTTTTGTTCACAATACACTAATATATATCATTTTTTGTATTTGTGTAACTGTGGTGATATATTGCAGCCGAAAGATAAGAAATTATCATCAAGAATATTGAAAAACATTTAGATAACACATTTCTGCAGTCTCTCTATTTATTCCCTAGACTATGCTGTACATGAACTCACCAACATACTAACGCAATTAATTCGAAATAAATGCACTTTCCCGTATTATCAATTTTATTACAATAATTTTTAAATGGTGTTCATTCACGTATTATCAATTAATAAGACCAGAATATCTCTTTCGCATTTTAGTTTGGTTTTGCTCGCCGGGACAAACCGTCTGAAGAGTTAAAGTTCTATACCCGGCCTCATCGCCGGTAGGATAAAGAGAACTCTTTTAATGATGGAATTGTTTTGTCGTAGATTTGTTTTTTTTTATCGTGAATCATGGTGAAATGTTTAAAACTATTTTTTGATATACAATAATTGTATCATAGTTGAAACTATAAAACAATTTCGTTCAGCCCATAATAATTCGTTGAAATTCAATTGGCTAACTTATTTTCTACTCTGAAGGGATTGTTACCGGTGTAACATGAAAACTTGATCCGCCATAGAAATGCTACCCAATGACACTTCATACAATACAATATTTAACCGTTAGAGATAGAAATCTTACCAGGGTACTTGTAGAAAAATGACTCCCTTCAACATTCCTGTTAGCCGTCCCGTGAAAAAGTGACCCCAAAGTAAAATGCCCCCCTCCCTGTATTTTAAGGAAAAGAAACATCTACACTAATGACATGCATATATTAGGCCTAATTATTATCTGGACAACACAGGACCCGCTTGGGGTTTTTGTTTGAAGGTGGCATATAAAAATCAGAATGGCTAATTTTCTGGCAACCTTCTTACATCAGACTTAGAAAAAATATTATGGCAATTTTAATTGCCCCGAGAGAGATTCGAAACCACTAAGCATTCTCGTGATTCCCTACCCTGAAATCTCACGTGGTATATATATTATGTCAAAAAATCATTATTCTTATTTCCCTCGTTGTGCACTTCTCTAAATCCAGAGCTCGGGTTATTTATCTATCTAGGTATGGATAAATTTTCTACAACTGCCCGGGTATAATTTCTACTTAGAATATTGACTCCATGGAGTTGTTTCTATGCGTGTCACTTTTCTACATTACATGACATCGAACACTATAAGTCGATGATCGGGTGTTATTGCATTTTCATTGACGGAGTTATCTTTCCTAAAATGAATTTCTTACTATACTGTAGAGGGCGGTATTGGGCAAGCAAATATCACAGTACCTGTGGTAATGTCTTGTGGTACAATGAAATGTTAATGCCTGCTTAGGTCGGTACTAGTTCTTTGGTCTGATAGTGTTGCTTTGGGTAGTGGAGTAATTCCGTCGCTGGCAACTGATTATAAACCTAACTTAACCAGACATTAACATGTAGAAAGACAAAGACAGAGGTAAATACAGACTCTGAATTATGCTCCTTTATTGGCCGACCTGTTCCTTTATTAATACGAAGCAGACTTCATTCAGAAACTGCTGAATCAAAAGGAGAAAAAGTTAGCGGTGTCCTTTAATTTGACATTTAGATATATCGACGACGTTTTGTCAATTAATAATGATAATTTTCATACATATGTCAATGCGATATATCCCAGCGAACTAGAAATTGGAGATACAACAGAATCAAGAACACACGCTTCATACTTAGACATTTTACTTAATATAAACACAGACGGGAAATTAGCAACTAAGCTATACAATAAACGCGACGAATTCGGCTTTCCCATCGTGGATTTTCCACCTTTGAGTGGTGGTGTCCCTCGGTCACCCGCATGTGGAGTTTGTGTTTCACGGGTGATCCGATGTGCCAGTGCGTGTACAACATGTGGGGATTTCATATGCAGAGATGAACTGCTCACTGACAGGTTGTTGACACAGGGATATCGAAAGCCGCGTCCGATGTCGGCGTTCCGCAAATTTTACGGTCGGTATAATAGTCTTGTTTGCGACTACTCTGTTTCACTAGGTGAAATGTTGAGTTGCCTTTTCGTTGGCGGTTGTTGAGACGTCTGTACCAATTGTGACGAGGATACACTCCTCACTTGTTTCATTGGACTTGACTGTGGACTCACGGCGGGTGTGACCGGTCGACAGGGGATGCTTACGCCTCCATGGCACCTGATCCCACCTCTTGGTTTCCAGAGGTCCGTGTTTGTCCATTTTTACCGGATTTGTATCTATGTCCTGGACATTCTATTGATTTATACTTTGGTATCTGAAATTTTTATATTATCTCCATAAATAGACTTCACAATTCTGCAAACACGCATTACATGTGTGTCTGCTTAACACGTTAGATAAAAATATTTTTACAAACAAAATATTCCACGAAAGGTTATTATCTTGAACCAATATTATTACACGCTTGTCAAAACCATATTATTGACATGGGGTTCCTTAAAATGGCACCGGAATATATTCGGAAATGATATATTGATTTTTTTCCACATATTTCATTCTGAGAGAACGTGAGATTTGTGCTGATGGTTGTCTGGTTAATTTCTAAAATACATTATGCTGTAACTGCGGGTATAAACATGATACTTACAGCAATAAATAAATTCCTGTTTTGAAGACAAATTAGTTTACGCATTTGTAGGCCTATCTGAATAAATATTATGAGCAATACCAAAATTATAGATTTACAATGAAAGCCGAGACAAATGCTCAAGACGGTCATTTGATAAACGTTTTATAAACATATCTCCAGCAAGAATAAAATATATTGGTACCCGAAATAACAGACCAATGTCATTCCTATGAGTAACCCTTCCAACCCCAAATGTCTAGATGGTATGCTCTTTTCTGTTGGTTAGACAAGTCTATAATGGCCTGTAGGATTTAAAGGGTAAGTATTTACGAACAGGTAACTTAACATTTCAGTAAGTGGTGATGATGAACACGACAGTAAAATTTGAGAGATGTTGACTTTAAATGCGATACCTCATATTTTGTGACAATTGTGGGTGGTTTTATCAAGAGATGAAAGTATGGTCACGTGTATGTAAGTCACAAAGCCGTGCCGACAAAGCGGCGAATATATTTTATTATAGTCATACACAAGGAGCTGTTAGTTTCTTTGCAATGACGTAGTAATTTTATTTGAGGCAAAAAGCTATTAAATTTCAGGTGAAAGTGATTTGGGTTTCATAAATAATCAGCTGGTAGTAAGGTATCTGATTCGTATTTTTGAAATTTTGGGACAAAGTCGAAATGATGGGAGCAAAACTGCTTTTCTTTGATAAGAGTATTCCTATTTATAAGGATGAGACGGAAATGTGGAACAAAATGTTTTTTATCATTTAAAATGATTTCGTTTGTGCAAAACGGAATAAATATAACACCGAAAACGAAATGTCGAAATAGTAGAACAACAAATGAAAACGGGTCGGCACGACCTTAAACCGAGCACAACCTACATTTGCTCAATGGTACATGTAGTACATTTGAAGTCATATAATAAAATGTTACTTTTTAACCGGCAGTTTTGTGTAATGGATAAAGTCAGACGTTAAACTCGAACCATATAGGCCAACAATGAACGAAAGACTGGAATATTTGAGTGTTTTTCTAAATTACGGATGCTTCATTGTTGACAAATCAACAATACACATTTTGTAAACTTTTACATATATACATTGCTACAAGTCAATTGCTATATAAACACCAAATGAATGATTTTTGAATTTACATGATGACCACACATTTCTCACTATGAACTTGGTGTTAGTTGACGAGAAATCGCCGTTAAATTAGTTCTGTTGACTCTATTTTCACAAAAATTTAATAGATAAAGTAACACTTGCATTTGAACTTCCTATGAAATACCTTTGGCGGCGAATTGATGCTTTGCATCAAATTTTTCTTGTTTATATATCATACTCAATTCGTGTTGCAATGCCCAAGAGACAAGATGGTAATATATTCGGCATTTAATGCTGGTAGTAAATCTGAGTTTGTCCTTTTGGAAATATAAATAAGAAAACTGCTTCTTTCTTCCAATTTGGATGAGACAGTAATAACGGAGGTTACGTGTCGAAGTAGATGTCGGCACTATCCTAAAAGGCCAAAAAGTTTACCGGCACGAAAATGAATGCTCAAAATTACACAATAATGTTCAAATTTTTTACAACACATAAAATAGATTTTAATACATTTTGGAAGAGTAACATGGAGTTAGTGCTTTGTCCAAGGTAATATTAAATTTGTCACTATAAAAGGCCAAAATTTACACGAAAATAACTTTAAATAATGTGTCAATTTTTTATTTAGTTAATACATTTTTAACATGTTATACCTTTTTTTTTTAATCTGATGTATTCTATTTCTCTTTTCATTTCTTTTCGTTATAATAGATAATAAGTTTAACTCATCGCCCGCCTGTGGTCACATATAGACGCTTCTAAATCAATAAATATCATGGCCTAAGGTCATAATTTAGAAGTGAACAAGTTAACCCCTAAATCCTTAAATTCTAATTGGTATGCAAGTTTCTATAGTATAAAACCAGGCAACATCTGTCTGAAGGGTTGAAAGTTTTAACATTGTTTGTAAAATTATTACAAAATTTGGATTCTAAATCATACACCCCTGCATTGTGGCAATTGACTTAACCATTTTTTGAAATGAGCAGGCCCAAATGTGACTTCAGGGGTTAATGAGATAATGATGATAAATGAAATAATTCCGAAACATTCAAACGTCTACAAAAATTATTGTAACTCCATTTTTATTCACGATAATTAAATTTACGCGTAATTTCGCGAAAGGTGGGCGAAAATAAAATTATTGCGTAATGAATTATGATAATAGTATGATGAAATGGGCATTTGAAATCGCGAAAATATCATCTCGCGTATACATTAAAAACTTGTATATCGCAAAAACAAAACACTGTGAAATTTTCCGGATTTACAGTAACATAAAATGATAACAACGGATTACAACACATTTGGTAGTCCTGATCATGTTCATCCATTCTATAAAACATATATTGAATTGATAAATATGCCGCTCGTATAAAAGGATCAAATTTACTACAAATGACTCGTTACTAGAATACTTGAGTGCAGTTTCTAGATAATTATTGGATCGTAATAGCCAACCTTTACTGATAACTTCAGATAATTTTCTTGGCTGCGCTGAATATATAGAATGAAATGCGTCAGCAGGGAATATATAAAGCTCATCCATACTAAGATTTTTGTCGTCATTCAGAAGTGGTTTCCAATAATGAACAAAATTTGGAATTTGTTTTGCGAAAACAGTCGTCAACGTGACCAGACAGTAGATTGACTATAGGCAATTATTTCTGCTTTTTGTATTCGAGTTTTTTTATGTTGAATTAAGTTACTGAAATGTAACACAACGTACACTCGTGGATTCATCAAGCCATTTACGATTAAAAAAAATGTGTACTATTCGTTTTACCACTCGACAGATACGTACTATAAATTATCATTAACCGACCATTGAGAAAAGTACCTGAATTGACGATGAGACCTTGAGCGCGTTTTATGGAAACTCCTTTACTCCTATGTCGAAAGGTACTTGGGTAGCTGAGTTTAAAACAAGATTTAGGATCGTTTCATCAACTCGGTGCAAACTCTAGACTTAAAACTTAAAAATTACAGATATAGTAAAATCCATATGACCTGGCGGGGTGGAGTCTTGTGAACACTTTTTTTGACCTGGGCGAGTTTAAATTTTAGATGATAAAGCATAACATTAAAATTACACTGACTAGAGTAATCGTTCCTACTTGTCACAATACATCAGAGAGTATTCAGTGAGGAATAAAACGTTTTTCCTGTGCAGCTTGTCATAACGCAAAGGTGAGAAGAATCAACCGTATGATAATCAAATGGTTACTCCGCCCCGCCATCTAATGTGAATCGGACATTCAAAGTATTAATCAAATATTGGGGTTCATAAGGAAATGTAGAAATTAGATGAAAATTGAACGAACACGGACCTCTGAAAATCAAGAGGTGGGATCAGGTGTCATGGAGAAGTAAGCATTCGTTGTCGACGGGTAACAGCCGCCGTGAGTCCAGAGTTAAATACAAATGAAAGACAGTGGGACCATGCAGTTAAGACCACCAAACTCAGTGAATCAAGAGGTCTGATACGGGATGAGGTTCTATTCAAATTAGGAATGTATCAAAAAACATGAAATTTACCGTCTGAAATGTACGTGAGATGGCCTTCAAATTAGTTTCTATCATAAAATATTTCTATTAATTTAGATAACACATATACCAAATTATTGACCATAATGAAGTTCGGTAGACAGTATGCTAATAGTGTCAGCATTAGACAAATCCCCTCCACTTGTAAATCAGAGACAAGGTTAAGTTCCATGGAGAATGTAGCGCCCCCTGCCTTCCGGTCACGACAAAAAATTTATTACATGCTTTAATAATTGCATTCCTAATGTGTACACGGGGTGTGGGAAACATTACGGCATCTAAGACGCTGAGGTCCTAAACAAAGCATATTCACCCATGAAGATGAACAAACAAATTATATATATATATATATATATATATATATATATATATATATATATATATATATATATATATATATATATATATATATATATATATATATATATTGTTTACGGTCGATGCAGATATGTTCAACACATCAAACAAGTACCGAAATAATTGTTCACGCAACAATAAATGAACTTTCTAGCTAACAATTGAGAAAGAACACATGTACATATAGTTAATTATTATATTAATCACATTTAAATTGCACTTGGGATTAACTTTCGCGTAAATAAGCGAAAGGACGTGCTTGCGAATTCCAATATCTGCTGAGGCCAATTTACATTTCAGCTGATCATTGTATACTCAAGTGATATTTCATATTGATAGTATTGTCTAAATTTTCAGGTCATCGGGGTTACGGTGTTTTACTCTGGGATTGATTTGGTAATACCTTTTCGTTTAGTATTATACCTTGTATGATACCCTTTTCACTTTCGGAATTTCCAAATGTGTGCCATTCCATATTATATATAGCTGTATATATATATATATATATATATATATATATATATATATATAATATATATAATTGTATATATAATTTTTATAATTGTAATTAAATTTTATATTTATAAATCACGATGCCTTAGTAAAGCACTGAATATCAATGCTCTAATAAACCATTTAAAAGATTATTACATTGTATAAAAACAAATTTCCATCACAAAAGACACATCTTTTCAAAAAACAAATTAAATGATGAATGGAAAAAATAATGGGAAATCCTGTTATCTTTGTGATAATAATTTTGTGCATTGAAAAATACATCCCCTGACAGTTCTACTTCTAAACTCAGCTTACATTTTATATATCATAATAAGCTCATGTATACATTATTTCAAAATGTCACATCCTCTCTCTCTCTCTCTCTCTCTCTCTCTCTCTCTCTCTCTCTCTCTCTCTCTCTCTCTCTCTCTCTCTCTCTCTCTCTCTCTCTCTCTCTCTCTCTCTCTCTCTCTCTCTCTCTCTCTCTCTCTCTCCGAGTGTTTGATCGGCACTATCACTTTAAGTAGCCGGCCTGACTCAGTCAGTAGCGCTCTCGACTCATGATCGTCAAGTCGTGAGTTCGAGTCCAGCCGGCAGCCGGCGGCAGGTTGGTTTCCTGTCTTTCGGGTGAGACAGTAAAAACCGAGGTCCCGTGCCACTGTTGGTGTCGGCACGTTAAAGAACCCTCATTGCTCAATGGCCGAGCATAGGCCAAAATTTGAAGCCCTTCACCGGCATTTTGTGACGTCTCCATATGAGTGAAAGATTCTTGAGTGGGTCGTTAAACAACAATAAACAAGCAAACAAACAAACAAACTGTCACTTTAAGTAGCATCTATCTTATTCAATCATTACACGCAATAATGATGTATTTGGTTAACATGCTTAAAAGAAAAGGCTACAAAGTTATTTAATACATCAACATCTTAAAAATCATCACTCTAAAGAAATATCTACACGGAATATAGATGCATTTGGGTAACATGCGTAAAATAGAATGCTACAGAGTTATTTACAACATCCACATCTTCAAAATCATCACTCTGATGAAATATCTACACGGAATACAGAGGAATTTGGTTCACATGCATAAAATAAATAGGTAATCAGTAATACACCACATCTACTTCATAGGTATCACCAGTCTAATGGAAGATCTACAAGGAATACGGATGCATTTGGTAAAAATGTTTACAACAAAAAGCAATTCCGTAATATAGCACATCTACTTCTTTAGTATCATCAGTCTAATGGAAGGTCTACACGGAATACAGTTGGTGAACATGAGTAAAATAAAAAGCCAAAGAGTTATATACAAAATCTACCTGTAACCTTTTTCAGTTATCGATCGATATTAATCACTCTAGCAACAGCTTTTGTGGAAACCTTTGCTCATCAAGCTATCAAGACGATCGAAGATACAGATAAATACTTTGTAAATAATCATGCGTCTCTCTCTCTCTCTCTCTCTCTCTCTCTCTCTCTCTCTCTCTCTCTCTCTCTCTCTCTCTCTCTCTCTCTCTCTCTCTTATAAAAAAGGTACATCCAGACATCTTAAGATTATTCAAAATTTTGTAATACCAGAGGTTTTGTTAAATACTATTTTCCTTACTGTATATATGACACCTTCTTGTACAGTGAAGATTCCAGGGCAACGCAACCCTAGCTTCACTTAAGTGTTTCTATGTCTGGGTACCAAATAATATATATATATATATATATATATATATATATATATATATATATATATATATATATATATATATATATATATATATATATATATATATATATATATATATATATATATATGCCTCTTTTATTGTAGTATCTGTGTAATGTGCCACTATATAACATTTGTAGTTTACATTTAGTACTATTGTCTTGGTACTCTCATTGTAATCAGACACAATATATACCGCAGAAAAAGACGCCTATCGTTTGAATAAAAACGTTGTCCACATGATTTTTTCTTATCATACATCAGAACACTGATTTCTACTGAGGCTCACAGTAGTTGTATTTGCTTATTTGATAACTATTTCACATAAAAACTGTTATCTTGTCATTCTAAGGTGACATAAATATTGCATCATGTCTGTTCTATTGCAAACAGTCTAGTATAATTAACCGGCTAATATTTTCTGTAGATCTGTGTATAATAGCGTTTGTCTTATTAAGCTTATACCATATCAAAAGAGAAGAACGTGCGTGTGCGTTCTCATTGTATTGGTTCTGTTCTTGGTTAGGCAATTTTCTCGTTATTACTATGGGATCCTGTGGTGTATTTTTGCTTTATCACTTTCGATTTTTCTCGACATTTGCAGTCCGGATTCTAATTTTGTTCTTGTATTAATTATTTGCTGCACAACTAGTGTTAATGTTTCTTTATAACATTTTTATCGCTTAGGTAGGTAGTGTGACTGGTAGATATTAAATGCAGCATTGTATTGGGCATGAAAAACGTTTTATAAACATGGGTACTCGATAGCGGTACAAATATAATTAGCAATACCAGAGTTATAGTTTTCCAAAAGAGGCCAAAAATGAATAAATAAGTAAACGAATATCTTTACAGAAATTATAGAATTAAAGAACATATCGATATGTACCACAACTCGCGGGCTCGGTGTACCTGTTTAATATTTAGTTTTCATTTTTTTTATATTACTGATATTATGCATAAGAAGTAATTTAAATAATAACACAATTAAATTATATCTTTGTCTTTACAAAATCTTCAAGGGTTAGTGTCTGGCTGTGTATCAGAATTTTTAGTTTTTGGTTTTAAAATGTGATCAAATCGGAAATTTTTAAAAGTATTTAAAATATTTTGTCCTAAATATGAAAATGTTTACTGTATTTTGAGGTAAAAACATGTGAAATAAGGCTTCGTAGAGTTATTGCCCAGGAAGACAACAATTCGATTTGATACGAGTTCACCTCATGTTTCCTCAATTTTGAACTCAATCGAAATGCTTTTCGTGCATGCTCAACCCGGTAAGCAAATACAAAGATGTTGGAAAGTAAGTAAAAATGAAGAAGTACCAATTAATAATCGAAGCTCAAGTTCATTAGAACACGACGAATTAAATGTACAATGATCTCAACATGAAGAACAATTGCGAATCCTAAACGGGATAGGACCAGGTGTCCTGAATGAGTCGGCGTCCTCTGCTGGCATGCCACACCCGTCGCAAATGTTCTATGGAAACCTTAGTAATCAATTATTTAATGAAAGAAAGTGATAGCTTCATATTTTGCATGAAAGAGGTATTACTGACGGAATAATCTAATAAAGTTCCAATTGTACGCGATATTAATGTTTTAGACACGGATACAATATTTAATTCTTTTTTACAGCAACACCAATCAGTTTTCAATGGTGAAAAAATACGATTTTGATGGGCACTATCACTTTAAGTACCCGGCCTGACTCAGTCGGTAGCGCGCTCGACTCTTGATCGTCAGGTCGTGAGTTCGAGTCCAGCCGGCGGCAGGTTGATTTCCTGTCCTTCGGATGAGAAAGTAAAAACCGAGGTCCCGTGTCACAGTTGGTGTCGGCACGTTAAAGAACCCTCTTTGCTCAATGACCGTAAGTGCCGAGCATAGGCCAAAATTTGAAGCCCTTCTCTGGCATTTGGTGACGTCTCCATATGGATGAAAGATTCTTGAGTGGGACGTTAAACAACAACAAACAAACAAACAAACTTTTACTTTTCACTTTTCACTTTAAGTAGCATCTATCTTATTCAATCACTACACGCAATAATGATGTATTTGGTAAACATGCTCAAAAGAAAAGGCTACAAGTTATTTAATACATCAACATCTTAAAAATCATCACTCTAAAGAAATAAAGAAATATATACACGGAATATAGATGCACTTGGTCAACATGCGTAAAATTGAATGCTACGGAGTTATTTAAAATATCCACATCTTAAACACCATCAATCTAATGAAATATCTACACGGAATATAAATGCATTTGGATAACATGCGTAAAATAAAAAGCTACAGAGTTATTTAAAACATCCACATCTTCAAAATCATCACTCTGATGAAATATCTACACGGAATACAGATGCATTTGGTTCACATGCATAAAATAAATAGGTAATCCGTAATAAACCACATCTACTTCATAGGTATCACCAGTCTAATGGAAGATCTACAAGGAATATGGATGCATTTGGTTAAAATGTTTAAAACAAAAAGCAATTCCGTAATATAGCACATCTACTTCTTTAGTATCACCAGTCTAATGGAAGATCTACAAGGAATACGGATGCATTTGGTTAAAATGTTTTAAAACAAAAAGCAATTCCGTAATATAGCACATCTACTTCTTTAGTATCACCAGTCTAATGGAAGATCTACAAGGAATACGGATGCATTTGGTTAAAATGTTTAAAACAAAAAGCAATTCCGTAATATAGCACATCTACTTCTTTAGTATCACCAGTCTAATGGAAGATCTACAAGGAATACGGATGCATTTGGTTAAAATGTTTAAAACAAAAAGCAATTCCGTAATATAGCACATCTACTTCTTTAGTATCATCAGTCTAATGGAAGATCTACAAGGAATACGGATGCATTTGATTCAAATGTTTAAAACAAAAAGCAATTCCGTAATATAGCACATCTACTTCTTTAGTATCACCAGTCTAATGGAAGGTCTACACGGAATACAAATGCAGTTGGTGAACATGAGTAAAATAAAAAGCCAAAGAGTTATATATAAAATCTACCTGTAACCTTTTCAGTTATCGATCGATATTAATCACTTCAGCAACAGCTTTTGTGTGAAACCTTTGCTCATCAAGCTATCATAGATATATAATTGACTTCAAGACGATCGAAGATACAGATAAATACTTTGTAAATAATCATGCGTGTCTCTCTCTCTCTCTCTGTTTCTCTCTCTCTCTCTCTGTCTGTCTCTCTCTCTCTCTCTCTCTCTCTCTCTCTCTCTCTCTCTCTCTCTCTCTCTCTCTCTCTCTCTATATATATATATATATATATATATATATATAATAAAATGCAGAGCTCAAAGTTAAGGTTTGGCTGATTGTCTGGGACATGACATTTTTGCATTCGGAAATATTTTTGGCAATTTTCATATCTATCTATCTATCTATCTATCTATCTATCTATCTATCTATCTATATATATATATATATATATATATATATATATATATATATATATATATATATATAGTTTTTCAAAAGAAATATTTTCATACCGACTGTAATTTGCTTCATTACAGTTATACAGAACGTCCGTTTTGTTGTATCAATAAAAACATTTAGCCATCACGTGATCTAAATGTTAACCGCTAGCTGGCGTAGGAATACCTGAATATCTAAGAAATCCTTTCCATCACCATGTTACGGCAGCGATTTGTCGGACAAGTATTCTTTGAACATATGAATGAATCAATAAAGAATAAAAACACACTTATTCCATATTTTTATTTAAAGCCATTAATTACCACAAATCAAACAAAAATCACTGAAAGAAATCGAAAACATAAGACTAGGCCTGCATCTGTAGCACACTGTAGATGCCCATATCATAGGCCTATTGCGATAGATCTAGATCATGTTATGAAAAGAAACACAAGCCACAGAAATGAAAATTGCTTCGTAGTTACGTTGCTTGTAAGAAAGTTGAAAAGGGAGTCAGGTCTAGTGCAATTTTGTCCTGCATCTCTGATAAACAGCTTGCTTTTCTGTCACCATATAGGCTATTCCTGTCAGAAACAATTCGTCAATCGCATCGCGTGAAATCGACTCTCAGTTCACCTCAAATCCTATTAATTGCTAGGCTAATTACCAGGCCCATCTTGTTTTTCACAACCTGTAATATTAATGACGAGCATAAGTAGTGTTCATAGGTTTCTCAGTAAATTGACGGGATACTCTGTACGATCAGCTGGTAAAAACTGAAGTCTGAATTGACATATGGATCTATTATAATTTATAGGCCTACACGGATTTTCCATAACGAACGTGTCGATAATTATCTTTTAAACAGAACAATAAAAGTTTGTTATTTCACAACATAATCTGCATTTGTTTTGTTTCAATTGATTTGAATGATTTGCTAGTGGGCTAGCCTATATACTGAAATAGGTCTACTTACGAAATCGTCACCCTTCACAGTTCACGGCATTTCCCAGCTGATTCAGCGATTGGTAAAATATCAAATAGAATGGCTACTTCCAGTTGTCATCAACGAATATTAACAGTCACACTTAAACTTTCTGTGATATATTCCACTGATAAAATATCAGAATGCAAACGACGATCATCTGTTGCTATCCAACAACGATCATCTGTTGCTATCCAAATCGCACATGGTAAGCCTATCAGCCATTTGCACACGGCCCATTCGGGCATTTCTCTTCTGACACATTTAACCCGCCACTACTAAATGGTCGAATATTAAAAATCGCGAACTAAATCTGAGAATAAGTATTCAAAATTGTCCATATCACTAGTTTCTTTCAAAATGATATAAAAAAAAATTAAACCTTAATTTCATTAGTATTTGCGATCAGTAAAGAGAACTACTTCTCATGTCAAAACAGCTGTTGAGCCATTACGTCACATGAAAACACCCCCCGCAAAGTCAGTGTTCTGGAATGAATTTAGTACCCAGTGGACTACAGTTTCACTGAAAAATGGTAATGTATATAAATATAAGGATTGTTCATACAAGATGAAATGCATATAAAATGTATTTGAAATTGCACGTTGTGGTTAGATTTTATTTAGTTAATTATTCGGCTGTTTAATCAATCGGTTTTACTTCAGATGATATATTTTTGCATTAATATATATCTCAGAAGAAGTAAAACCTGTTGATTAAGTAGCAATATAATGAACTACTAATGACTGTAACAAAAAGTCCATTTTCACACACACACAAACACACGTCAAATTGAATTTGTAATTTTCAAGAAAACTTATCAAAATTTTTATTTTTCATTTCAGATAAAATTAAGAATTATGATATGGAAAATGTGTAAACCATTTTAACGTTTGAGTATGTCCGTGAGTGAACAAAACACAAAACGATCGACTTTACATGACGTCAACGGGACATTCAGCATCGTAGTGGAACTGCTTACAATATTTGTCAACGTCTTACCCGTGTATGTCATTCTGAAATCGAAACGTTTCCGGAACAGATCAACGAGCGACGACATCATTATAGCCTTAAGTGTCACGTTCATAATGTCAATGCTAATACCGTCTCCAATCGCTCACGTCAGTTACTTTAACAAGGGATGGTATGGTGGTAGATTAACGTGTACTTTTTATCAAGTTATGGTTAATTGGTTACGCCTTCTAACTTTGTGTTTGATGTCTTTGTTATGTGTGGCCAAATCTTTCTCGGTTCATTTATTCATTCACCAAAAACCTATGAACTGTCCTAAAGTGAAAGTCAAATTCATTGCCACTATGTTCATTCTGATAGTGACGTCATTATTGATATCAGTTTTTCCTGTACTCGGATTGGGACCTTTTACCCCAGATCACCCCACGTGCATCCCCTGGATCGTTACGATTCCACAACATCGTTTGGAGTATGTGTTTATTATTTCTTATATTTCATGTGGATTCTTTAACCTCGTTTGTATTTTTGTATCGAAAGTTTATATGGGATTCCGGAGGAAATCAATATTACTGAAACTTTATGAACATAGAGGAAATAACCAGCAAGAAGATGTTAGATGGCAGATGGAGGGAACAATAGCTCTACATGGTATACGAATGACTATAGGCATCTCTATTTTGATTTGTATAACATGGCTGCCTGCTTTAGTAAGATTGTTAATTCTGTTATTAACACTGTTTCTATTGTTATTATCCTTGTCTGCTGTCTACTCACGTTTCCGTGTAGTTTAATTTCATAATTTCATAACATTAATTTTGTTGAATATGTCTGTTATCCAGAGCGAATTCATTAATAGCTAGCTGTGATAATTGGATTGAAAGGTAGTGATGTATTTTCAGATAATAAGATATAAATGGGGATTTAAGATTTAATTACACGAAGAACAGTGAGACAATGGCCAAAAGGTCAAGGATTATATTCTTAGTAAAATGTTATGCGATGAATGTTAAATTACTGATAATAGTGTTAAGATTAAGGTAGTCCGAACGATAATACACGTATATGGTGAAAACAGGAAATTCTGGAAAACCCATAGGTGGGATCAGGTACCATGAACAGCTTTTGTCGATCAGTAACATCCGCCGTAGTCGCAAAAAACCCTCATCACAATATGTATAGATGTTTCAATTTGATGTTGTTTGTTTGCTTGTTTTGTTATTTCACATCCCGTCAAGAATTTTTCTCTTATATAGAGATGGCACCGGATTTAGGTGAAGTCCCACAGATTTTGACCTGTGCTTTGGACTGACACCATAACAGTGAGGGACCTTGGATTTAGGTCTCATCCGAAAGACCCGTGACTTTCGCTTCCTATGTCGAGCGTTTGACGAAAGAACGGTCACTACCATTTCTAAAAAAGTCTTTGGTATGACGCATTACCGTGTATCGAACTCGGCACCTTCCGCTTGCGAGTCGAACACTCTACCACTAGAGCACCGCAAGCGGCCGTTTCAATTTGAAAAGCTTCTTTTAATAAAAGTGTAACTCGGCATATCAGTTAGTGAAATATGGTAATTGAAAAAGGGCATTGCACCGACCATAAATTCTTCAAAATGCTGAAATAAAACATTATTTCGCATACCCTTGTGGCGATAAGTAGTCAACGTCTATATGTAGATAAGGTTTTAGTATATATGATCATTTGATAGACATTAAATGTCTATGTACAGTCAAATATCAACGTATAAATCACTTAAATATACAACTATGAAATGATCGTACGGTTACCAAATCTAGCATATCGAATAGACAAATATTATATATAATGATCTGTTTAATAACTATTAGAATGTGTATGTATTACAGGTATTGATACTACTGAAGATTTTAGGATTAAGTGTTAGTGACAGATCGGTTCTATATGCTCTACTAAGTACGTCTTTATCTGGATTGCTCAACCCCATCATCTACGGGTTGAGTGATATCACGTACAGACGAGGATACAAGCGCTTATTCCAGGGTATAAAAGGTGCCTGCAGATGTAAAACAGGAGGACATCATTCAATACAAGGTAGTGTTATTGCTCGATACATCTGTAATAGTTTGAGGTTGATATCCCTGAATTGATGTCATGGTCGGCAGACATAGTCCTAGTGTGCGACATAAAAAGGGGGTGAATATAATCAAACCCTGATAACTATAGCAGGATAACAAAATTTTGTGTTAGTATAATTTTTATTTTTTTCTATATACTTCATATAAAACCATATTTAAAATAGAAACATAGTCGTTAGCTGTTCAATTTCAATTTTAAAAGTTTCACTATTAACTATTAATGTTTTGAAGTTTCTGTGTTTGCTTTGACGTATATTTCCCATGTTTTGTTTTCAAATACTCATGAGTTTTGCAGGATACAAATGTTCAATGTCTCTTTTCAATATGTGTAAATAGAGCATTATGACATATAGAATTTAATTTTCTGTTGAAATTCCTGAATCATGAACACAGAAAATTTGAACATTTTAAGCTAATTTTAGCTTTATGGTACAAGTTTTACCAAAGTTGATTTAGAAATGACTCAATATGAACGTTTTGAAAATTTTCAGATTTATATGAAATGTATTTTGACCTTAACATATAAAGCTACACACTATATTCAGCTGAATTTTTGACGTAATTGTATGACGTATGTTTGATTTATTGTCATTGGCCTCGACACGCCCACGCCAACAACTGAGTATGAAAGGTCATATGACACGGCTACAGAGAAAATACCTATTGCAATATGTGAAATTATGATAAATAGAATTATGTAAAGTCATTCTAACAGAATACATTACAATCCATGTAATATAGCTCGGTGATATCTAGCTCAGTTTGAACTTGGATGTTGCTAAATGTTTTACTCTAAAGTCAACACTTTTTTCAGTTATTTGGTGGCGGTCAGTCTAGCTTAGTATAGAAAAGCATCACAAGAGTTTCGGTATCTTGGTCGATGCTACAAGTTGTCAGCAAAATACACTTTGCATTGGCATCTGTTCATAGCATTGGAATGTAAAATTCGTGTCAAGTTGTTATATCTTAATATTTATTGAAATAGTAAATGTATATATTAAGGAGTTTGGATACAGCATCCATCGTGCTTAAGACCATGAATTATTCACCTCTAGTCAGCGCTAAGATATTAGCTGACATTGTGAGAAAGTTTTCTGGTTTACCTGCGGGAGGTCATTGTTCTTCTCCCTGTCACATTGTATCATACTTCTCTATCAACCATTAAACATTTCATTGAAAATCTATTGAGTGTGGTGTAAAACGCCAGTTACAGGAGTCAGCACCTATCAGGGGCAATATACTACGTTTATCAATATAATTGTTTTGCTTTTGTACTATCTGCTCCACGTGATGAAATACAGGTACAAATAATAGATTAGAAACATGGCAGTGTGTGAAAAAGGACACGACGTCAAATTTATTACTGAATATTTGATATACGTTCATATATTGTATATTATGTTACCTTTTTATGTCTTATTTTGTCTTTTAGCGGTTACAAGCGGGGATGGAGTACAGCGACCGGAAACAGAACATTTATCTGAAAATCAATTACGTCACTCCAGATCAGCTAGCTCTCAAACTTCCGGTTTTGTCAATTCTGCATTTACGGAAGTTAATGATGAGGCAATGAGTTTACCGAGGTATATAGAAACAGACAGAAATGCTGCTGAGGATACGCGGCTGTTACCCAGAAGAAATGAATTTGATGCATTTTCACATTTTGGAGGTCCAGAGGATACTACAATTCTGACGTCATCTTCTTCCTCGATGCTGTCGTCTGACGAGGACTCATATGAAGATCTGGGATCAAACGATGAGAGCGATGACGATGAAAACGAACTAGAATATAATGAACGATCACGAGAAAGTATTATGTAATGTTTATTTTCCAGTGCGATAAAATGTATATTTCATATAAAACTATATTAAGATATGACACTATAAATAGACATAAACCTTTATTTAGATTTGATCGTTTTCATCACATCTTAAAGGACTATACTGGTGTTATGTCGTGTCTGCATGTTGTAGGGCCCAAATTTCATTTTCATTTGATAGTTTGATTTTGGTAATAATCCTGATTCGTTGTACGTGGACGTGGAATTGTTGCTTTCTTGTTTTATTTATTCATGGCAGGTGTCACCACTCGACTGGGGTGTTTACTTCTTCGTGACACCTGATCTCACCTTGGCATCTTCCGGAAATCCGTTCATGTACAAATGTTATAAAATCTGTATATTGTGTTTTAGACTATCTAACGATTAGTTTACACCTTATCATCCGTGGCACATGATCTTACAGCTGTATCTCCCAGAAGTCCATGCTTGTACTTTGTTCACCGGATTTGTATACTGTCTCCACCTGGCGGTTAGTTATTTTGGTATCTGTGGTTTATACATAACTACAACGACTTAAATAATACATATAACAACAAAGTCTACAATTGTCTCCCCTTTGTGTTTCAATGGGAGATGCAATTTTATAGAGGCATTAGCTGTGTTTTGTTCATTTCCCCCTTTTTACTTCTTAAATTGATATACAGTAATAAACAAGAGATATACACACGCATAAAAATTCTTAAATTCCTATATATTTTGTGAAATTTGCTTGAGAAATCAAGGTTTGGCAATTTTAAATACAACTGACTAACTCAACCTTACTATTTGTATATGAATACCACATTGGATCTGGCCTGATTTGTTTTTGTTTTTTTTGGTAAACACAGCTAATATCCGTTTATGTCTATATAAAGATCGATACTTTTCATTTAATAATAAAAACATCTAATGATAGAACAAATTTTGAATTGATTGTATGAGCAAGATTATATTTGTTGACGAAGTTTGAATGGCGTTTACATCACACTCAACAATATTTAGGTCATATGGTGGCGGGCAGTTTCCAAAGGTTTGGAGAGAATTCGGTTACAATGTACCCGGGCAAAAAGCCATCCGCCCTCCACAAGTTACCTGTGAAACGTTCTCACAAAATGAGCTCAGTTTCCAGCGGGACTCGAACGCGCTCTGACTAGAGGTGAGAGACTTCATGGTTTAGAGCGCAGTATCCGAAGACCCTGTTGACTAAGTAATAATTCAGAAAAGGTTTGGGTGTAATCATAGGTAGACATGATAAGCTTGGGTTTTTGAGAGCTGTATTGGTTAAAAATGTTGAAATTGGATGCATGGCAAACAGGTGTTCAAATGTCTTATTTTAAAAATAAATAAATGTTGGCTCTCCATATTCTCTCAATATTATCTTTTTTATCTTTATCTTTGGCAATATCAACAATTTGGCTTTGGCATTTTCATTATATTCATTGTAAGTATTGTAGATAAATTTGTAATAAATAACATCGAAATATCCCCCTAGAATCCTCAAAACGCAATGGACATGACCAGTTCGGAATTTCTTTTGCAAGGTAAAGCCTGAAGGTATTTTCCCCTCCTTTACATTACTTTTCAGCTGTATTGGTTGCAGTGGAGGATTTAAATTTCATCTCCAATTTCTTAAATTCGTAAAAATCCTTTGATTGCCTTCATAAATACCAAGAGTTTCCCCAAGTACCTCGAAGAATTGAGAAGCAATGTCAGATGCCAAGGAAAATCATTTTGTGGATACCTTTGACATAGATCCATAGATGTTCATGGATTATGGCAAAGACAATTCCAATACATGTACTCCCTAATTTCATTAACCCTTTCAACCCTACAGATCAAAATAGACTGGTCTTAAACAATAGAAAAAAGCATACCACTCAGATATTCGGGGGTGAAAGGGTTAATATTTATTGTTTAGGTTACACACTTACTCGTCCACGTTGCCATTATTGACCTGTATCCAGAGTGACCAAGTTAAAACCAAGGAACAACTGACAAAGAAGACTTCTTAAAATTGATCAGAGATCAGAGGAGTGAATCTCCACTACAGGTGCTGGTCAAGCAAAACAAAACAAAGGAACACAGTCAGTAAAATACTAGTAACAGGCAATTCCACATGCAGTAAAATAGCAAGGGCAAACAAAGTCATAGTATCTATAGCAAAAGTCATATAACATGGTGGGGTGGAGTCTTGTGAACCAATTTTTTTACCTTGACGAGTTTAAAGTTTAGGTAATAAAGCATAACATTCAAATTACACCGATTAGAATAATTGAAACTTGTCACCATACATAAGTGTGTATCCAGTGAGGAATAAAACGTATTCAGCTTGTCATAACCGAAAAGTCAGTAAAACCATGAATCGTACAATACTTTATCTAAATGAAACAAGAAAATTTTATGTACAGTAAAAGTTGAGTATCGTTTCTTTAAAACATGATTCCTCATATCCCCTGGAGTAGTTAGCTGGTGGTATAAATACAGATTTTAAAAGATCATACCTATCGTATTGGTATTAATCAGCGTGGTATGTCGAATATTACAGTGCCTATGAATCTGTATGCATTTCTCGTGATTTGAGGAAATATATCATTATTTGAATTTGGTGATATAAAGTATCCATTTTCCAATGTCATCCCAAACCATTAGGGTATTTATCCAATGTATAAATGAATTTGTATGTAATTTGGACATGTCCGTTCCAATATTAGTAGGCCTTAATTCCGGAAAAAAGTACTTTCATCAAATATCGTAAATGAGTTTTCTCATGCATACCATACCGTAGAAGTGGAAATTTTAGCGAGACACGAATTTAGCGTTTTGTTAAAAACAATATGGTGTATAATTTTAGCGAGAAGTAATTTTAGAGAATTTATTATTTAAAAAAAGATAACTCTTATCTACGAGGAGGAATGAATTGTTAGCGATTCTAAAATTTCTGCTTATACAATATTTGATATCAAAAAAGCATTTGTGAATGATTATTTTACGGGAATCATCAAACAATTACAGCAAATATGTTTTATTACTGTAATCGATATTAACAGAGAGATTAGAGCGTTTACAATTAATTGGCAACCTTAAAGGGGCATTATCTCTACGTATGTTTCTTTCCATTTTTCTTGTTTTTTACTCCTTAGACTGATATACAATAACCCCAAAAAATAAAGATATACACAGGCCTAAAGTTCTTAAATTATATATTTTGTGTAAATTGCTTGAGAAACCCAGGTTTGGAACTTTTCCAATTGAATTTGATTAACTCAATCTTACTATTTGTATATGAATACCACATTGGACCTGACCTTGAAGTGATATAAGCTGTCACAATGATTATTTTTGTCCCCTGACATATAATCGACAATATGATAAAATGTGTGTTCAAATACATTATCAATCACGCGAAACGTTTTAAAAGATCTTTTTTTTCGATGTTATTTGTTTTATTAGAATTTAAGTTTTCCCGTACCTTAAACAATCCAGCTGTATTTACGTATGCAATGACCTTTCAGATAAACCCTTTAGCCATATCAAATGTACTTCGTAATTCGGTCGTGGGATCTCGGTCCTTTACGCGATCGGTTTATATTAAATCGGTCGATTTTATGTGTTTTATATTTACTTTTAAAGTACAGAACGTGTTTTTTATTGGAAAGTGCATGTATTATGTAACATATATGCTTTTCAACGATATTTTAAATACCTGAAGAAAATCGGATGAATAAATGAATAAATATATCAGGTCACAAAAAAAAATGCTGACATTGACAAAATCAAAACAATATAACTGTGAAAAGTATGCGTACCTCATGTTTTACAACCGTGCCGCCATGTCCGGTGGAGTTAGGCCGTTCATGAACATAAGTGTCAAGAATGATAAAGCCGAGAATAAGATGGGACGAGTTAAAAATGGATCGAGATCACCCGATATACTCGACACGTGGACAATTTCGGAAACGAATGTTTTGAAACGACGACAAAGACCAACTTTGCCTGATTTAGATATGAAATGACGATGTACGAAAATAAACGCAACGGGTAATAAGAATAGAATGTATATTAACAGCAAATAGCCCGTGGTTATTGGACACTCGATAATCTTCGTAAAAATTTACCGAAAGTTAATTTTCAATGCTCAAAGTAATGGCGGACGAACAATAAATGATATTACGGGTTACGTTTGGCAAGATTGTTGCAATTATGCACATGCATTTGTTATTCTAACCATCAGATGGTCTCTTTGGAATATATATGAGATAAAATATTACATAAAATGAATATGTATTTTTTTTGTACTTACAACAGCTCATATCGCTTTAATTTCAAAAAATATATAAATAAATTATGTGTTATTGTACATCAAGTACAAGTTATAATGGTAGAAAAAAATCGTAATTATTTTAGTATATACAGCTAATGCCCCATTTAAGGTAATTTGAGAATCATTTTATTCTATGTGTCTAATAGCTTTTGTGATCAGTCGTGACATGAAATAAACGATAATGGTATTTCAGCATCCGTAGCAAACATATAGTTTGATTTCAGTGGTTTTAGAAAACATTGATTCATTTGACATGACAAATTGGCATCTTTTCACACATGTAACAGAATTCTAAAACTAAGCTTCTCAGTAGTTGTTCAGTATTATCACTACCCCCAAATGACTTGAATAATTCTGGGATTACGGATATGTAGGTATCTTTGATTTGTTTTTAAATAGTGTTTAACGCCGCAATCAACAATTTTTCCGTTATATGGTGGCGGCCAGTTTTTTATTAGTGGAAGAGATAACCCGGTTACAAAAACCCGGGAAGAGACCACCGGCCTTCCGCAAGGAAACTGGCAAACTTTCTCACAAAAATCAGCTTAGGTTCCAGCTGGACGCGAACCTGCGCTGACAGGAAGTGAGAGACTTCATGGTTCAAGGTGCGATGCTCTAACCACACGACCACGGAGGTCCTAGATACCTTTGAACTTTTTTCTTGATTACTTTGACATCACCTGTGACGATACGTCCGATTGCAAGAAAAGAAAACAAACTGCATAATCAATTGAAAATGATTAAATTTGACTGATCTAACTAGATTTTAGCAAACAGTATGCAGGTTATCCCATTTTAATACTGATACTGGGTATATATGACTGTAAAATGTGTCGTCGTCAGTGTGAAACACTGAGGAATGCAGGACTCATGATTTCGAACCTTTTTCAAGATTCAGTAGGTAGTGTTTTGTATAGAGCATACATTCCTTTAACATGCTTAAGCCAATAATAGTTCTTTAAAAGATTTAATACTTTTATATTCAATTCGATATGTGTAAAACGTTTTGTCTTATTCATTTCCAAATCCTTGCAAATTGCATTCCATCTTGAAAATTGTAACATTTCTATCAAAACAGGCTTTAGTATAACCGATCTCGACAGATCTTGAGAACTAAAGCAAAATGGCAATTTCATTTTAACCACACATTTCCGACTTTTGATTACAAATAAAATTTGTTTTCTCTAAGTTTCTAATTAATGAAAGATTTAAGAGCTTTGCATTATTCGTCCAATTTCTAAATCAAACTTGGATGGAATCCTGGTTAGGTATTTCTCATTAAATGGAGTAGTTAGTCGGTTTTTGTATTTAATTAAAATATTGATTCTATTCAAAAAATACTCTCGTACCAGCTAGCACATGTATTTACAAACAAACAATTGGGAGCGCCTTCAGCACTCGTTCAAACGCTGTCGCTTGATATAAAAGTTTTTGCCGACAAAAACAATTACTCAAAAGCATACAAGCTGTCAAAACGAATTGTTTTGTTTGTATTAAAAGTTTCAATAGTCGACGTTTTATACAAATAAAATGTTTATTAAAATCCCCGGGTTGAAACGAAAAACTTGCTATATTGTTATAATTTCGTATTTGATAAAAGAAACCGAATGTGAATAATAGCATTTACATAGTACATGTATACATTTGTATTTTTACGTGGTTGGCAAGAATATCAACAATCGTCTGCATATCTCATTCTTTCTAATCAATCTAATGCAGGATAATTATGTAAAATTTTCTACGGCAATATATCTTTTTAGCCTTTTAAAATCAATACTTTGGTCTAATCGCAGGATAATTTAGTTATCTAAATGACAATCTGCATGCCTATAAAGTTTTTATGGCGTTTTATATCTAATTTATCATTTATGGTTACTTCTGAGTGAAAGTTGGTATTAATTACATCATGTAATGTTATTGAACTTGTAATTTAATTTGAAGCCGTGTTATAATAATACTGTATATCTGAAATTTTTATGCCGTTTATTTTTTCGCTGATGAGAGATACGGGGGCGAATTTAAAGCGAAAGCAAAAATTCCAAGCAAAATAATTAGAAGACGGACATGCGTGATACCTACGAGCTCGAGGCTAAGCTGATTTAGTGCAAAATTAAGACGGGTGAATATGTTTTCTGTCGTTTGTTTGTTTGTTGTTTATTTTTGTTTATCGTCCCACTCAGGAATATTTTACTCATATGGAGACGCCACCAAATGCCGGTGAAGGGCTTCAAATTTAAAAATGGACATGCTCGGCACTTACGGCCATTAAGAGCAGTGAGGGTTCTTTAACGTGCCGATACCTACTGTGACACGGGACCACGGTTTTTACTGTCTCATCCGACAGACAGGAAACCAACCTGCCACCGGCTGGACTCGACCTCACGCACTCACAATCAAGAGTCTAGCGCGCTACCGACTGAGCCAGGTCGGCTCGTTTTCTGTCGTCAAAGATTGAAAATAACCAGTCGCGAAAATATCCAGCTAAACAGTAACTAATCTGACTAATAAATCAACGGCATGTTGCGTATTGGCAACTTGATAGAATGAAATTTGAAAGCAAGATGAATTTTTCACTAAAATGTAGACCTCATAAGTTTAGGTAAAGTTTCACAAATGTATGAAAGACCGTTTGGATCACAAACGGGATGAACTACCGCGATGATCACTTTCGTGATAAAACTTTCAAGTTGCAGAAAGTAATTTTTACGTGATAAAAGATATTGTTATGCCATTTCATCGGCCTTTCTTACTAATGTTTACCTATGCAGTTTACATAAGACAATGTCGCAGAGTTGGTTTTTTTTTTGTTTTTTTTTTTTATAGAGCCGTGTATTATATACTCTGTAGTTGATGAAGAAATGGAACATGCTTTTCTTTTTTTTAACCCGGTTAATATGTCGCGGCACATTGAATTTTAAATGATTCCGGAAAATTGAACTTCGGTTTTTTGTGCTGTTACATGTGTTCTATATCTGCAACCTTTCCTGGCGTCATAGATACTGGATCCTCCTCTGACCAATTCTAATAACAACATGTACACATATCGTTAAAAGCAGTTGACTTTTATTACATTCTATACATTACCTGGCTCCAACTCTATAAAGCATTCAGATGTTCTCAAGTCGGATAATTCAAGTTGGTCTGCTCAGCTAATCTGAAAGTTGGATTATCTTACCTTTGGGGTGTACTCGGGTTTGCTCATTTTGAAAGCATTCAAGTTAGAAATATTATCAGACATTACCCGATTTTGTTAATTTTTTGTTGTTAAATCTGATTGACTAAGCAAACTAAGTTGGTCATGGTGACTATGGACTCTACCAATCAGAAAGTGGGCTATCAATATGTCAGCAATTATGATTGGTAGATACTGGTACATACTGGCGTCACGGTGACTATGGACTCTACCAATCAGAAAGTGGGTTACAAATAATGTCCACAATTGTCATTGGTAGATGATGGTACATATTGGCGTCACGGTGACCAGGGACACCACCAATCAGAAAGTGGGTTACAAATAATTTGACAGTTATAATTGGTAGATGATGGTACATACTGACGTCACGGTGACCAGATATTCTACCGATCAGAATATCAGTTATAAATATGTCAGCAATTGTGATTGCTAGATGACAGTACATATTGGCGTCACTGTGTCCAGGGAATCTACCAATCAGAAAATGGGTCACAAATAATGTCCACAATTTTAACTGATAGATGATGGTACATAGAGACGTCACGGTGACCGGGGATCCACCAATCAGAAAGTGTGTTACAAATAGTGTTCACAGTTGTAATTAGTGCATTAGTATGATGGTTCATTCTTGAAATCAAGGTGGCCAGAGACTACAAATGGTTTATAATTATGACAAGTGATGTGAATGGTGTGACTAAGCTTTTCTAATATAATTCATGGATATAACGCATTCATTCTGTGGTCAACCATCTATTGGTTTTTTTTTTTAAATGTAAGACTTCCTGCAATAAGAACGTCTTGGGAAAATGGATTACAGAAACTTGATTTTTTCAGTATCTGAAACCATATAAATCTATAGCATGTCATTATTGTTAGTCAATGCTACCAGTAGGTAGTAACAATTGATAATCGAAACTCAAGTCCATTAGAACACGACAAATTAGATGTGTAAATGGTCTCAACATGAAGAACAATTGCGATTTTAAACGGGGTAGGACCAGGTGTCCGGGAGGAGTCAACGTCTTCTGCTGGCATGCCACACCCGTCACAAATGTTCCATGGGAACCTTTCTGGTTCGATCAAAAGGTCAAATTCGGTGAAAAGCACGATTGGCGATAGGGAGTCACTGTCTGTGGTCGTGCTCCAGAATACTATCTAATATTCCTGAGAGGTGAACTTCATATTGTTTAACAAGATCCCCGTATCGATAATAAAACTTCTTAAACGACGATTTCAAGCGTTCAACAACGTAACCTTGTTTAAGTAGTTTATTGGCGAGTCTTTTCGCCCTTAGAATAAAACATTCATAAGAAGAGCATATCCTGGCATAACGTGTAAGTTGTGAAATGAAAACGACATAGGCAAGAGAAGATGGGATATTACTATTTAGAAACGGGAAGTGCGTGATATGGAAATTGAAATCGTCTCATTTGTCATAAAGGGAAGTGTGAAGTCAATCTAATTAAAACCCGATCTCTGATCGCTCCCGATTTCAGATATGTCGCATATAGGATCTAACGCAATCCGCTATGGGGTCACGTGCAGATAACCTGGTAGTTGTGTTATTTTCGACAAATGAAAAAGCGACTTACAGAATCTTGTAAGTGATCAAATAGAAAACAGATGTAAACATTTTAACATTATAAAGAACTCTGAACACACAAATACAGTAGTACAGAATTATATTCATAACCCTTGATGGGTTCGAATCACAAAACATATTCTGATGGGATTTTGCGGACTGACGGTTTCCTTTTTGTATAAAATAAATAATATCTGTGTGCCATTAATTTTTGTAAGTCGCATTACATATCTACGAAAGGTCACCCGCACGTGACCCCATAGCGGATTGCGTTAGATCCTCTACGCGACACATCACAAAACTCGAGCGGTGAGAGATCGGTTTTTAATTAAATTAGTGCGGAGTTGACCGTCCTTTCCATTCGACAGGAGTAAATCTAGTTAAGAAGCAGATGCGTTGCTCTCTGTTGTCTTATTGATCCCAATGCTCAACGGGATACATCTGGCCGCGGTAATTCTGAAATTCTGAATTATTTATAGACGGGACGTCGTCGATATACCTGTAAGTAAAATTGAACCGAGATGCTAACTGTTTATTTCCTATGGAGAGCAAAGACTGTATAAATTCCTTTTCATATGAATACAAAAATATGTCAGCCAAGAGAGGTGCACAATTAGTACCCATTGGAATGTCGACAATTTGTTGAAAAACTTTTCCCGCAAAAACCACGAGGATGTTGTCTACTAGAAACCCCAGTATCTTTATAATGTCATCTTCAGTGTACCTGTTATTTGAATGTTTCTTCACAAAATAAAGTTCTTCTTAACACTAAATATTTATATCTGCGATTTCCATTTTTGTATACAAATGAGTTTTGTATAATATGAGATGGTAATCTGTGATTTTCTTAAAGAGGAATTGTTGTGTAAAGGGTCGAAAAATAAAAAGACGTGATGTTTGTAATATATTTGAAATTTGGAGGCTTTAAATGTTCCAACAATTCTTTTGAATTCTTTAGGATCCACATCTGATTGACTCCGCTTTTCAATTCTTTGTGAGCCGGCCTGGCTTAGTCGGTAGCCCGCTCGCCTCTTGACCGTGAGGTCGTGAGTTCGAGTCCAGTCGACGGCAGGTTGGTTTCCTGTCTGTCGGATGAGACAGTAAAAACCGTGGTCCCGTGTCACAGTAGGTGTTGGCACGTTAAAGAACCCTCACTGCTCAATGGCCGTAAGTGCCGAGCATAGGCCAAAATTTGAAAGCCCTTCACCTGCATTTGGTGACGTCTCCATATGTGTGAAATATTCTTGAGTGGGACGTTAAACAACAATAAACAAACAAACAAATTCAATTCTTTGTAACAGTACAACGCGGGTACTATAATCACGAGTGAAAATTGGCCAGCGATGGCCAGGTGAGGTTAATAGTTTCCCATGATAATCTCTCATCTGAGGAAAATGTACTGACTACAGTAAAACGTTATATGTAGAAAAACTAGTTTAATGGAATGAGAAGATTTAAATTGTTATATGAAACGTTATTTTATTGCAATAATCTATCTGTGTCACCTTGAGGTCGTGAGTTCGAGTCCAGCTGGCGACAGGTTGGTTTCCTGTCCTTCAGATGAGACAGTAAAAATAAAGGTCCCGTGTCGCAGTAGGTGTTGGCACGTTAAAGAACCCTCACTGCTCAATTTGATGGCCGTAAGTGTCGAGCACAGGACAAAATTTGAAGCCCTTCACCAGCATTTGATGACGTATCCATACGAGTACATATAAATATACAAACTGATATTATTTTGAAACGTTTATACGACGATTTTGTCTAAGTTTTATGTTCTGAATATATATATATATATATATATATATATATATATATATATATATATATATATACATATACATATATATATATATATATATATAAATATACATATACATATATATATACATATACATATATATATATATATATATATATATATATATATATATATATATATATATATATATATATATATATATACCTGTTATATGTATCTATTTTAAAGTAACATATTATAATTTTTTTTATAGATATCTGCAAACCTTCGGAAAGTCTCAGTTGGTAGGCCTATCTAAGTATCTTACCAGTAGCTCTAGATCTTAAAAAACCGTTCCGTGAAAACCGATGATAGTGAGCAAAAAGTACATATTTAATAATAAAGATAAATAATTTAAAAGCAATCAACTTCATGTAAGGTTCCACTATGATTATGAACTCAGGCTGATTCTACTTCACCTGGCTGATATATCATAAATAAGGGCGAAACGACCTAGGGCGATTGAACAAAGAACCTCGGGGCGAACTGGAATTGGGGTGAATCGACCCGCATTCTCAAAATCGCCTGTGTATTAAATTTGGTAAGGCTCTTCCAAATTTTTTTTTCTGTGTTAAGCGTCCGCGTGCGTTTTGGTTTAGGACATCGTATGTGTAAGAAAAAAACCACAATTCGTAATCCGGGAACGCATATTGTTCCTTACAAAACATAGAATTAAAGTGTTTTACTTTTGAAGTTTGTTTGATGCAGACATAGAGTTCAGATAAGATAAAGGTAATATAGATCTACCATAAAAAAATTAAGTAGGTCTACTCTACCGTTCTTAGGGTACTTTAGTGTACTCTGATTAGTAGGACCCCGTTTACTCAACTTAACTCAATAACCTGATGGCATTTATTTCTGATCACAATTATAATTGAAGAGTCTTGTGTTTTTGCTCATGTTGTGTGTGTTTTTTTCGAATAGGTAGTTATGTTTTTTACTTTAGGGTGGACGCTTAACATAGAAAAAACTTGGTATGGACTAATAACAATACGTAGGTTTGACCATGATAGACCTATGGGCTGCTAAAAACGAAACATCGAGGTCTATATTTATAGAGTAAGCGGTCCCCTTGATTATAGGTCAATGGTTTGATTGAAAACATTAGTTATAAGACAGCAGTGGCGTAACTGGGTCCAGAGAACGTTCAAAATATTGAGAATGGATTACAGTAGTGGATGCAGGAATTTTCAACTTTTTTTTTTTTTTTTTTTTTTTTTTTTTTTTTGCAGTGGCATAGGAAGCAAATAAAAAAGATGCTCTTAAAAGGGATCAGGTTTGAGGCTGGTGACATTAATTTAACTTGTTTATTCTTTAAATTAAATTTTAAAATTTAAACTTATATTAAACCTGTTAATGCAATGCATGCCTCATCAATAGTAGATTGATGATTTCATCAATAGCCGAGTTATGATTTCAAGTTGGAGTGGTGTAAATCTGAATTAAAGTGGCCGAGCGGAGCGTGTCGCGAAATTTTTTTTTTGGAAATTTGTCTTTAATATTTCGACTTTTTATAGAAAAATGAAAGGATTTACACCTATTTTATCAACTTTAGGCGGCACTCTCTCCCTCATCACTGCACATATTTCTAAGTGTTGAATTAATTGTGAGGCAATATTTCGTTAGGGGTAGGGTTTTACGCATCTTTCAGATAGTTTTTTTTTAATTGGAATCCCTTTTTTCTGCATCCAGACGCGAAAATACGCATAGTAATCCGCTAATAAACCACTTTGGTTATCCTTCTCAAAAGAAGGTAGGGTCAGCAAAAAAGTTACTTAAATCGGGGCAGAATTTTGGCCTAGTATCCTCCAGTCATTGAATTATGACCTCTTTATCGTTAAAAATATCGTCGATGGATTAATTCGGAAGCCCGATGTGGCATACTCTAACTTCCAGACACAAAAATCGCCATTTCTTTTTGCACCAAGGTATGCTTCCATGATAAGCCTAGAGAGTTAATTATCACATTGCGACTCGTTTTTATTCCGTCCAAATATTGCATTAAATTGACACGCATATCATTTATAAAAAATCAATTGAGTATCAGCAAACACAAATGCAAGCAGAGCATAATGAGGGACTCCAGAAAATTTTTGACGTTTAAAAGTTCTGGGAAGCATTTTTTCTGGATTCCAGACGTGTTGATAATGTATAAAAAAAATTGGTATGTGAGAAAGTATAGAGAGGGGGCGTCTCTAGCCGCCCCGGTACCTACGCCTACATACATGTATTTTGTAAATAATTGGTAAGATATAATTTACATTTTGATATAATACAAAATTTGTCAAGTTAACAAATGAATT
Source organism: Atrina japonica (assembly GCA_030159075.1). Classification (NCBI taxonomy): domain Eukaryota; kingdom Metazoa; phylum Mollusca; class Bivalvia; order Pterioida; family Pinnidae; genus Atrina; species Atrina japonica. The sequence continues at coordinate 327,816 of BROG01000377.1, forward strand.
TTGATATTCATGCAAACTGGGGAAAAGAAAACGAAAATTTATTTACAGAAATGATGGGCAACAGGGAAGGAAGAGTATATATAAATTATAATGGAATTGTTTTGGCCGAGCGTAGCGAGGAGCGAAAATTTTTGTATTAGTAAGTACGGATTCCGGAAAATCAATTATTCAAGAATTATAACTACTGCTTTGAAAAAAAAATCAAGTATTTAAAAAAAATTTGGAAATTACGTGAAAAAGTGGGGAGCACAAACATACTTGTGACCCCCCCCCGTTTCAAAAGTGTAGGGGCACGTGCTGCTCCCTTTGTCCTACGCCCTTGGACAGTAAGACACCAAATTCACTATCCAGAGCCTTTTTCAGATTTTACTACTACAGATCAAACCGATTCAGTGACAGAGAACCTTTAACATCGGGTTCGGGATCCATGAAGCATTTACTCCTTTTAAGAGTGCGCGTGCTTCGATCTTCGTTTTCTCTTTAAAATCCAAAATGGCTTACAAACCGCACGACAAGCGTCATAGAGATCTTCAAGAAGATGTAAAGCCCCCGAACAGTCGGCTTTTTGTCCTGTGCAGCAAAGGGATTAAAGAAGAAACATTCAAAGAGGCTTTTGAAAAATATGGATCAGTGGAAGACATATGGATTGTGAAGGACAGACGAACGAACACAAATGAAGACTGAAAAGGAAAAACTGAACAAATGAATTACTGAAAAAAGTATCATTTCTGAAGGTAAAATTACTGAAAACAAGTATCCTTCTGCAAATTTGATCACGGCATTTCTCAACAACATTAGGGAATTTCTGAAGGTAAAAGTTTTTGCACTTACCACACTGGATTTGAACTGGTCCAAAATCCTTCTGCAAATCCATGCAGATACCGAAAAGGACCAGGGATTAAACTTATACCATGAACTTATCATAAACTTACCGACAACATGTAGGTCCGGTAAAAACACAGACACACCCATATATATAATATATATATATATATTATATATAATATATATTTCCAAAGCAAAATTCTCGTGTTATTTCAGAGTGTTTTTGAAATCTTACATCTTTTAAATTCATTGGTGCTTGTTTGATTTTAATTTGACAATCTTCCTTGTGGATCAATACAATGTTTTGAGACAATAAAAACCAGCCTAAAACGTGGTAAACATATTTACACAATGTTATAAACACAGAAACATTTTATAATATCATATTTTAAAATAAACTTCAATTTGTCTAAAATGTACCTTTAAATGTATACAAGCTGTCCAAAAATAGAGAAAAACCGACTTCTATTTTTTTTTTTTTCCTCTTGATTTAACAAAAGTGCACCCAGGTGTCGAAAGCTACCCTTCGGTGCCGAAACTTATCATCTAAATGGTGAAATTCATCTGATCTTTAGAAACTGGTAAAATTTGGTCCCGACGAGGCCTGCAAGAAGTCAAAAAAATTTACCATTCCAAATGATTCACCAAATATTTCGTTAAGAACAATGTTGTTTGAAAGGTATTCAGTAGGAGGTGGCAAGCGGGAAATTACTTTTCAAATTTTCCATTTCATTTCAATTGTGATAATTATACAGACCAGTCAAAAAAAATTCTGTTTTGACAAGTTGAAGTTTTGAAATTCCTTCAGATATTTACTGGTTGTCCGGTTTGCTGGACCAGTCCTGATTTTATTTGTATTTCAAAATGTCTGGTATTTATTCCCCAGTTTTTAACAAAAATTTCCCAGTTAATTATTCCTATCGCATTTTTTTAGTTTCCAAAACAAAAGATGCTGTTCTGATTGCGGTATGAAAAGAAGAAAAAAAAATTTCTCCAACAAACCCGAACATTTTGGGTATTATCTAAATAAACAATAAATAAGGCAAGTTGGCAAAAATTTGAAGAAAAGAAAGTTGTTGTGTTCCAAGTATGTGTAAGGACCTATGAGGCCCTATCTGGTAACCTTTTATTTCACGTACCTCTTTTGTTTCTCTTTAAATAACTCATTTTCTCCAAAGGAGGATTTAATCATTTATCATTAATCGCTGCTACTTCTAATATGGTACTGTATATATGATACGATTGTTGGATACATTAATAAATACGTAAAATATTAAAAGGCTAAACGATTCTCATGAGAGCTATGTAGGATCGACGGGTCATTTTCCCCCTTGTGTTTCTATTCTTCTCCATGTAATGCTGAAAATTTTAACTTTTTGTGAATGCTTTATTTACAGGTGTGGTTTACATCAAGTATTCCCTAGCTTCAGAAGCTGCTCTGGCCATGGAAGAGATGAATAGCTACGGCGTCAATATGTCTTTTAGATACCTGGACATCCTAATCCTTGCTTCTTTTCGGTCCTTTTCGGTAAACCATTGATTGTGGTATATATGATAGGATATTTTTTTTTACATAGATTTCTCATATTGTTTGACAAAACATTACAAGTATGTGTAAAAACTGGCACATAAACAAGATACTGTATATATGATATGGAAAACGCTAAACCTCAAAACAAACAAACAACATCTGGGTCTTGGTCTTTATCCTGAACTTCATTTTTCAATAGAAATGCTTGTCTATTAATGTCTACTAATTTTTTGAAACTCAGATTTTATAAGCTGTTTAATTTTTGTTTTGTTAGGAAAAATAAGTTTTTATGTTTATCCCTCAAAATGTACATGTATGCTGAATTTAAATTCCCAGTTTACTATTTTGTTGTCTTGATGTAGATAGTTTTTGTATTGAAATTTTCCCAATGTAGAAGACAGAAGCACTTCTGGAACATGGGCAGAAATGTCAAAATCTGTATGTGATACCAAAATATAATGCTAAACAATACAGTGAGATTGCAGATTTTAATTTCCTGAAAATCTGTTTGTAAAGGTTCTGGTAGCCAGCAGCAAGAGAGAGGGATCTGTCAGGGACCCAAAGGAGGAGGAGAAGAATTTGAGGCTGTTTGTGATAATTCCAAAATCATACAGCAAAGAAGATCTAAGGAAAGATTTTGAGGTATAAACTGTAACACAGATATCTGATATCTTAGGCAAGACTGAGGTATGAACCGTAAGTCAGATATCTGAGGGAAGACTGAGGCATGAACTGTAAGTCGGACATCTGATCAAAGACATATGAACTATAAGTCAGATATCTGAGGAAAGACTGAGGTATGAACTGTAAGTCAGATATCTGAGAGAAGACTAAGGTATAATCTGTAACTAAGTCAGATATCTGCAGGAAGACTGAGGTATGATCTGTAAGTCAGATATCTGATGGAAGTCTGAGGTAGTTATCTGAGGGAAGAATGAGGTACTGATCTGTAAGTCAGATATCTGACTCTGAGGGAACATTTATGAATTGTAAGTCAGATATCTGATGGAAGACTGAGGTATGATCTATAAGTCTGATATCTGATGGAAGTCTGAGGTAGTTATCTGAGGGAAGAATGAGGTACTAACTGTAAGTCAGATATCTGACTCTAAGGGAAGATTTATGAATTGTAAGTCAGATATCTGATGGAAAACTGAGGTATGAACTGTAAATTACTTATCTGAGAAAAGACTTCAATAAATGAGTAGTTACAGCTGCTCTTTTGAAACTGCAGCACCTCTAAAGCTTAGGTGGTTCCAGCGTCTGGGGTGAGTTTCACTAAAGGTCATAACTTTGCCCGTGATCGTAGTTGTAAGTTTAGATGTAACTCGAGTTACTTTTTCATTTACATGTGTGTGATGTTAGTTTCACAAAAGGTCGTAAACATATGCTTCCTCGTTAACCTACACCAAGTAACGTGTGAAATAAGCAGTAGTTTGGAGCATACGTAGGCTTGGACATAAGTTTATACTGAAGGAAGAATGATACGACCTTCAGTGAAACTCATCTTAGACGGAAGTCTAGATTTACATCTACACGTAAAGTTACGACATTTGGTGAAACTGGCCCCAGGCTGGGATCAGTACTGTTTATGTCAGTAAGTTTGCTAGTTTGCAGTGAAAGACTGAAGTACAGAACAATGTAATTAGTCAGAGTTTCCATTTGACCAAAGGTTCTGATATTTTCATACCTGTGAAGAGTTCTGATTAAAATGTTCTTTTTTTCTGTATTCTGAGTTTGATTTAATTTTTATTGCCTAAAAGGTTTCTACTATTAGAGAAATTTTCATTACTGAATTTTTTACCACTTTTGAAGTTGGTTAAACAAGCAATACTTATCCAAAAAGCTGATGATTTTTGTTTTGATTTTACAGAAATATGGTGACATTGATTCAGTGATGATCGTGTCTGACAAGCATACAGGAGAAAATAAAGGTTTTGGTTATGTCAGATTTCACAGACCTTATCATGCTGCCCTTGCTTATGAGAACTGTGATGCTTGTAAGTATTGTGTTGCTATGTACGTAACCTAATGGTATACATGTACATTTATTGTTTGTTTGTTTGTTTATTGTTGTTTAACGTCCCACTCAAGAATCTTTCACTCATATGGAGGCGTCACCAAATGCCGGTGAAGGGCTTCAAATTTTGGCCTACGCTCGGCACTTACAGCCATTGAGCAGTGAGGGTTCTTTAGCGTGCCGACACATACTGTGACACGGGACCTCGGTTTTTACTGTCTCATCCGAAGGACAGGAAACCACCCTGCTGCCGGCTGGACTTGAACTCACGACCTGATGATCAAGAGTCGAGCGCGCTGCCGACTGAGCCAGGTCAGCTTTACATGTATGTAATGTGTTGTTATGTACCATATATACTGACTTATAAAAGAACTGTTATGCTGGTAAGTAACGTGTTGCTTTGTACGTAACATGTTGGTATGTATGTAAGATGTTGCTATGTCCATAACGTGTCGCTATATATGTAATATGTTGCTGTGTATATAACATGTACGTAACAAAACGCTATGTACTTAACGTGTTACTGTGTATGTAACATGTCGCCATGTACATAATGTGTTGCTATGTACGTAGCATGTTGCTATGTACATAACATGTTGCCGTTTACATTATGTGTTTCTATGTACATAACATATCGGGATGTATGTGTACATAACATATCGGGATGTATGTGATGTGTTTCTATGTACATAACATCGGGATGTATGTGATGTGTTTCTATGTACATAACATATAGGGGGATGAGTGATGTATTTTTCTATGTAAAACATCAGTAACATATCGGGATGTATGTGATGTGAGTTTGAACTATGTATATTTTAACATATCGGGACAGTATGTTCATGTGACCTTCACATATGTACATAACAGAATATCGGGATGTATTTTGATGTGTCTTCATTTTTCTATGTCAAACATAACATATCGCTGATTTATGTGATGTGTTTCTATGTACATAACATATCGGGATGTATGTGATGTCTTTCTATGTACATAACATATCGGGATGTATGTGATGTGTTTCTATGTACATAACATATCGGGATGTATGTGATGTGTTTCTATGTACATAACATATCGGGGATGTATGTGATGTGTTTCTATGTACATAACATATCGGGATGTATGTGATGTGTTTCTATGTACATAACATATCGGGATGTATGTGATGTGTTTCTATGTACATAACATATCGGGATGTATGTGATGTGTTTCTATGTACATAACATATCGGGATGTATGTGATGTGTTTATATGTACATAACATATCGGGATGTATGTGATGTGTTTATATGTACATAACATATCGGGATGTATGTGATGTGTTTCTATGTACATAACGTGTCGTAATGTCTGTAACTTGTTGCTATATATACATAATAGGTTTATGAGAAAATTATTTTTCTACAAAATAAAACATCAGTATCAGGTTTATTTGGGGGATGTAAAATATATTGATGTGAGTTGAACTTTGTATATTTTGGTTACTCAAACAGCACAATTCACTGCGACCTTCACAATTTTACCTTCTACACAGAAAAATAGGGAAAATCCTTTTCAGTAATACATGTCTTCATTTTTCAGCATTCAAACCAAAATTTGCTGACCCAAAAGGCAGTGGTCCCTCTCACCACAGAGACAGAGATTATTACGAGAGTTCTTTCTCTGGCTATGGTGGTGGTTACAATGATCGAGGTGGTCAGGACCACTACAGAGGGGGCGGCGGTGGTGGTGGTGGTGGAGGTGGTGGCAGTGGCGGCAGCTACAGAGACAGAGATAGAGGTTTGTATACTATGACTGTCAATGTAATGTTTTTAAGGTGAAACCTTTCCAGAGAACTTTCGCATCTTCAGAATTTATAAATAAAAAATCATTTTCGTTAAAAAAAATCTTATAATTTGAAGGACCTCCATGGTCAAATGGTTAGAGCATCACTTCTGATCAGCCCAGTTTTGAGCCCCACTAGAACCTAAGCTGATTTTTGTGAGAAAGCTTACCAGTTTACTTGTAGAAGGTTGGTGGTCTCTTCCTGGGTACATTGTAACCAGGTTCTCTCCTCCACCAATAAAAATGGCTACTACCATGTAACTGAAAAATTGTTGATTGTGGCATAAAACACTTTTCAAAATTCAAATTCTTTAAATTCAAAATACACGAGTAACAGAGTGGATCATCCCTTTGATCTCATATTTTGGGACATAGATAAAAAAAATAATGATTTATGTGATCCAGCAGACCCACCTGAAAAGCCTTGACCAAAAATTGGAGAGGGGGGGGTTACATTTCTTATTTTTATCAAAATTCTGAATTTTGTTCTGATTTCTATAAAAAAGTAAATAAATAAAAAAATGCCTGGGAATATAATCCACAAAATATCTACTGTTCAGTGCACTTCAAACAAATAAATATTTTTTTTTTTTATGGCCTCAGTTGTTAATCACAGTTGCTACCTGCTTTGAAAATCTGGGAAAATTTATGTTTAAGGACAATATAGTGTCAAGCAATTCTAGATATTGTTCAGTGAAAAATGTTGTCTGATTTCTCTGTCACCTCAAGCATGTATGCATTTTTTTTATGTTTGTTACAAAAAAAATATTATCTGAAAAAACACCAGCCATTATATGTATGTATTTGAGGAGGATAGTTAAGTATTGGTCAGTAAAAATCACAATTTGGTTAATGAAAAGTCTGAGAATTTGCTGATTTATGTCTACCAGGTAGTTTGTCGCAACTGTAACGATAGAAATTAGTGGTCTCACACTCGAGTTATTTTCATTCTGGGTGAAACATTCACATCATGCATTTAGGTCTCAGGTTTCTTTTCTGATATTTATTTGACTATATATGATTTCCATATGAAGTTTGTCATGAATCAGAGATGCTGCCACTAGTGCTTGACAAAAAATGTTGCTATACTGTACTTTATGGGAAAAAAAAAGAATGATCAGTTTCTAAACAGTGGTCTGAAACTATCTGAAATTGAAAAAAAAAAATCTGGACTCTTGAAATTTGACTGGGCTAGTAGGTTTTGAGATTAGGGAGTACAGGTGGTCTCCGGATAAAAATGTTATGGTCTACCCCTACGTAATATTGTAATTCTCTTGATTACACAGTTTGTATGCATCTCAAAAGATTTAAATATTTGTTTTAAGCTTGGAAAATGTATCACTTTGACATTGAGTTTCAAAGACTAGAGTTATATCCCATCTTGACTGGCAGTCCCAAGAATGCCTAATTGAAAATCCTGGTCAGTTACTGGACATTAATTATTTTGCTCATATTACTACAGGTTTCAAGAGACACCATGATGATATGATGGGCGGAGGTGCAAGAGATATGAACATATATGACAGTTACATGTCTGATCCAGGTAAAATTGATATCTATCACGCATATAGTCCAGGTAAGATAGACAGTTACATGTCTGATCGAGGTAAAATTGATAGGCCCCTATCTATCATACATATAGTCCAGGTATGTTATCATGCAGGTGATAATGTCCCATGTCCATCCCAGATAAGATCTATACAGTTCTGTCTCATGTCTTATCCAGGTGAGATAAAGATCACACATTAGTGTTCCATGTCCATCCCAGGTAAAATTTCTTATCCAGATGAGACTGTTTGTTATCCTGTTGCCTTATCTCATTATATGATATGATCAGTATTTTATAGCTGATCAAGGTTTGATTAGTCATGAATGACACATTTTGCCCCAATTTAAATAAGATCCTTTAATATATAACTTTTCTGTTTAAAGTGATGAACGTTAGATTATAGTCATGTATCCGATTCATGTGTGAATGGGACTATTCACCATCGTAATATGCCTTATCTGAGTTATACAATTTTGAAATATAATTCAGATTCTCTCCTTAATCATCAATAAATGATGGAGATTTTCATTTTTCTTTGCATTTATGATGCTCACCAAAATATTTTTTTCATCTTATCAATGTTTTAACTATAGGACCTGTTGGACCAATCGGACCGGTTGGAATGGGTGGAGGACCGATGGAAATGCTTCAGTCCTATAGCAGCCAAGGTTGTACCAGGCTGCACATCACAGCACCTATAGGTCTAACACAAGGCTATCTGACACGCTTGTTTAGTTTAATTCCTGGACTTGAATATTGCGACTTGAACGAAACCACCGGTAAGTGTAAAGCCAGTTAGGCTTTTCAACTTTAATATATCCAGAATTTTGACTCATCTGATTTCGACGTCACGAAATTCCACTGTGTGTATGTATGTGTATATATATATATATCTATATATATAGATATATAGATATATATATATATATATATATATATAGATATATAGATATATATACACACACACTTCTTTTAATTATACAGTGTATGTATTGCATATGCCAGATACACATCTGTTTTGGTCATTTGATTTTAAGTATATGTATGCCTAATAGTGGTGTGTAAACAAAATATCAATAGAACGATATATTGTTATATTATTTCTGTCAATACAATTTATTGATACAAAAAAAAAAATTCGATATTTTTTGGAAAAATAAAATATCATTATATTATGTTGTTTCCTTTATTAGTATTACAGTGTCTGTTGGTGTCACGTAAGAGCTTTCTCAAAAAATATTCCTAACAGTATGACATATTTGTGATACATGGTGATACACTTTTTATTTATTGTGATATTTTGTGATACACTTTCGAGTCATGATACACAGTCTTAATGCCTGATACACATCATTTGATCTTACAATTTTAGGTATTGTGTATGTTAGATACACACATGTTGATTGTATGGTTCAGATACAGTGTATGCCTGGTACGCATCTATATTTTATGACAGTTGGGTATTGCGTTAGCCTGATATATATCATTTGATTTTACGGTTTTAAGTATTGCGTTAGCCCGATATACACCGTTTGATTTTACAATTTTAGGTATTGCCTATGCCAGATACACGTCTCCACAGTGTGCAACCTATGCTCGTGACAAACTAAACAACTTTGAATATCCGATTGGTAGTCGTCTGATCGTAAGATACGCTGATGATCAAAGGCCTCCGGATGTGATGATGGGATCGGCACCAGGAATGGACAGGTATTATGCATTATCGTGTTTTTAGATTCACCTGAGTGATTAGAGCGTCATGCATCGACGTCTATCAACTCTGTGCAGTGCAGTCTGTGCAGATCAAGTTCTGGAAGTCCCTAAGCTGCCTTTATTGAAAAGTTTAGCTGTGTGCTTACATCGTACAGCATCATGCCAAAAGTTGATTCAGCTATCATCATTTTTCATAGCTTTCTTTGTTGAATCAACTTTTTTGGAATGCCTGCTATGAAGTAATGCTTGCTTCAATTTTTGTCAAAGTTCACACATTTATAAAAAAAATTCTATTCGTCTTCATCCGATATAAGTTTTAAATTACTTTGAAACTTTGTTCCTGAGAAGTAACAATTTTTCTTTGCAGTGGGGTCATTTGTTGACACCATTAACAATGAACAGTGAAGGATATGTTAATGCAAATTTTGCTTGTCACATTTCAAACCACTTAAGAAAAATAGTCCATAGACTTCAACACAAATATGAAAAAAAAAATAGAAGTTGTCAGTGAGTGTATAAGTCAGGCTAATTATTTTTAAAAAGTTTATTTAGCATTGAAAGCTATGGGAAAATGACGTTAGTTGCCTCACTTTTGGCACGGTGCTGTAAAATAATTTTCATCTCCACAATTAAAATTGGGCATAGATGAGAAATTGTTAAGTTTGGCATGAAACGCCGTTATGATTAACTGCTCATTCCCTGAGAAACAATGAACTCTTCTATAAATCAACGACTTAGGCATGTCCAAATGTCTCTTTAGCGGGTGAATGAGATAAGATAAATAAAAAAGTAATTCCACGGTTAGTGACTCAAACAACCTGTGGACATCTGTTGTTGCTGTTGTCATATGGCTTATGTTGTTTCTTGACTTTCAAACATTTTAACTACTTCAGGGTTAACAATCATGAAAATTTCAACTTGTCCTGCAGGGCAAGCAGTGTTGAATTCCGCTTCTCTGTATTCAAATAGTACTTGTTCCGAAAATTGAGTGTTGCATTTGTTTTATGTTTTAAACACCAGTAAATTTTCTTGAATTATTTTTTGTTGTCAACAATTTCACTTGTCCTGTCGTGTCAGACAAGCATGACAAGTGAGAAGTAACATTTACTTGCCCGACTGCAAAATGGACGTGTCCCGGAAAGTCAGACAAATGTGATTGTTGAGTCCTGTACTTTTAAGAAAGCACCAATCCATAATTCATCTTTTACTTTGGTATTTGTTAGGTTACAAGTAAGGATGACAACATTTATATATAACTTGACCCCATTGTTATCAGCCCCCCCCCCCCCCCCAAAAAAAAAAAAAGGGAGGAAAAACAGAGCTTTTAGAAAATAGAATTGCATTGATTTAAATTCTTTGTCCATGTTACAAAAGTTAGTCTCTTGACAGCTTGACTTTACAAAACAAATTGGAAAAATTGTTATAAGGAGCACTACTATACTTCTTTTAAAAATCCAGAAAATTCCTTCTTCCTTAGTTCTGATTGTATTACTAGTATGATAATTCACGGGAAGTTTCAGTGGATTAACAGGGTGAGAAACAAATTTGGGACAAATGATTTTCAAAAATTACTCGCCCAGAGACACCGTCAGCATATCCCAATTTTTATAAACATTAATGAACCAGTAAGATTAATTATTCTTTGATTTCTCCGATATGGGACTTATAATTAATAAAGAAAAATGGCAGTATGAGGATCAGGGGCCCGTCTTACGAAAGGTCCTAAGTCCTAAATCCTAACTTTTAGTCCTAGCGCTGATTGGTCAGTCCCATGACAGTTAGGACTAAAACTTAGGACTTAAGACTTTTTGTAAAACGAACCCCAGAAAAATGCCATGTGGAATGCAACACTTCATTGTCAGATGTTGGAGATCTAGAAGAAAAATGACTCGTCACGGCCCAGGGGGACGAGTATCCTCCACAACTACTTGTTCCCATGCCATTTTCACCTGTCCAGGATGAGTGGACAAAGTACACATTTCTCGCTCTGGTTAAAAAAAAGCAAGTAAATATTCAAATGAAAATATGTTGGATATATTAAGAAACAAAGATATGGCAAAGTTAAGATGGATAAATTTAGTGTGTAATGTAAATGTTCCAAAGTAATCCAGAGGATAAGGTTTACCTGGTGTACAGCCTCTTCCCAAGTCAAGGTTTTCTGATCCATGTCAGTCCTCATACACTTTGATAGATTACATTTCATATTTGACGGTTACTGGTGGCGACATCTAGCTCCGATCTAAAATTTCACTTAATTGACCCGACACTGACCCCTGACTTTTAGCCAGTGAAAAAACTGGTGGCATAGCCTGCATGTCGCCATTATTCTGTGTTAACATACTTTGCCCCTATCATGTGGTCGATGCTTGATTGATTGTTAGACGCGTTCTGAATGGTTTCATTAAAAGGTACCTACAATCGACGGAAATTGATACTGTGAAGTCACAATATACAGGCCAAATTTCTCAAGTTGTACGAGGAATGAAGTGGATCAGAAAATCTTGACTTGGGAGGATGGGTGTACAGCAAATATTAGCACTTGGGTCCAGTTAACTTATTGATGCTTCATAAAATCCAAATGGCTATGATATTATTTTAGGAAGCTATGTCTAAACGGAATGTTCATATTTTTATTTCTGCACTGGTTTGATTTGCTTTTGTGTTACCCTGTAGACGACTGGTCATGATTAATGCAGTGATGGACATAGGAACAGTCATGATCTTTTTCATTGATGTTATAAAAATGATTTTTTTTTCAACGGACTAAAATTTTGCTTTACAGTTATGGTGGATATGTTGGTCCACGAGGGGAGTCAGGAAATAGTGATGTAATACAACGAGTAAGTATAGAGATGAAAATCTTCCTCCATGAGGAGGAATCCCTCCTGTTTTAGCTCACTTGGACCAAAAGGTCCATGTGAACTTATGCCATCACTTGGCGCCTATCGTCCATTGTCTGTTCCGTGTTAACTATAGAAATTTAGACGGATTTATGTCGGTCAAGTGGAAAACCTGTCCGCCATGGCTAAGAACAGAACAAAATTTTTAATTTTGCAAATATTCTGTCTCTGAAATTATTGAACCAATTCAAACCAAACTTCACCGCAATCATCCACAGGATGTCTACTTTTAAATTGTATAGCTTATACCCATCAGGCAAGAAACATGTCAATCATGACTAAAAATAGAACTAATGAGTCAGCTGATAGTTTTGACTTAGTACCTGGTATATTATCAAAGCAAGAAACAAAAATGTTACCTTAAATCAGCGTGCCAAGATCTACCAAAAATTTATTACAGCGGAAGTTGTTAGGTGAAGGCTTATTGCAGTTAACTCCCCTTTTAAGCTGATTTCTGGGGTCTCCTAGCTTGAGTTGTTAGAGCATTTTGCTTTGAACCATGTAGTCTCCCATTTCAGGTTGGAGCAGGTTTCGAGCCCTGCTGGAATCTAAGTTGGTTTTTGTAAGAGAGTTTGCAAGTTTATTTACAGAAGGGAGGTAACTGGATTCTCTCCTCCACCATTAAAAACTTGCCACCATCATATGACTGAAAAATTGTTGACTGTGGCATTAGACACTTTTCAAAATGAAAATGAAAATTTGATTTCTCATGTTTTTGGCTGTTTTGGGCAATTATCTTGAAAAGTATAATAGAAACTGAGAAAATATAAATAGCAGAAATGATGGCACGCAAAGATCTACAAAAAAGTCAATAGACAGAAAATTGTCAGGTGGATACTTATGGAAGTTTTTTCCCCATTTAAGTGGATGTTTCATGTATTTGGCTGTTTTTATCCATTATCTTGTAAAATTATGATAGAGTCTCTCTATTACAGTAAAATTCTTATAATCATATGGAGTCTCGTGAACCTGTTCTTGACCCCAACAAGTTTAGATTTTAGGTACAGTAACAAAGCATAACATTTAAATTACACTGAATAGAGTAATCGATCCTACTTGTCACCAAACATAAGAGAGTATGCAGTGAAGTGTAAACCATTCTTATAACATAATTTTCGAAATAATAGAGACCGTGCATCATTTAATATCTGTAGATACAGAGATCGTCTTCTGTTGCATTCCTGGCCACATCGGCATAAAAGGAAATACCAAAACTGATAAAGTTGCTAAATTAGTAATGAACAATTTAAAGTCTGAAAATAAAATTCCTTTCGCAGTTTTCCTGTCATAACTGATAAGTGAGTAGAATCATCAGTTTGATAATCAAAAGGTTACTCTGCCCCGCCATCTTATGTGAATCGGACAATATCACCTGACAGTTTCGGCCCTGTTGATTTTTTCAACAAAGCTGTAATGGTTAGGTGCTTCCTTATTGGATTTTTCATGTTTTCCATTTTCCATTTCATCACCTAGCATTTTCGTCAATGTTTTCCTCTAATTTCATCATCAAGCATTTTCATCAATGTTTTCCTCTAATTTCATCAACTAGTGTTTTCAATTTTAACTGCTGACTGGGTCCTAGTGTTGTAGCAATCAATTCCTAAAGGTCCAAGGTTAAATGATCAGCTCTGAGTCTTCCTAAAGACTAAACATATGGTAGTCACTGTTCCCTCGCTAAATGCTCTACAAATTAATTCCAAGTCAGAGTCTTTTAGATGAGGATTAAAACTAATATCCAGGATCCTGTTTTACGAAAGGTCCTAAGTCCTAAATCCTAACTTTTAGTCCTAACTACCATGGCAATGCATCGCTGATTGGTCAGACCCATGACAATTAGGACCTAGGATTTAGGACTTAGGACCTTTCGTAAAACGGGCCCCAGCTGGGACAAGTTAAAGATAATCCTGATTAAATTGGCACCTGTCCATAACACTGGTCAAAATTATTAAATTGTACAGGTCTTCTAAGGTAAAACTAAAAGCAAGACAAATCAAAGTCTACTAAAATTTTAGTTTCCATGGCTGTTGTTATTTTACATCATACAGGTGCTTCATGGTTCCAGATGCAATTTAAAGAATTCTGTCTCATGCATGAAACTGACATGGTTTTTTTTTTATGTCTATGCCTAACACAAGTTGCAAAAATAAATAGTTTTTCCACATAGTTTTGGATTTGATTAATCTTTTATGTTTCATACTATCTAAAAACATCCTATTCATTTCTCTCTTTTGGTGTTGGCACATCTGTTAACCAGTTGTCAGCAGCCCACCAAGACATTTAAAATTTGTCACTGTTCTATGCTAGCCACCTTCGTCTTTCTAATCTTCAAATGTTGGCACCTCTGCAGAGTACATGAAGTGAATCAGAAATGTTTATTATAACTAAATTGCAGGCAGCCATGGTGTTGGAAAAAGCTGGAATCAACCCAGACACCATACTGAACAATAGCTTTAGTCAAGAAAGAGTTCCTTACTGTTCTATTCCCCTCCCACCACCAAAACAGATGCTTCCAGAAGACACAGAGGTGGCTCAGAGGCTGTTCATTGTCTGTCAGCCCTCTGGGATTCCAGAGAAAATATTGAGAGATGCCTTCTGTAGATTTGGCTGTTTGATTGATGTTTACCTGTTGCCAGGTAAGATTTGGCTGTTTGATTGATGTTTACCTGTTGCCAGGTAAGATTTGGCTGTTTGATTGATGTTTACCTGTTGCCAGGTAAGATTTGGCTGTTTGATTATTACCTGTTGCCAGGTAAGATTTGGCTGTTTGATGTATACACAAGAATATCTAAACGTAGAATGATAAAACTGTAAAAAATCTAGCACTGATATCAAATGTTCTCAAGAATTTTTTTTAGGGGTGAAGCGATTCACTGCGGTTCTTATTGATTTTCGGCCACTGCTTTGGTTCCGTATAGATTGATTTCAGTTCATTTCCAAAATTAGCATTTACCAAAACAAATGGGGGTGCTCTGTGGAAATGATGATCAAATCAAAATTAAAAAATTCACTTGATTGTTTCAAAAGCAACACACAGAAACATAAAAGATATTAATAAAATATGTGACACGATCCGCCAAGTTTCGAGTCAGGTATTTGTCATTAAACACTCCAATTTAAATATCAAACTTTCAAAAAAGACTTGGTGAAAGCTTGAATTTTAGATATAAATATAAATCCTCAAATATTAATTGTTTTATCTTTATCAATATTAGCTGTCATTAGGGGGCATTTGTGTTTCACAAACACATCTTGTTCCAATGCTGTGTTTAAGAAGATTGTGAGATGTGAAAGGTGTTGTCATGAAGTTACGTATCTTTGATTACTGTATGTTTTATCCTAAGGACCGCGATCATATCTTGAATTTGTTGTTCCATTTATTAACAGCTCGTAACTATGGATACGCAAAATTTGCCAGCAAAGAGTCGGCTATGAAGGCTATTCAAGTGCTGCATGGCCAAAATATCGCTGGAAATCGACTCAAGGTGCTTGAGGCAGAACCACCCAAAAATGACGAGGATGAGCCAGCCAAGAAGCAGCGTATGTGAACACACAGAATAAAATGTGAGTAAGATCACAAAACTTATAGTTTACTTTAGAAAGGTCATATATATTTATATGATATTGCAGTTTTCCATATAACAACTGATTTACTATTGTTTACTACAAGATAATTCATCCTAGTTTAAGTCACAACTGAGTTGCAAGTCAAGAAAGCAAGAATATAAAGTTATTTCATGAGTCTTCTCTGGTGCCAATCGACACTATTTTCCAGGCCACAAAATAACGGAAATCGTCGTAACCCATTTACAGGTCACTCTAAAAGGAATAACGAAAAACTGCAGGTTATGATTGCAATGAAAATCATTGAGAACAAAAAGGAGGTTACATGATTTGTATTTGTTGTAACCTCCAAGTGACCTGAACGATTGCTCCTGTGTTATTTTGCTGTCTTTTTACAGTTGTTTTATTACGAAAAGTAAATGAATAAATTAGGCATTTTCACATCACACAGCAGCACCTGTTGTTTTGTGTCATTGGTAATCATTGAAGTCACTCCTGGAAAAAAAAAATTTTGTGTGCTGGGTTGAAAAAGTTAATGTTACCCAGTCTTCAAATCCATCCACTTAGAATATTGAAATAGTTTTAAAAACTATATATTCACCTGTATAAGGCATTAGGTAGTTAAAAAACCTGCCAACACTTTGGAAACTGTCCATTGGGTAATAATGATCCCTGTCTGTGTTATCATCTTTTAGTGTGGTAATGGGTTGAAATTCCGACTTTTTAAGGTTTGTAAGGCTTTAAGCAAAGTAATGCCTTCTGTTTAGATTCATTTTTGTACATGACTCTTAATGACTCTCAATAGGTGGCGCCTTACAATGCAAACACACTGCAGCTGTATAATTTTGCTGTCTTAAACTAAAAAAATTGACCAGCTGTCTTTTATTCATGTGGTGTTTACAGATCGAGATGTCTAGCCTCTCTCTTTCATTTTTTTGTTTTGATATTTTGTGTAAGCTAAGTCCCCCTCTCTCTCTCTCTATCTCTCATGTCACTGTTTTGTAAAATGGTGTATGGGATAGAATTTATTGACATCACAAGGTTGTACATATGAAAAACAGGGATTTTCCTACCTCCAGAAATCTGGGTCCTGGGTCCAGGGTCCAAAAAATTGGAAAAAAATACATTTTTACTACAACAGAAAAACTTAATTTGAGACAATTCTTTGAAAATACATATGATTTAATGTTGAAATTCAAAATTGGGAATTTTTTTATTTTTTTTTATTTTTATTTTTTTTGAAAATATAGCCTAGGAAAATCCCTGGTCTAGTTTCATTTATTCATTGTACAATTGAAAATTTGATGTTCTACCAGGAAATTTGAATCTGGACTATAGGAAGCCTGTTTAATTAATAGTTAACCATAAATTTTACGTCTAGAGAGAATAGTACAGGAGGCTGATTAATCACATATGGAAAAATTGTCTGGTGCCTGTCAATTTTGATATTGGGAAAGCAAAAGTTACTTTGGACAACTACATATGATACACACAAGTTTGTGACCTGGGATACCAGCATTCTGACACATATATTTTCAGATTATTTACCTGGCAGGACGAACAAAAATTAGGTTTGTTGACCTCAGCACAGGAGACAAAATCAGAAGAAGTGTAAAGTTTAGATACTAAATAAAAACTAATAAGGTTTGGTTATTGATAGGGAAGGGAAATTAAAAGTTTAGATACTAAATCAGAACTGATATGTTTTGGTTATTGACAAGGAAGTCGTATGTAAGGTTTGAATACTAAACCAGAATTGATATACCGTATGGTCTAAACCAGAATTGATATGAGGTTTAATTGCTGATAGGAGAGCCATGTTTTTGTAAGATATGGGGGTGGAAAAGGAGTAAGTCAGAACTGATGTAAACTGATATTAAAGGTGGTCTTTCACATTTCAGGATTAAGGGGCCTCTAACTTGACAGTGCACAACATATTTCTGATATTAAACATTAAAGGTGGTCTTTCACATTTCAGGATTAAGGGGCCTCTAACTTTACAGTGTACAACATATTTCTGATATTAAACATTAAAGGTGGTCTTTCACATTTCAGGATTAACAGTGTACATAATTCTGATGATAATTAAAATGTAACAAGTGATTGGTGTACATGTATAGTTACAATTTTTAAAAAGAAATAGCGAATGAAAAATACATTCATTTGAAAAGGAAATACAGCTACTACAATATTTGTGGATGAAATCTTTGTTGATGATAGCAATAGGCCTTTTTCACTTAATTGCTGTCCTGTAACTTTAATGGATGTAAAATTGATACATTTTCCCGTAAAATTGCCAACATTGCCACGGTGACTGATTGTCCATTGACACCATTTTGACATCAAATCTGTTTTATTTTGCCGTCCAAAGTTACAGGACTACAGTTGACCCTGTCAATCCTACAGACCATAATAAACTGGTCTTAACCAATAGGAAAGAACATGCCACTCAGATATCAAGGGGTGAGAGGGTTAAGTGGAAATGGTTTATTGTGGTTGCCAATTTCTATTATAGTTTGATTCAACTGTTGAATTGATGATGTCTTTTACTCCTTGTCTTACAGACCTAGACAGAAACATACGACTATGACAACATTGTGACAGACACGGGGATGACGGCTCGTGAATACAGATATCAAACAGAAGGAAGACTTGAACTCTGACCTTGAAGATTTAAAGAAGATCTTGATTGACAAAAAACTGAACAAATCTTTATAAAGACATTACGTAATCATGAGAATATGTACATGAGATATACATGGGACAATACTCAGGTCATCTCAGTATAACATTAGCGGTCTTCATTTTTTCATTGCTGTATATTTACTTTTCCTGAGGCAGCCTTTATATATGGCACCTAGAGAGACTTCACAGACCATTGAGTCTAAGAACTGAAATGTACAACATTGCAGTTTGTTTTTCCTTGAACTTTATATACAAATATATCATTATCATTCACTTAATAAAAGGTTTATATAACATTTTTAAAACACCCCAGACATGCCAAAGTGAAAGCATTATTGATATGTTGATCAAGTCTGGCTTACCTGACATAGTTTTGGTCTGGTGTACCTGACATAGGTTTGGTCTGGCTTACCTGACATAGGTTTGGACTGGTTTACCTGACCACACATTGCCAGACCCCACCTGGAATTTGATTAATCTGCACTGTTTTTTTTTTTAATCCTAACCTGTATTGGATTAATACTTTATTCAATCCAGCAGACCTGTCAGGTGGAATCATGTAGATCAAGCTAGCTTTTTGCTTAACTCATCTACCCCTGAAAAGCAATGGACTCTTCTGTAAATCAGTGACTGAGACCAGTCCAAATGTGTCTTTAGGGGTGAATGAGTTAAGTAACCAGATGATAACAAGAGTCACCGTGCTGTATTAGGACATTAATTATAAGACAATGAGCTTTACACTTGAGCTATGTAAAATGCTTTGCTAAGGTATACATATCAAAATTTGACCGACATATGTTTGGCATGCCTGTTCTTCTGTTTGTTAACTTTTCAGAGCCAAATTTGCCACAAAGCATCCTTTGGTGATTTATGGATGTTGAAGTTTGTTCAAATGAAAGATTTTGCCCTTTTTGAAAGGGAGAGATAAATAAGAAATAGTGACACAATTTGTTAAGACTCCTGTCAGTTTTATAAGGTGACAAGATACACTGGATTTAGTGTAGATGTATTGTTCCTTGATGTTTATCTTTCTGTGACTGGTCAAGACCTATCAGCATATATACTTTTGTTAAATATTGTCATGTGATGTTGTGTAGGATAGAAATAAAAGATATATATAAACAATACATTTTAGCATCTGATCTACTTTCTCTTTTAATATCCAGGCAAGACATGTTGTTTGTTCCTCTTCGCAGAAACCTTATAGTCCGCTTACTTAAGTTTCTCCCTTAAATTCAAACCAAAAATGGTATGTACTTTTATATCAAGTTTTTGGTGAGTTTGAAATTTGACCAACACTATGCAATATTAACAAGAATTATGAAAATTTTATTATTATTATTTTTTTTTTTGCCACTAAAGTCTACCTGAAAAATTGACTTAAGTCTAAACTAGGGAGAAAATTTAACTTCAAACCATCTTCCATCTAAATATAGTTTTAATAGTTAATAGTTAACAGGAACATTTAAACAAACAAACAAAATAAAAATTGTTTGACCTTCAAACATAAAGAATGACCTTCAACTGTTACATACTATAGTTCTGTAGCTGCCAAATGCTAAGAGCTTTACACAACAGACCTTGAAATGTGACCTTTGAGCCCAACAGAAAGCTTAGCTGATTTTGTGAGAAAGTTTCCTCGCGGAATGCCATTGGTCTTCTCATAGGTTCTTTGTTACTTAATTTATTCAGACAGATCTCTAAAAAGTTTTATTATGGCCAACATTTATTATGTCGGTGTTGAAAAGGTCCTGAAACTTTCTGAATTACATATCACAGAAATGAGGGAGACAGTTGAAAAAAAAAAACAAATGATGTAATGAGTAAATTTTTTATGCATACACTTCCTTTATGAAGAATAGAAATATGTGAAAACGATGAAAAGACAAAGGCAAGTATCCACATGCGTTTTGAATTACAGGAATTCTACCAACAAAATAACATACATATTAAAATAGACAGAGACAATGATTAACTTCTTTCCTGAAGAAAGAAGACAACATACATTTATATTTGTGAAGACTGACGACACTGTTGCCATGGTTATGGTTAACCAACCGGCTGATGCCAGTAGGAAGACATGAAACGTGTGCTCTAGCAATACCAGAAGTTAATGAGGAAATATGACGGAACAAATTTTCTGTACTGTTATGACGACAACTATGTAACCATGGAGATATGTCAGTTGGTAAGACACAGAAAGACTCTGTACATGTATGTTAAAAGCGATTTGTTGAGGAATACCAGTACAAAAACCTGACAGTTTCTGAGGAAAGAAGCGACCGA
The DNA here is from genome assembly GCA_030159075.1 of Atrina japonica. Taxonomy (NCBI): domain Eukaryota; kingdom Metazoa; phylum Mollusca; class Bivalvia; order Pterioida; family Pinnidae; genus Atrina; species Atrina japonica. The sequence goes on from BROG01000377.1 coordinate 348,713, forward strand.
CAGATAAGACATTGTTATTATGGTAACATTGTTGATGATACTCGATCTATACCTATGAATAAGATGACATAAACGCACGAACAATGTAGATGTGGCCGACAGACTGTGACGTGGCTGATTTACAGGTAAACATGTTCTTCGTCCAAATGGCCAGCAAACATCACTGATTTGCTTAATAAAATGATACAGAACTGTGGCATCATATTCACAAAGAAGCTTTATTGATCTTTGACTTAAATGTAAAGTTTGGTCAGTGTAAATCACACTCATTAGCATGTGTGATTAACAGTTTTTACACCTGGCTATGAAATGGCTAAGTTTATAATTAGATATGAGATTTTGTCTGTTTCTCTTTTTGTCAATGGACAACGAGCTGATATGTCTGACTTTGAAGATTCTGTGTGAATGCCATGCCTATCATATTGTTGTATGCCAGTTATATATATATATATACACAATATCAATACTTTTTTTTACAGCTGATGTGGAAATTATAATAAGTTTTTTTAAAATTTTTCTCGTAATAAGAAGTTTTTTTGAATTTTTCCAAACGTCACGAAAATATTGTTTCTACCCGAAGGTACATGATAAATTGACCCATGGCCATATGACATTTTGAGGTAGCTCAAACAACACATTGCAATATTGCTTTATAGACAGGTTAATTTCTGTATAAACTATAATTCATCCTTGTCAGACTTCGCTAAAATATTCCGTTTACCCTTAAGTAAACCATTTTGCAAGAGACATGACAAATACGGATCCTGATTTTCTTCTATACACTTGACACCCGTTTTTCTTAATTTTGATAGTTACATTAATGAAGTATATTGGTTAAGGCTGTCCACACTATTCATAATCATAGGTGCCAGGGGTTGCTTGACAGATTGACGGGAAAAAACTTAGAAGCACAGTAGAGGCAGAAGATGAGTATATTTTTCTGTGATCAGTTTTACTATCTGCTATGAGAGCTATCCTGTTACTCTGGTAGTAAAGTGTCTGTATATCACTTGATGCGTTTGCACTCGGAAATGCAATGAAACGGAAGAATTCAACTTTTACAGAAGAATGCAATATTTGAATGAAAATTAAAATCATTTTAGTTTGAATAATATTTGTATCCTTCTACCATTTATCATGTTTATATTTAATGCATTTACCCTTAAAGATACAATTGGACTGGTCTAACGCTTTAATTTACAGAAGAGTCCATTGTTTTTTTAGGGGTTAATGATTTGAAAAAGAAAAGTGACTGTTCTCTAATAAAGCATTTGGCATTGGAAGTGAACTTGGCAGATATAATGACTGAGACTTGAAAACAAGTTCTTGTGTCTTGCAAGCTGTGGTATGTGAACCTGTCAACCCTACAGGTCATAATAGATTGATCTGAAACAATAGTAAAGAGCATACCATTTGGATATTCAGGGATGAAAAGTTAAGGAACACACTGTATTCACACTAGTCCTTCCAAGCCCTGATGGATAATGACTTGTCCATGTATCAGCATAAGGTCTGTAGTACAAGTCAAGATTTGTGTATCGGCATATGGTCCATACAAGTGTATCGACACAATTCCATAGCACAAGTCAAGATTTGTAGTATTTCACCCATAGGCAAGGTAATGACTGGTCCATACAAGTGTATTGGTACATGGTACATACAAGTGTATCGACACATGTCCATAGCACAAGTCAAGATTTGTGGTATTTCACTCATAAGCAAGGTAATGACTGGTCCATACAAGTGTATCAGTACATGGTACATACAAGTGTATTGACACATGTCCATAGCACAAGTCAAGATTTGTAGTATATCACCTAAAATGTATTGCAGTCTGTCAAGCAATTCCTGATTTACTTATTTTTCCTGAATAGTGTGGTGAGGTGGCAGGGGTCGCTGGCTCCCGGAATCTGGCTCCTGTCCTATTAAAGATTGGCACTTATTCTTTGAGTAGAAATGTTGTTACATCTATCTTTTCACCAAATATTTGCGATGGGTTGGGCTTACTGACATGGGACACTGACTCCTCCTGGACACCTGGTCTCAACCCATTTTCAGATTTGTAATAGGGAACTTTAGAATTAGCCTGGATTATTGTTATGATCCTGCTTTTAGTCACACCTTTTTAATTTTGTTCCTCATGTGTACTTCGGTTTTTATATTTACCTTCACAACATATGCTGCATACATTGAACATCCTTATGTTTTCGCACATTAACGTTTTTTTGTAAATTAATCCAAGAGAGACTTAAAACATACCACAGTTGGAAATTTAGTTTAAAATGGGGCATTGGCTGCATTTTTTTCAAATTTTTTTTTTTATTTCTGTTTTTTACTACATAGACTGATATAAAATAACAAAAAAATAGATATCCACAGTCATAAAAATTCTTAAATTACCATACATTTGGTGAAAATTGCTTGAGAAACCCGGGTTTGGCACTTTTTCAATTGCAATTGATCAACTCAACCTTAGTATTTGTAGATACATACCACACTGGACCAGACCTTATTTTCACAAAATAAAGATTAATATAAGATTTTTTTGTGCCTGTGTATAGCTCTTATTTGTTATTGTACTTTAAGTAGTTAAAGAAGAAAAAAGATCTAAATATTTTTTTGGTAAACACAGCTAATGCCCTTTTAACTTTATGCCATCATAGGGAAAAATTGTGCAAACAGACATTGAATTGAACCCAGGACGTTTCAAACGCTAGCAGGACTTTCAGCCTCTTATCAACTGCGTTATCGGGGCTATCTGTATATAACTCATACCGGGAATAACATTGAGGAACAATTTTCACAATTCACTTGACTTCTGTGACTAAATGCAGGATTATAATGGTAATTCTGGCTAACTGGAAAGTTCCCTATTGTTCCTCATGTTGAGATCATATGTATATTTAATTTGTCATATTCTAATGGACTTGGAGCTTCAATTATCCATTGGTACTTCTTCATTTTTACTTTGAGCCATTTCTTATTCAATCCTGAATTTCTCAGATAAACTCAGAACTTATCCCCTGTAGGTAAGTAAGGTACATGTTATAAGATTAGGTCAGATAATGGTTCAAAAAAAGACCTTCTACCAAGCCTACTAATGACATATTCTGACATTCTAATCATGTCTATCATAAGCTCTCACTTAGAAGAAAGGGAGGTGACCATTTTTTTGTTATAGTTTTTTTTTTCTGAATCTAGGCAGGACTTGTTCCTCATGTACAGTGGAATCATGTCAGTATCCATGACAAAGCTAATTACATGTATAATCATATATGTTGTTACATTTACATGGCACTTTAACTCATCAACCCCTGAAAAACAATGGACTCTTCTGTAAATCAATGACTTAGACCAGTCCAAATGTGTCCTTAGGGGTTAATGAGTTAGAATTGTGTACTAAGAAAATGACAACTACAATGATAATGAGCATTTATCTGTTGGTGATTTAATGTCTGTACTTTAGACATTTTTAACATATCCACCCCTATGGTCAAATTTAGACTCACCCAGATCAATAAAAAGTATGGTCCACTCTCATAAATTAGGAATGAACAAGTTAATTATGCATATTAAATTATGATTTTAAAATTTTGGATGCTAAATCAAACACTCCTGAATTCTTCCAGTATTCTTTGAAATGGGTGAGTTCCAATGTGACTACAGGGGTAGTTAGTTAAATAGGTATTGTAATTTGATATTTTTATCCAACAGCTGGATTGCTGATCTCTGCTGATTAGCTGATACCTAAACAGTCGTAGAACATCAAAAGGTACGTTAAAGCTTTTTTGACTTATCAAACCTTGTTTAACAATGGACTCTTCTGTAAATCAATGATTTAGACCAGTCCAAATGTGTCTTTAGGAGTGAATGGGTTAATGATGTTGAGAGAAGCGATGCAGTCATATAGGGATTGTGCAGATTCCAAAGCTACACTGTTATTCTGCAGTCCTGAAACAATACAGTACACTAAAACTAAGGCTTTCATCAAGGGTATTCTTTCTGTTCATGCATTTGTTGCAACTTCTGCCATGATATTAAGCATATTAGCAGGAAAAGTAAACTATAGTGATAATTTTTGAATCAATATTTTAGGCTTACAATTTATTTGCACACATTAGGATCTACTTCTAACACTCATATGAATACAAAGATTTGTTAAGATTATTGATTTTTTGTTGAGGGAGATAACTCTCTTGGTGTAGCACTGCAACTGTCAACATAAGTTTCAAGCTTGTTGGCATAGGTTTTCAGTAGTAGCCGGTTTCTGGTAAAACTACTCACCTCTCGTTTTCTCTGGCTACTTTTTGAGAAAAGCTACGTTGTTTTTATTCATTGCACTAAAGTATCGTCAAGACAATTTAATTTTGTTGTTGATAAACTTCATATTCATTGATGATGTAAGTAGCAAGTAATTCTCATGAGTTTCCCATCCATGTACATGTCAAATTATGTTATACTTAATCTCTTCTTCTTCAGGGTTTAACGATAACTTTTATCATTTTTATTACGTTTTTCGAAGGTGCAATTGGAATATGAAACTTTATCTATGATAATTTGAAATGTAATTAATGACAATTTAAGTGGCATGATGTTGTTGAAATACCATTATTAAATGGAGGGGAAGTTGTCAGGCTCATTAAATGATTATCAAGAATTAATTTCCATTCATAAATATCGATTATGGTATTAGAAAAGATAAAGTATGAATTACAGGTATGCTTAAAGAGTGACAAGTAACTCTTGACATGTATAGCTGTTTTGAGTTTATACCCAATGGCTATTGTAGGAGTAAGCCTTTTGTGTCTGTGAATGCTGTAAACAAAGTTAAGGAAATACTGTGAAAGTTGTCGTAATCCAGGCATTATCACTCCTGATCCAGTACTCTTTGAAACTAGGCGAGGAACCGGCTTTGTGATTTTTCAAGTGCTCAACGTCATTGTGGCCATTCAGGCCTTTGATTAAATCTAGTTTTGTTTTGGGATCAGATAAGGCTTGACACATTTCAACAAGTATGGTTGGAGGGTAGGCCAGGTTTGACAGATTTCAACAAGTATGGTTGGAGGGTAGGCAAGGTTTGACAGATTTCAACAAGTATGGTTGGAGGGTAGGCAAGGCTTGACAAATTTCAACAAGTATGGTTGGAGGGTAGGCGAGGTTTGACAGATTTCAACAAGTATTTTTTTAGGTTGGAGAAGGTTTGACAGATTTTAACAAGTATTGTTGGGAGGGTTGACAAGATTTGACAGATTTCAACAAATATTGTTGGAGGTTGGAGAAGGTTTGACAGATTTTAACAAGTATTGTTAAAGGTTAAACAAGGTTTGACATATTTCAACAGGTATTGTTTGAGGTTGGAAAAAGTTTGACAGATTTTAACAAGTATTGTTAAAGGTTAAACAAGGTTTGACATATTTCAACAAGTATTCTTTGAGAAGGGTAGGTTTGATAGATTTCAACAAGTATTGTTGGAGGACGGAGAAGGTTTGGCAGATTTCAACAAGTCTTGTTGGAGGATGGAGAAGGTTGACAGATTACATCAAGTATTGTTGGAGGTTGTACACGGTTTAACAGATTTTAACAAGTGTTGTTGGAGGGTTGGCGAGGTTTGACACATTTCACCAAGAATTGTTGGAAATTGGAGAAGGTCTGACAGAATTCAACTAGTATATTGTTGGAGGTTGGAGAAAGTTTGACAGATTTCAGCAAGTATTGTTGGATGATAGACAAGTTTTGACAGATTTCAACAAGTGTTGTTGGAGGTTGGAGAAGGTTTGACTGATATCATCATGTATTGTTGGAGGTGAGACAGGGTTTGACATGTTTTAATTAGCATGTCATTTGGTAGAGGATTGAAGTAGGCTTGACATATTTCATCCAGTTTGATAAGAGGGTTAGACAAGGCTTGACATATTTCATCCAGTTTGGCAAGGGGTTAGGCAATGCTTGACATATTTCATCCAGTTCGGCAAGGGGTTAGGCAAACCTTGAGAGATATTTCATCCAGTTCGGCAAGGGTTTAGGCACACCTTGACATATTTCATCCAGTTTGGCAAGGGGATAGGCAAGCCTTGACATATTTCATCCAGTTAGGCAAGGCTTGATACATTCCAACTACATGTAGTTTGGTAGGGGCTGGAGAAAGTTTGACATATTTCAATCAGTTTGGAAGGGATTGGACAAGACAACATATTTCATCCAGTTTGGTAGGAGTTGGACGAGGCTCAAGATTTTTTTTGTCCAGTTTGGTTAGAGGCTGGACAAGGCTTGGGATATTTCAATCAGTTTGGGAGGAGTTGGCCAAGACAACATATTGTAACCATTTTACTGTTCTATAATCCCAAATGATGAAACCATGAATTAAAACTAATTACTTGCAAAAAGTAATTGTATGTACATGTAAAAATTTTATATTTCTAAATTTTCAGACGACAACAGTCCCAGGGCAGTTTTTTTGCTGTTAAGCTACAGACCAGTACGTACTGACTTGAGTCATGCTAGGCAGGTCATTTGCTATTCGTATCAATCTTACAAGTAGCCTAGAACTTGAGCTGAAGATGCAGGTATAGAACAGGTAAAATGTTTGTATTGTATAGAACTATATATTAAATGTGGAGCGAAATTCTAATATAATAATTCAAGGTTCAAAATTAGCAGTAGTCTGCCAGCCCTAGACTAGTAACTTTTGCAGCGGACTAGTTACTGTTGTGCTGCAGTTAGTCCGGTTGACTAGTAGAAAAATGTGTATAAACTTTACAGTGTAAACATTCATGAGCAATGATTAATGAAAGTCAATAGGGCTCGATGTTGATAATTGACCGCTTGCACAGGGTACCGTAAGTTTAAGGTCGAGAACAGGGCAACAAGATAGTAATGGTCAAGCCAAGTACCAATTCAAGAGCCTAGTGAATTTCTCATAGGACTAGTAAAATTTGTTTGTAACGAGTCCAACTGACTACTGAGACAGAAATGCTAAATTCGACCCCTTCAATTTCAAGTGAAATATTAAATTCATATCAACATTACATATCGACGGAAATCTCTTGTAACTAATTAATATTTATAAGGTGTAGGTATTAACCAATTGATCCAATCACAGTAGTTGTGATCAGCAACGGAAGTTATCAAATATTCTGTTGATACAGTTCAATTCTGAAATTGTTTAAAAACCTTGATCTGATTGGTTGACGAATGCGATCACCATTTACTCATATTGGCTGAGGCTTCATGAATAATAAAAATGTGTACGGTAGATTTCAGTCGCACGAGACCATGGGTAGAAAAGAGCATAGCAATTCTGGACTGTGGTTTTTACGACAATGGGTGTTCACAGGCAAGTGTCTGATGTTCTTTCATTAGACATTACATCTGGAAGTCCTATTGTTCTATTTTTTTTTTTTTTTGGCCCTTTAATTTTACAGAACTATAACTTTGGTATTTTGTTTATAATATTTACAACCACTGAGATGTTGCCACTGCTGATGTGAATGTTTGAGTGACCCATAGTAAACATAAACCAAGTGTAGATCTACCAAAATAAATTGGCACATGTTTACAAACACAATAAGTCCGAATTATCATAACAGGGGTGAAAAGCTTCTTGTCATCACAGAAATATTAGAGATTCAGTAATGCATAGAGTCCACAGGTTGATTTGTACACAAGTGGAACTATTGGGGACAGAAAACAACGGTCTTTGTGACCAGGTGGTCTTTATACACAAATTCTTATCTCCTCAAAAGTTGAGATAGATCTATTTGAAGTAGTTACTTTCAGACGGATTTTGTCAAATTATTAAGTTCATTATTTTGCCTTGTATGATATCCCATTCTCTTTTGATACTCTACATCAGTTTTAACCCTTTAAACCCTACAGGCCATAATAGACTGGTCTAAACATTAGAAAAGAGCATACCATCTAGACACTTAGGGGTGGAAGGGTTAAATTTGAACTCAACTGATGAAGAATTATTATTGACAGAAGGGATCGTCTTTAGCATTTTTTGGCATCTCAAAACTATAACTTTGGTATTATGTTTGTAATTCCAGTTACCAGATAGAGTCTAAATACACAGTTATGGATACAGCTTCCTGATGTTGAAATAGTGTAATGTGCGTCCCCAAGGAAAACCCACAAGAATGTATGTGAATTTTTAATCTGTAAAGTGGTTTTGTGTATTCCTGGAAATGAAACAAAGTGAAAAGGAAGAAGTACTAATGGATAATCGAAACTCCCAAGTCCATTATAATACAGCAAATCAGATATACAAATGGTCTCACATGAAGAGCAATTGCAAATCCCAAACGGGATTAGGACCAGGTGTCCGGAAAGAGCTCAGTGTCCTCTGCCAGCATGCCACACCAGATGCTACATTGAAGCCTAATGCTACAAGTCATATGTTTCTAAGACTTGCACATATAACATAAGTTTTGATATTTCATACTCTGTTTGCTCGGAAGAAGAAATACTGACAACTCGCCTTAAAAATACTGATGGGATTTTGTAAGGGTAAACAGGTCTGCCTGTGACAATCTCAAGCATTCAAGAACGTAATCTTGTATAAGCAGTACAATGGCGAGTTGCTTGGCTTTCAGAATAAAAGATTCATAAGAGGACAGTGTTCTGGCGAAACATATCAGCTGTGAAATAAAGACACCGTAGGCAGGAGAAGATGGAATATTACTTCTTCTACAAAAGAAATGAGTGGTTAAATACCAGGACTTTTTTGATTGATTTTTATTCTGATACATATAATGAATCATTACGGTTTTGACCAATGTAGCTAATTAAATGATGCACATACATTGTTTTGTTTTTGTTTTTATTTATCATAATGTTTTGGCGTTTCTTTTTTTACTTAGACATCTCTATTTTAGAAATACTGATTCTGTACTGAAATAAGTATTACTTACTTTAACAGTTAATTGTAAGACTGGTGTAAATTTTGAAAGAAAATGAAAACATCATTGTTGTAAACTTAACTTTTTTGATCTGTCTGATAAAAACAACTATATATACTATATATATATATATATATATATATATATATATATATATATATATATATGTGTGTGGGTTGTCAAATTGGTAAGTTTCTATTAATAGGTTAACCGAATGTTTTTTTTATTGAGTACTCGTTTACTCATTCACTTGTGTAAGATTACAGTTGCAGAGCAAGATATTATTCAAAGCGGGAGGTACAAGGAGATACTTATTTGCCCGAGGAGGTATATTATCTTGTATCCGGAAAAACATTTAATTCTTAAAAGCTCTGTGGGTCATTCTATAGCTTTCTGACACTACATCAGGAAGGACCATTTTGACTTATCTAAAATACCAACCACATTGGTAACTTAATTACTGTTAAAAATGAAAGATTCATCAGACGTAAGTGGATCAAGAGCCAATTCTAGAAGATTCGGTAATATGCTCCCCGATGATATTTCAATGTTTTGTTTTTTACTGAATTAAGCCAATATAAATGGGTTTGATACCCTGTACCATACATGAATTCAGTATTGTATCGTTTTATTCAATGAAATGTTTAATATACTAGTAATTATTTGTACATAAAATTGTTTTCTGAGACGAGTTGAATTTCAAGGTCGTGGTTTGTAGATGTAGGACACCGTTACTTTTTTTTAGAAATCATACATAACTTTATGTGCTGCGTAAGTTTCCAAATGCAGGTAAATTTGAATATGCTACTCCTTGTATACTCTTATACTTGTATGCTATAACCACGTTCTAATCTATTCCTTTTCCGCTCCAAAATAGTGCATGCTTTGTGTTGATTGCTTCCTTCAAATAAACTGTACATCACTTTTCATTTCGGGTGTTATTATAAACCGTTTGTGATACTCATGCTTAAATAATTTTCAAGGCTTAAAATGGGGTAATATTTTACATTGTCATCAGTTCTTTAAAACTGCTGAAGCAAAAACTCCGAACGTGTTTGAACACCATTAAGAATTACATCTGTTCAAACTGCTGACCAGCGGACATTAATGCTATCCAACTTACCGGCCACATTCAATCTTAGTTTAACAAACACCAAAGAAATATATTTAAAATTCTTGTTTTGTTTTCTACGCCACACAAAACACATTTTAGTGTTAGGTCTCGTCCAAGGAAGAAACCACCAGTCTTCTGCGAGGAATCTGGCAAACTTTCCCACAAAAATCAGATTAGATTTCAGCGGGGCTCGAACCTGCGCTGACCGGAAGTGAGACCACTCGACAAAGGAGACCCCAATCTTATCGTAAACGTATTGCTTAATTCAGTCTTTTCATCGCTTGACCATTTCACAACTGTAGCTGATACAAGTGACTAACGACCAACATATCTACCACTGGTAAACATAAGGCAGGCGATCAAATTTGGACACCTAGGAACATCATTTTGTAATTTATTATGATAATTTTGAAATTAGATTTTTATTACATTTGAGCTTGGACTTATTTGGAACTAAATGAATGGTATTAAAATATTAAAACATTAGATACATTTGTAAATGGAACTGGTTCATGCTTTGACTTTACTAATATAATTAAAAAACCGATCTCTCACCGCTCTCGTTTTCTGATATGTCACCAAGAATGATGTAGTTCTTGTTGTATTGTTGTTAAACGTCACACTCAAGAATCTTTCACCCATATGACACGTTACCAATACCGGCTTAAAAGTTTGGTCTATGCTCGGCACTTACGGCCATTGAACAGTGAGGGTTCTTTAACGTACCGGCGCCAAGTGTGACACAGGACCTCGGTTTTTACTGTTTCGTCCGAACGGCAGGAATTCAACCTGTCGAAGGCTGGACTTGAACTCGCGACCTCACGATCAAGGGTCAAGAGCGCTACCGACTGAAAAATGAAAAACTACATAGGGTCGCATGTGAGTGACCTTGTACGTGTGTCATGTCCGACCAAAGAAAATGTGATTTCCGTGATCTTAAAAGTTTTTGAATTGTAAAGCGATGTAAATATTTAAACTTTTGAAACAACACTAGTCACGTAAAATCCTGAAGACGAGAAGAACATTCATAAGCTTTGATAAGGATCGAATTACCAAAGATGCTCCGAATGGATTATTCTGCGAAATGAAAATATATTTACTATGAAAGTGATCAACACCTTCTTACCATTCAACAAACTTTCAATATATAGTAAGTTGTATCTTATTGGTCCAACATTTCACATTTACAAGAGGATAGCCCCTCTTCATGCTCTGTCTAGAATTTATATACAACACGATGTATTGGCTTGGAACAAAGTAACCTTTTCTTGAAGATGGTTACTGTAAACACAATAAAAAAATTGGACATTTTGGGATGCATGTTATACATTTCACATCGTTTTCCTACAAAATGGAGAGTGCGAAAATGTGAAAGCATTTAGCTAACGTTACTGTTCTAAATCTATCTCATTTTCTAGTTGTCAATGATGCAAGTGATCTCGTTTCATATTTATACAATACATTAACCAGTAAAGTTGTTTTAATCTGATAGTGTCGTTATACGGAAAATGATATGGCATAATTTTGTCAAAATTGTCACTTGCTCACTATAGCACCGCACTTGCGCTTTGCCATAATAAACGGAGAAAGAGAATGGCATTCCTGTCAAATTCAAGTAAAATATTATATCTGTTACAATTACTAAGTTAACAAGAGGTCGAGGGTGTAAATTTGGTAATTTTTCAACTGATGTGTTCATTTAAGTGGCTATGACTTTGAAACTATGACCCTGAAACGTTGTCACAGTGATCATTAATTAATTCTTAATTACTTTCTAACATATTTTTAATACAAAAGAGGTCTTTCGGTTCATGACCCATTCGTATAAAAACTACATCGTATCATTTGAAGCGACCGCTATAGTCTTGTTCACCAACATAGCTATTTTAATTAGATATGCAAACTCCGAGGATATTGATTTTACAATAGTGTAACCAAAATTTGAAGGAGAAATTATCATTGGTCCACGAGAGGATTTAAAACGATTTATAAAGTTTTTGGAACTTCTATGGATAACCCCTTTTGAAGTCCTTTCCTAGGACAATGCCCGTTCCAAATTTGATTTAAGTATGGCAGTTGGTTCTTGAGCAGAAGTAGCGTTTAAATAGAAACGTTAATAGACACAGAGCGGACACTGGACCACAACAAAAGATCACTTGGCCCCGCTATTAGTAAACAGAAACATGTCCCGATGGAAAAATATTGAATAAATGAAATTCCATAATGAACACAATAAACGACGAGATCTGGTTAACACAAAACAATTTTGGTATCAATACATTGAATATTGTCAGAAAATCGATCGCATAACACGCATAACAATTCTCTAATACATGGATAAATTATGTCAAACTTCAAATTCAATTAGTTTTATTGTTTTAACGAGTATAATACATAGAAATAATTTTCTTTTAAGGATGGACTTTCACTATGTCATTCCACCGTTTCCGAATGCACCGGGGAATACACGGGTGATACTGAATGCTGAAAAACAGACATGAGACTATAAGTTACAATCTCTGAAGTAGAAATAGAATAAAGGACTACATAAATTCTAAGTAACGGAAGTGGTATTGACGTCATCAAACTGTCCATGTGACTGGTGGCGACCTCTGCGGAACCTCAATCCAACACCTGTCATGAACCAATGTACTTGTTTTAAATAATTGTTTTGACTGCTCTCTTTCTCTGTATATATATTAATTAACTCTTGATCTCTTGAATGCAAAAAACCTGGAAGTTCTAGAAAACCTCGAAGTCGATTCGAAGTACATTCCTTTATATTTTACTCTCGAAAAGTTCGAGTAATTATCACTGAGTTTATAAAAAGTCAATGCCGTAAGCAGAAAGTACATCGGGAATACAAAAAGTGTTTTGATAACCGGGTGACAAGTGGGTCCTGGCCTAATCGGGGAGTGATTGACAGGATTGTTAATTGATTAATATAGATAATTAAGGACTGTATAAAGACACGTCATAGACTACGATTTTAAGTACAAGTGTCACAGCCGAGTTGTTTTTTTTTAAATTTTAGATTAAGCTGAACTGAAGGCTAGCCTTTTACAATATCATAGGCCTTTATATATTGACGACCGTTTATATCCCATATATATATTCGGATACATAATTGTATACATACTTTTTACAAAATGTCGTAATTTGCAAGTCCCGTGCCGGGCGCCTTCTATAGATCGAAAAGTATAACGAATATACTGTTGCATAATTGAAAACATGATGGTTTAATTAGTAAAGCAAACTCACATATACGATAATGTTTGTTATCGCTTACCAACAACATTTTAGAGAAAACATTTGACCGATCAAAACTACGAAAAACAACACAAGGTCAGAATGGGAAGTTCCGACTTAAGTAGATATACAACATTTGAGAGATAATGAATCTTGCTACATGTCTACCAAAATAAAGATGCACGCCCGGGCTTTATCAAAAACCAAAACAATAAGGTTCGGGTTTTTTTTTTAAATGTAGTTTGTACAGATGAAATAAGCTGGTTCGCGAAAGACTTCTACACTTCATTCATAGACAGCCGATATGACCCAATCTTTTGTTGCACCTGATTGGACAAGAGACGTATTTATATTGGCCAATCAAATTACGCGTAGTATGCCACAAAATCAGTTATATGGTGGTTTTATTGGTGGAGGACAGAACCCGGATACAATGTACTCCGCAAGAGACCACCAGACTTTTGTAAGTAAACTGGTAAATTTTCTCACAAAAGTCAGATTATCCCACATACCTGCATACACATTACATACATATTTTTGAAGTGATGTTTTCTGTTTATTCAAGTGGCTATGACTTTGACCCTAGGACTCTGATACTTTGTCACAATGATCTTTAATTAATTCATTGTTACTTTCTAACATATCTGTATGCAGAAAGGCCTTTCGGTTTTGAGCTCATAACCCATTCGTATAAAAACCATATAGTATCATTTGAAGCGACCGCTAAAGGCCCGTTTATGAAAATGCTGTCTCCGATGATATTGACATCACGATAGTGCATCCCAAATTTGAAAGGAAACTGATCATTGGTTCACGAGAGGGTTTTAAAAGATCATATTTGGTCCTTTTTGGAACCCCTACGGATAATAACCCCTTTTGAAGTCCTTTCCTACGACCAAGCCCCGTTCCAAATTTGTTTAAAGTATGTCATTTAGTTCTAATAGACGCAGAGTGGACAATGAACCACAACAAAGATCAATTGCCCCCTGAATCAGTGAAACAATCTATGATTGAAAAATATTGAATATATGAAATTCTATGACGAACATCATAAAGGTGAAAATCTGGTTAACACAACACTTGAATTTTTGTATCAATACATTGAATATCTATCACATCACTTTAGTATAAAAATTTTCAGATACCAAAGCATGAATCAATAGAATGTCCAGGACATAGATACAAATCCGGTAAAAATGGACAAACACGGACCTCTGGAAACCAAGATATGGGATCAGGTGCCATGGAGGAGTAAGTATCCCCTGTCGACCGGTCACACCCGCCGCGAGTCCACAGTCAACAAACGAAGTTTAAAACATGAAGGGTTTATACCGGTGCATGTAGTTAAATATCAGTGCTATGCTGTCAGAATATCTTAAGTTCTTCTTTTCAGGGGAAAAAGATGATCTTTTTCATTTTTGCAAAAAAATGACAGAAATGTGTCAATTTATTCAGAAAATGTCTGAAATTGCAAGTCATGTGAAGTTCATCTTCTATAGATATAGAAATATAACGAAAATACTTTCATTAAATTGAATTTATAATTTAACAAACTCACATATATTTGTTTATGTTTTATTTACGTTTACTGACAACATTCTAGAGAAAATATTTGACCGATCAAAACTGCGAAAAATTTCACAACGTTAAAATTTGCAGTTCCTCATTGATTTACATATCAGTGACTCCATGGAGTCTGAATCGCCCGTCTGGACTATTAACAAAAACAAACCTTCTATTCAAAACTTTAGCGGTCATATCGGATGACGGATTCGGCAGCATTTGGTCAGTACCTTGTATGGAAAATTCATGTCATGTTTGGTTTTAATTCATTCAGCGGTTCATATAAAAAAGTTATTGTATGTTTTTCCCCTCAGGATCCTATTTAATAAATTTCCCAACTAGTTGTCATCTAGAATAACGAATCGGCACCAAAGTAATAACATTTGGTCAACACCTTATAAGGAACATCCATGTCTTGTTTTATCTTAATTCACTTAGAGGATTTTTGTATATATTTTCAGTAGGGGCCTATGTAAAAATAAGTCCCCCCAGCGGCCAATAATATATATATATATATAATGTAAATGTGATCAAATTTATCAAATATATATATATCAGTGTAGCACGCCTCAATGTAAGTATCACTCAATGACCGAAATTGCATTCAGTCACTTAAGTTAAACAAAATTACAATGCATCAATTAACACCATCCATCCCGAGGCCCCAAGAAGCATGTAATGTCTCACCTGTCCAGACTGACAGAATAATGCCGAAAATGTTGAAATAAATAATACCACCGATGGATATAGGTATAACTCTGAGAGGAGTGTACCCAATGACAATTCTTTCAAATATTGTTTCAAGTAATCAAGTAGTTCGAAGTGAATTTGATCTTCTAAGATAAATCAATTTCGACTGTGACGGCTAAATTTGTTTTACAGCAGGGTAATTGACTTTACATTTGACTACAACGATTTGTTCAACAGGAGAAATTTGAATTTCCCAATAGGTCACGTGGTCAATTAACGAATCGGCACAAAAGTAAGATTTTTTTCCGTGTTTGGAATCAATCTCTTCAGTGATTCTCGGGGTTTGTATTCATTTCCCGTAGGATAATATGTTGTACGTGATCATCTATTGGCAGCCATCTTGTATGATGGAGTAGCAATAACGTAAGGTCGCTGTAAGAAAAGAATGCTATGTTTGATTTCACGTCCGTTGATTTATTCTTTGGAAGACTTTTGTATGTTTTCCATAGATTGTTATGTTAAACTAAGTCTCAAGTGGCAGCCGTCTTGGATGACCGATCGACACCAAAGTAACAAAATTTGGTCCGCAGAAATATCCATACCATGTTTGGTTTAAATCTATTCAGCTGTTTTCTTAACGAAGATTTGTGTATGTATTTTCTACAGGGTTTTATTTAAAATAACGCCCCCTTTACCGACCATCTAGGATATCGGATCTAATTAACATAAACTGGTCAGAACCACCGTGTAAGGAACTTTCATGCAATGTTTAATATCAATCCATTCTGCAGTTCTCTAGAAAACAGTTTTCGTATGTATTTCCCATATGGTCATATGTTAAACTAAGTCCCCTGCTGGTGGTCATCTTTTGTGACAGCAGGTGGTCATCTTTTGTGACGGATCTACTCCAAAGTAGCAAGGCTTGATCAGGACATTGTCAGGAACATTTACGTCATGTTTGATTTCGTTCCACTGGGGAATGTAAACTGTTGATGAACGAAAAGTGATGACGAAATGTCACAAGAAGAATATGGTCAGGGAAGCTGAAACGGAATAGCTAGACGTCCACTAATTGAACAAGAGTTTGAAAAAATAAGAATCACATGAAAAATTAAAGAAAATAAATTTACTGAAACTACTGATACCTTTCGGTGAAGTTAGTTTACCTGAGCGTTTGGGACCTTCGTTTTTGACATTTTTCTTCTGGTTTATAATACCAACATACATATCCATGATTGTGTTTATTAGTTCGTTCATCTGATTCTTCACAACCGCGAAGACGAGTCTGGGATCATCAGGTCCTGTCAACAATATTAACATGATAATATAATGAATCAAACCATAGATAGCATATTGCGAAAAAAACCACAAACACCATCTTGCATATTAAAGTATAGATTAAAAACAAAGGTATACTTTCGCCAAATTCGCGTAAATTCGAGGGTGTAGTCTCCGGCATATGGTAGGCATTATGGTATAATCTTACAGCTTAACCCTGTCAGGTCTAATGATATCAATCTCTACATGTACATTCGTGTTTTGGTAGCTGCCGAACATTTAAAGTGATGTTGGCAATATTTTGCGTTGAACAATGTTTGACAACACGGAAAACTCTTTATTTAATATCATCTATAGATCTACACGCTAGTTTGGCTATGTGCCATGTAGTCAGTGACTCAAGAAGGGGACGTAAGTCATACTGATTTTTGCTCAAATTTCTAACATACGTGTAACTCATGTTGAGACGTCACCAGCTTTAGGTGAAGTGCTACAAATTTTGAGCTGTGCCATGGACTGCCGCCAATGCAGTGAAGGCTCTTTTACGTGCAACGCATTCTGCGACACGGGTCTCCGGTTTTGTCTCCTTCGAAAGACTGGTGACATTCACTCTGTATGCCAAGCACTTGACGAAGAAACTGTCAGTGCCATTTTTAAGGTTTTTGTTACGACCTGGTCCGGGAATTGAACATGTCCTTCCTTGTGACATATTAAAATTAACATGGATCAGCTGATTTGACGAAAAAATGTTCTTTTGTGGAAAAGAAGTGCAACCGCACTTATCTTTAAATTTTTAAAGACTTAAAGATTTTAATTGAATTGATGTCATGGCAATGTAATAAATTTAGAATACGTGTACCGCGAACATCGGATTTACGGTAACGTCTATTGTCAGGACTGTAGCTTATGTGTTACAGATTTTAATCAGACATCCGTATGACCTCTGTTCAGCTTACATACAACTTTCTCTCTTACCACAATATCGCCGATCTGTTCAGTGAATGCCTATTTGTGAGTCGTCCCGATCTGTCACGGTTCTTTTTAATAATTTACAGTTCCAAAGAGAAAGGTAGGGCATAAATACTTCTCGGTTAAGCAGTTTATCGCATATATGACCTTGAATATGAATATCATGAAGTAATAAGTGCCGGATATGAAAAACAGCTTACATGAAAATGATGATATTTACAAGAGAAAACATTTATCTAAACTTTATTCCTGGTACTTAAACTGAAACAAGATATCGTTGATAGCCGACAAAAGAGAATGGAATAAAACAACGTGATTCTGGCCAGCAAAAACCGAAATACATAATTGTGAAGAACTGCTTTCAAACATTTATAGATCTAATAGATGCAGCAAAAAATATATAATTTCAAATACTAAAGTACAAATACACAATATGTCCAGGATACATACGAGCATTAGCTGTGATTTTACAAAAAAATATGTCCTTGTTTACTACATAATTTGATATACAATAACAAAAGAGATATACAGAGACATTCTTAAATTCCCATATATTTTGTGAAAATTGTTTGAGAAATCCAGGGTTGCCACTTTTTCAATTGCAAATGATTAACCATACCTTACTATTTGTATATGAATACCACATTGGACATGACCTTGTTTTCACAAACTATATCGGAAAATAAGATTTCTTATGTATACCTCTAATTTGTTGTTGTGCATCAAGTAAAAGTAAAAGAAGTCGAATCATTGGGGTTTTGTTTGTTTGTTTGTTGTTTTTTTTTGTGGTAAAAACAGCTATTCTATTGTCATTTTAACTGTATTATGATTAGTGCAGTTTTCAACAATGGACATTAAAATAAAATCAATAAGATTTATCTATAGTCCTCGCCATAATATATATGGTTTTGCGAACAACTAATTTACAATGCACATGAAAAAAATTACTTGTGATTTGAAATAAATCTAATAAACTTGTCTGCACTGCCAGTATCGTTAGTCATGGGGAAACAAAGGAAAGACTCCCACAACTCCCTGGACCTTAAGATATATTTACAAAGGTAATGTTTCAAAATTTCCATTGCCCCACCACCCCAACGTAAGTGACAGCATGCAAATAAGCGTTTTAGGTTTACATCAACCATCAATATCATTGTAAGTTGTCCAGCATAGAAACACATTTTATCTTACCATAGTCTTGCAAATTTTGTCAGTAAATTCAAGCTATTTTGTTATTGCGACCAGTATAAACCGGAATATATACAGTTGAACCGAGTGTGCTCGCACAAATGCTGCAAAAACGTTACACGTATGATATACAAAAATCATAATTACAATTACAATCTTAGCATAAAAGTTATAAAAGAAAATTATTTGATTATAATTATGTTACAGACAATTATAGAATCAACCAATTTACATCAACCAAAATATTGCAAAAGCAGTTAAAATTACCTTTTGCTGCCACCCCATTTTTCGTATTTAATTGGCGTTGTACTACTGCTGCCTGGAACGCATTTGGATTTGGTAAGGAGCTGCACCTCTGTGTGTTCTGTAATAGGAAATACAGGAACAGGAACGGGATGGAGAACTTCAACATGTTGACGTCGTGTAACTCGTGAGACTTCGGTATCTGTTTCACCAAGGTATTATGCTCAGACACATTTCTGGTAGGCCTTCATAAACACAAAACTCAATTTGGTTGTGTAACATATGTCATAATTGAAACAAATAAAAAGAAGAGGAAACTGTCATCATTGGTACTTCAATTGATACATGTATGTTCAGCAACACATGGAATGCACAAGCTCAACCTATATTGACAAGATCCATTGTGAACATGTCAATAGTTCATACAGATCTTTATTTCAGTTTCGATGCATTTTCTATTGACTAAATGTTTTTGTTCTTGTATAACTTACCATTATGCACAAAATCAATGAAAAACAGTATCATTTGACAATGGTCAATATATATCTATTTTTCAAAACACGGAACAGAATTCTGGCAGGTGAGTGGCAGGTAACACGGAAATATATCTTGTGTATGTAGGTGCCGATGACTCATCTACGTGTCCATGTAGGTGTATTGTATTTGACGACGAATGCGGATCTAGTTGAAAAACAAGCAGCCCCCATTGATACAATATATATGCACATAAATATATATAGGGGCCATATACCAGAAAATATGGCCTATATATATATATCAATTTAGTTGAAGTATATATAAAAATGGCCTATATATAGGTATATATAGATATATAGCAGGTTTTACTATATATATATATATATATATATATATATATATATATATATATATATATATATATATACAGAATACAGTCTTTTACAGAATATTTGCAAGTCATTAGAACTAATACGGTAACGAGGTATGATAGTCACTGTCAGCATGTACAAAATATCTCCTGAAATAACAGGTTGCGGGTTTTTTTTTCTGTGGGGGACTCACACATTATCTGAAATGCTCTTGGAGTCCTTCCTGATTGTACCAAGGTAAAAATTTCGAGGTAAAAAAGTCCTATTTATCTGACCTCTGAAAATCTAAAGGTGGGATCAGGTGCCATGGAAGAGTGAGAGTCCGCTGTCACACGCCGCGAGTTCAAAGTATTTGGAATAAATTGTGGAATACATCCTCGTCACAATTGGCATAGAGTGTTCAAAAGCTACTATCGAACACATGACTTGACATTTTATTCAGTAGAAGATAGTAATTGCAAACAAGATATTTATACTGACAGAAAAACTTACGAAATGTTGACATGTAACGCAATACCTGAGCTCCTAATGACAACAATTTATCAGCAACTTATCAGCAACTACATTTCAACTGAATGCTGCAAAAATGACTTGCGTATGAAATTTGGTCAAACATCAACGGCTGCAATTTTTCCTAAACATAACACAATTATAATTAAAGTTCTGTACAAGGAAATTAAATATTATTAAGATTCTACAAAGAAGTTTTAAATACGATAGTAAAAATCTTATTTTGCTTGCCTAGTGGTTTTTGCTGATAAATTTTAATGTTGTCGATATATTGCGGTTAAGGACAAGACGGATATGTACTCCAAAATTTATTTTACCATTTAATTTGGCTTTTTCTGTCATTATGACTTAAAGTGACACTCGACTTTAAATACTGCATAAAAATAATTATCACGTGCCAGACATTTATCAGAGATACTGGCTACAAGAGTTACCTGCCCTTTGATTATTAAGCAAATTAGGAGGGGTAAATTTGAACCCTATTCAGATGGGCCAAAACTTTTGTTTAAGATTATATTTGGTTCTACTACAAAGGGATTTATTGTAAATACTGGATTTACATTACATAAAACAAGAAATATTGTAAGATGTGTACAAAAGGGAGATTAAAGTGACTTTACACACAAATTTCACTTATTAATTCTAGGTTCAAAAACATTTTTTATTTCTAGAAAAAAATATTATTATTTAAAATTCTTGATAACTCATTAATATTTATTGTCTATTTAGGTACTTTTATTTTACAGTAAATTTATGTTGGATTTCCAGGTAAATTAGCAGAAAAAAGCTCAAATGTAACAGGCATATATCAGAAGTACAGGTTCCAAGAGTTATCTGCCCTTTGATTATTAAGCGAACTAGAAGGGATAATTTTGAACCTTATTCAAATAGTCCTAAGTTTTTGGTTTTAGGAAATTACGTACTACTATATTATTAAGATAATGTCAATACTGGATTAATATTGAATTGAAGAATAAAAAACAAATTGGTAACCAGCGAGATTAAAGTAACCTTTAAACAAAATTTAAAGTCCGCTGATTGACGTGATTTAAATTTTTTTTATCTATTTGTATGTTTTAGATCGTAAATTTTGCGGCTTCCGTTTACACATAAAATTAGATCTAGGCTAATATGTTGAAAATGTATCAATAAGACCAGCGATATAACAAGCTAACACTCTTCGTCCCTCGTTCAGAGAAAAAAAATGTCCTTCATGATCATCACACGTTTGAATTTCTTCATTTGCCCCATTAACATCGTCAGTGATCAGTGTCCCATTCAATGCACACACTACTTCTTCCCATGGCTAACTTGCCCTTATTTGACTTACATTGTACACCCACCCCAAAAGGCAAACAAGCCGTCAAAATGGATTTTTTGTTTGTATTAAAAGTTTCAAATATTCGACATTTTATACAAATATTATTTTTTAAATCCCTGGTTGAAAAAAGTTGTATTTGTGAAAAGAAATAGAATTTGAATAATGGTCAAGTAAACATTTCTTATCCCATATGAATTACACGGATATTAATCATTTAATTCATTGTAGGCAATATATGTATGACATGTTAAAATTGTAAACGGCAATTTAGCGTTTTTAATAAAAATTTTGTTCTACTCGCGAGATTTCTTTTATCAAATTGACAGCAAGTCTGTATGCCGTTTTTGGATTTTGGAATATTGATTTAAATGTAGCCTATGATAAAACTATGTATCTTTGTTTTTTTTCTTTTCATTTATTCACTTAAGTTTTGTTTCTCTTTTATTAATTTTTAGAGGGGATGGATTTTAAATTATGTAGTGCCACATACATATATTTTTTGTAAATAAAACAATAAAAAATCGTTACAGAATTAGTTCCATTAATCTGCTATTTAAACATGAATTTGAATATGGTTTATCTACCGGTAATAAATTGGTTTTAATGTTAAGTATCTGGTAATCAAACATCTCTCCTGGCCGGCGACAGAATATTGATACAAGTTTGATAGAATTTTACTCGTGTTTACAAAATCCTACATGACCTACATGTATATTTGAGAACAAACATCTAATTAGTAACATCAGATGTGTCTGGGAACATGCACAAACTATGCAGCATTGTTTAATGTTTACATCCAAATATCAAAACATCTACCTATTTATAATACAAGGGGAATCACTTTCGGCGCGTGCAAAATTACGTCACCGAGATGGAGAAAAAGACACTACGACAGTACGAATCCTAGACGGATGAAAACAGTCACTAGTCGGTAATTCTTGTTGAGTTTGAGAGTAAAGATTTTTTAAAGTGAGAAACATGTCGCCTATCATCTGTGATGAAGACACAATTAATCTTTCACGAACAAAATTAGAGGATAACGAGTATAACACGTCGCACGGTACAGAGTCTATCACTCTATGATACTGCCGTAGAACATTTTCTTGTCACGATTTGTGATCCAAAAATATTTGAAAGCGATAAAGTTGAATTACTGAATTTTATAGGACTTTGTTTTTAGTCTCGTATTTTACATATCGTTAACTAGATCTATGGAAATTAAGGTATCAGACTTGAATTGGCCAGAATTTTAACCCGCCCTGTAGAACGGCTAGTCTAGACTCTAGACCTAGCTTATGTCGTGTACACATGAAATCGGCCGCCGAACCTGATTAGCCAAATTTTAACTCAACATGGCCAGGGAAATTTTACACTCCTTTGGTATATCATGATCGAAATCTACATTATACTTTACATATTTTTTTCATATTAATTAATTTCATGTGTTTGGATTTGTTTAAATTCCCGTTTTGACAGAAACGATCCGCACGATGCCGAAAACGAATACGACTGTCGTCTACTTTGCTGTGTACGTAATCGGTTTCTCTCGGTGATCTCTCCGGCGTTTAGGTCATGGTCACGTGATACATGTCCGTCTTATCCTTAATTTTAAATTAGCGATATTCTACGGTCTCTCAGTAATTTATCCATCCCCATGACAAATGAAATTGATCTTTTCTGTTCGAAATATTCACAATTTGATTATCCCGCCGTTAAAACTACATAAAGCATGGCGGTCATATGCTGAAACTATAAAAAAGAGGCGACAGAAGGGGATCATTTATTGTATCAGACTGAATGTATAAAAAATATTTTCTAAATAATATGAATTAAGGCAAAGCCTCGAAAGCGAGTGCAGCTTGGTCGTTGTTTGGATTATTTTTAAAAGTGAAATACTCATGTATCGATACATCCTACAAATGTTAATAATGATATGCTGCTCCACCGATACCACATTCATTCCAATAAGCATCCATGTCCCTATTTAAATAAGCTTATAAGCACCCTCCCCTTTTTACACATGATAACGTACCTTTCCTAGCCAATTGACAAGGCAATGTGGACCACAAAAACGTAAATAACAGTTATCTCTAGCCCCATACAACACAAGAATGTCAATAGGTGGCCACTGTATTAACTACAACAATTTTACCACCGACCCTTGTTAAAATTAAATGCTTTTCTTCAGTTTGACTATTGATTAGTTCCAATAAGCGCCCACATCTTTTTTCTTTTTTTTCGCAGGCGCTTATTAGGTAGAATACGGTATTGGCAATAAGAGACATATTTGTAATAAATGGCATTGTACTACAGATCCCGCATATTCCGGTTTTTCTTGACGCTTTGTCAAACTTTTATAAAGTTTCTATGTTGCCTGTGATAGAGAAATAAATGTTCATAGATATACCAAAATTCTACACCTTACTTCTTTCCTCACGATTTTTGCATTAAGACAATGAGACAACATGCTGATGGCAAGTGCAAACTACTGATTTATATATACATGTTGCGAATTTTTGTCAAATTCTGGTGGTTGATTTGATTAGCCAATGGATAACTTTCAAGAAATCCTACTAGCGCTGGTACAGTGAAGACTGTCCTAGGTCTTACTTATCCTTTCAAACCAGCAATATAGAGAGCCTAGGCTTTATTTATCAGTGGCCAAACGTATTTGTCTGTGATCGCTCAAAATATGCACCAAACAGGAACATAAATTAGGCAGAAAATTAGCCAATTTCATGTTTAACCAATCATGAGAAAAATGAATCCATGGCTTAATGAATTATTGACTAATGGCAGGATGAGCACTGGTAAATACATCTGTATAGTAAAAAAACATCAAAATGCGAACATTCAACAAGACTCAAATGTATCACAATTATGAATGACCATTGAAGTGCATATGTTACATTAAAACAATTTTGTTCACGGTGAAGAAATGATCAATCTGTAATTGACAATCTGATGACAAGTGTAGTGTCAATTTAAAAAGTCATTGGAGAAAACAAACAACTCAATCAAGGACACAAACACTAAACATCTCTCTCCTGTCTCTCACAGACGAGTGGCAATTAATTATTCATCAAGCTAAAGAAAGCAAGGAAGGTTTATCAGACTTATATGTTCTTGTTCTTTTTTTTGTTTTTGTTGTTTTTTTTTTCAACCAATAACATGTTTAAACCTAAAATTTCATTGTTCTGTAAATTTGGTATTATAAGGTTGGGTGTACTAAAGTCAACTAAAATATTCATCAGTTCCTCTTCAGATGTAATGATTGTTTTTTCTTTAAATATGTATCATTTGAAATCAAAATATAACAATGTAGATCTACAGTTGAATTGGTCACATAGAAATTCAATATATAGAAGTAAGTTGTGTACCGGCATAAGATTAGTAGTCAAATATTATGATACGTGAAAGAAATCAAAAGGCTTAGTTCCACGTTTAACCAGTGATTCCAGTGAATTCATGAAGACCAAAATATAGGCTACTGGAAGTAAAATAAAAATATCACAGCAAAATGATATGTATGTAGAGTAGCTGTATTTTATTATAAAGCTCGCTAATATATAGGTTAACCTATAGAGAAGGAGAAGACGTTCATCAACAGTTAATCCCTTAGGGGATTCCGTAGTGTTGTCCCCAGCCGGGGTCAACACGACGGAATCACCAAAGGGATTAATATTCATGTTTTTATCACGTAAATGTCTCGGTCATTCACTCATTGTTTTAAATAAAATATTGAGCGGCTGACTGTTTCCTTGGTGCTAACACTTAATAATAATAATAATAATAATAATAATAATAATAATAAATTTATGTGGCATTTAAATGCACAAATATGTTTTTATCCTATATTTTTTCTCCATCCCAGCGTATCCATCATATCCAACGCTTCGTGATCGGGTTCGATGTACAACCTTAGTCGTTATGGCCTATTCTCGGTCTACAAAACGTTTCTTCGTGTGGTTCTTTATTACTTCGTTTGCGCTTTTAAGTAATGACTTTGCATTTCCGACATTTTTCTATGCAAATTCCCGATGTGAGCAAAATTTCTACCATTAGTAGTACGGGTCCCCGGATGGAGTAGGAATACAAAATGTGAGCTCTCTACATATATGAGGGCTTCGCAATCTATTAATATGAATTAAGGCAAAGCCTCGAAAGCGAGCGCAGCTTGATCGTTGTTTGGACAATTTTTAAAAGTACTTTTAATGAAATACCCATGTATCGATACATCTGACAAATGTTAATAATGGTATGCTGCTCCACCGATACAACATTCAATCCAATAATCATCCATGTCCCTATTTATAAGCTTATAAGCACCCCTCCGCTTTTTACATATGATAACGTACCTTTCCTAGCCAATTGACAAGGCAATGTGGACCACAAAAACGTAAATTACAGTTATCTCTAGCCCCATACAACACAAGAATGTCAATAGGTGGCCACTGTATTAACTACAACAATTTTAACACTGACCCTTGTAAAAAATTAAATGTTTTTCTTCAGTTTGACTATTGATTAGTTCCAATAAGCGCCCACATCTTTTTTTCTTTTTTTTTCCGTAGATGCTTATTGGGTAGAATACGGTATTGGCAATAATAGACATATATGTAATGAGTGGCATTGTGCTACAGATCCCGCATTTTCCGTTTTTTTCTTGACGCTTTGTCAAACTTTTATAAAGTTTCTATGTTGCCTGTGATAAAGAAATAAATGTTCATAGATAAACCGAAATTCTTCACCTTATTTGACACTTCTTTCCTCGTGATTTTTGCATTAAGACAATGAGACAACAGGCTGATGGCAAGCGCAAACTACTGGTTTATATATACATGTTGCAAATTTTTGTCAAATTCTGGTGGTTGATTTGATTGGCCAATGGGATAACTTTCAAGAAATCCTGCTAACGCTGTTACAGTGAAAACGGTCCTTGGTCTCACTCATGCTTTCAAACCAGCAATATAGGGAGCCTAGGCTTTATTTATCAGTGGTCAAACGTATTTGTCTGTGATCGCTCAAAATATGCACCAAACAGGAACAAAAATTAGGCAGAAAATTAGCCAATTTCATGTTTAACCAGTGATGAGAAAAATGAATCCATGGGTTAATGAATTATTGACTAATGGCAGGGTGAGCCCTGGTAAATACATCTGTATACTTAAAAAAGCATCAGAATACGAACATTCAACAAGACTCTCAAATGTATCACAATTATGAATGACCATTAAAGTGTTTTAAAACAATGCAATTCATTTTAATAATGAAATTTTGGATGCAGATTATGAACAATAGTAGAATTTAAACTGCAGAAGTAATGTAAACAGACAGATGTTTGTTAGATGGAAAACACCATGAATGTTTCCTTTACTTTAGTCTTTTTTGTTGTTGCATATTATCAAATTTATGCTAGAATAAAAATGTGTCGTTAATAAATATTGGTTTAAATCCAAATGATGAGTGGAAACAAGTATTGAGACACCATACGAAAACATAAGTTCAAGTTCATTTTCAAGAAAACGTAATTATAGTAGTTGTGAGATAGCAGTGATAGATGTTCTAAAAATATCTATACATATTTATAACAATAATGTTTAAATTTGAGAGAGAGAGAGAGAGAGAGAGACTTTTTCAGGATTATTTTTTTTCTAGAACTTCTATTTATGCTTTTCTCCTGCATATGTTACATTAAAACAATTTTGTTGATCGGTTCATGGTGAAGAAATGATCAATCTGTAATTGACAATCTGATGACAAGTGTAGTGTCAATTTAAAACGCCATTGGAGAAAACAAACAACTCAAGCAAGAACATACACACACACACACACACACACACACACACACACACACACTAAACATCTTTCTCCGTACCTCTCATGGACGAGTGGCAATTAATTAGTCATCAAGCCAAAGCAAGCAAGGAGGGTTTATCAGACTCATATGTTCTTGTTATTTTTTTTATTTTGTTGTTTTTTTTTAACCAATAACATGTTTAAACCTAAAATTTCATTGTTCTGTAAATTTGTTGTTATAAGGTTGGGTGTACTTAAGTCAACTAAAATATTTATCAGTTCCTCTTCAGATGTAATGATTATTTTTTTTTAAATATATATCATTTGGAATCAAAATATAACAATATAGATCTACAGTTGAATTGGTCACATAGAAATTCAATATATAGAAGTACGTTAGTCGTGTACCGCCATAAGATTAGTAGTCAAATATTATGAGACGTCAAAGAAGTCAAAAGGCTTAGTTCGATGTTTAATCAGTGATTCCAGTGAAGTCATGAACACCAATATATAGGCTACTGGAAATAAAATAAAAATATCACAGCAAAATGATATGTATGTAGAGTAGCTATATTTTATTATAAAGTAAATAAAGTGCATTTTCTTTTCCTTTCTTTTTTTTTTTTTTTTTTTTTTTGAGGGGAGAGGGGAGCTTTAAATTAAATTTTCATTTCAGATAATTATTCACTTGTTCTTTTATCTTCATCTAATAATTTCTGTATGGCTATGGAAGTGTTAAAAACCTATATAGAAAGTTTGTATCGGCTAATTTATTTTCTACTGTAAATTTGTACACAATTTTAAAAAAATGTTTCTGCAGGATGACCGAGTTTCTTCCCCTTAGAAAGTTGTCGAAATTTACTGTTAACTTTTACGTCAGTAAATCGATACAATTTTTCATTTGAAGCGTTCACAGTTACTATCATATGTTAATGTTAATTTCCATCATATTTTTTGTTAGTGAAATTGATTCCAAAATAATTCTACGTTAATAACCGATAGTAAAATTTAAAATCATACATGGTATGATACGAGAGAGTATTTCGATCTCCGTGAGAGAAACCCAGAAATGACCTCATGGGACTTGCAATAGTAGGACTCTCGTAAACAAGATAATTGCAACATGAGTACATCTCAATATTCCCAAAATGACTGTCAGTTCATTTTTTAAAAACTTATTTTGAAATTAACAAGTTAAGAAATATCCGATGTCTGGCGCGAGTCCTACCATCCAGCGTAACTGAGCATGTCGGGTTAGGAAAGCCATTAACGTCCTTGGTCGGAACTCTTCATTTCTGGTAGGTAAAAAAAAGCGTCTGCTAGGAGACGCTGTCAACCAATTTTTAAAAATCCGGTGTGCGATTAATAAGGACTTATTTGCCTTCGTACTATTTTTTAAAATTTTTTCATGATGTGATATATGATCACAAATATTGTTTTTGACCTTCTCGATAAAAATGCAATATTCATCGCGAACTTGACCCGGGACTGTTAGACGAAAGTTTTTTTGCTCATAGTATGTGTAAATTTGACCTATTTGTACTTACACATACGCATTACCATAAAAGCTCGCTTCGCGCCGCTCGACCTGCGCTCGCTATAACTAAACGACATTGGGAAAAAACGTCTTCGTCACTCTTTTGTCGGGAGAAAATAATGACTTCCCACGTGACCCAAATTATTGACGCCATTGTCAATACTACTCGCGCGAAAAGTATTTTCATGAATTGATACGATCAAACAAGGTAAACGGTCAGCGGAAAAGAAATACGATATATTTTTGAGACGTAAGTTTCTGTTTCACGAAGATATAAACCTAGGTACACATATATCGGACTTTTAATTACACGTACCTGATTGTGGTTTGTTTTCTATTATATTTAGAAACAAAACAAATAAATAAAAAAGAATGAAAGTCAGAAAGAAACAGAGAGAGTGCATTACGGAGAGTAATAGACCCGGCCTGGCTCAGTCGGTAGCGCACCCGACTCTTGATCATGAGTTCGAGTCCAGCCGGCGGAAGGTTGGTTTCCTGTCCTTCGGATGAGACAGGTAAAACCGAGGTCCCGTGTCACAGAAGGTGTTGGCATGTTAAAGAACCCTCATTGTTCAATGGCCGTAAGTGCCGAGCATAGGCCAAAATTCGAAGTACTTCATCGGCATTTGGTGACGTCTCCATTTGAGTGAAATATTCTTGAGTGGGACTTTAAGCAACAATAAAGAAACAAACAAACAAACAAAAACAGAGTAATATATTTATGTTCCTTAACACTTGAAATGCACAGACTAACTGTATATTGATAATGTCTATTATGAACAAGCCAAAAGTTCACATTTATCTTCGTTCAGTTTCGATGCGATTCTATATTGACTAAATGTTTTTATTCTCGTGTCATCTTTCCTTGTATAAATATCAATCCAAAAGACAAAACAATACTGTGTTGGTCAATATATAGATTTGATTCTGACAAGCTCGTGACAGGTGCCACAGGGATAGACTTTTCTGCATGTGACTCTGTATTTCCATTGTAATTCGAGACGTTTAAAGAATGAAATAGATCTATATGAATAATAGGCAGCTGTTATTGATGCAAAACATCTTTTAATATGTCAAATAATAATAATAAAAATAATATAAATAATACATAGGTAAACCTATGTAGAGGGCGAAGGCATTCATCAACAGTTTTACATGTTAATATTCAGTGTTTTTATCACATAAATGTCCCGGCCATTCACTCTTTGTTTTAAATAAAATATTGAGTGGCTGACTGTTTCCTTTGTGCTAAAACTTAAATAGAATCTCTGTGGTATTTATTAGTCATGCATTAAATGCACAAACATGTTTTTATGCCATATATTTTTCTCTATCCCAGCGTATCCATCATTTTGTGCAGTTCACATTACCAGAATAATGGAGGCGCTTCGTGATCGGGTTCGATGTTCAACCCTAGTCGTTATGGCCTAGTGTCGGTCTATAAAACGTTTCTTAGTGTGGTAGTTTATTACTTCATTTGCAATGCGCTTTTAAGTAATGACTGCATTTCCGACATTTTGTTTATGTCACGTGCAAATTCCCGATGTGAGCAAATTTTTTACCATTAGTAGTACGGGTCCCCGGATGTAGTAGGAATAAAAAATGTGAACTTCTCTACACATATGAGGGCTTCGCCCTCTAATAATAATAATAATATGAATTAAGGCAAAGCCTTGAAAGCGAGCGCAGCTTGGTCATTGTTTGGACAATTTTTAAAAGTAAAACTTCTTAGTGAAATACCCATGTATCGATACATCTGACAAATGTTAATAATGATATGCTGCTCCACCGATACCACATTCAATCTAATAATCATCCATGTCCCTATTTATAAGCCTATAAGCACCCCTCCGCTTTTTACACATGATAACGTACCTTTCCTAGCCAATTGACAAGGCAATGTGGACTACAAAAACGTAAATAACAGTTATCTCTAGCCCCATACAACACAAGAATGTCAATAGGTGGCCACTGTATTAACTACAACAATTTTACCACCGACCCTTGTAAAAATCAAATGCTTTTCTGCAGTTTGACTATTGATTAGTTCCAATAAGCGCCCACATCTTTTTTCTTTTTTTTTTCGCAGGCGCTTATTAGGTAGAATACGGTATTGGCAATAAGAGACATATATGTAATGAGTGGCATTGTGTTACAGATTCCGCATTTTCGGTTTCTTTTGACGCTTTGTCAAACTTTTATAAAGTTTCTATGTTGCCCGTGATAGAGAAATAAATGTTCATAGATATACCAAAATTCTACACCTTATTTGACACTTCTTTCCTCACGATTCTTGCATTAAGACAACGAGACAACAGGTTGATGGCAAGTGCAAACTACTGGTTTATATATACTTGTTGCAAATGTTTGTCAAATTCTGGTGGTTGATTTGATTGGCCAATGGGATAACTTTCAAGAAATCTTGCTAGCGCTGTTACAGTGAAAACTGTCCTTGGACTTACTCATGCTTTCAAACCAGCAATATAGAGAGTCTAGGCTTTATTTATCAGTGGTCAAACTTATTTGTCTGTGATCGCTCAAAATATACTAAACAGGAACAAAAATTAGGCAGAAAATTAGACAATATCATGTTTAACCAATGATGAGAAAAATGAATCCATGGCTTAATGAATTTTGGACTAATGGCAGGGTGAGCCCTGGTAAATAAATCTGTATACTCAAAAAAGCATCAGAATGCGAACATTCAACAAGACTCAAATGTATCAAAATTATGAATGACCATAAAAGTGCATATGTTACATTAAAACAATTTTGTTGATCGGTTCATGGTGAAGAAATGATCAATCTGTAATTGACAATCTGATGACAAGTGTAGTGTCAATTTAAAAAGGCATTGGAGAAAACAAACAACTCAAGCAAGGACATAAACACACACACACATACACACACACACACACACACACACACTAAACATCTCTCTCCGAGTCTCCATGGACGAGTGGCAATAATTAGTCATCAAGCCAAAGCAAGCAAGGAGGGTTTAGCAGACTCATATGTTCTTGTTCGTTTTTGTTTTTGTTGTTTTGGTTTTTTTTTTCAACCAATAACATGTTTAAACCTAAAATGTCATTGTTCTGTAAATTTGCTGTTATAAGGTTGGGTGTACTAAAGTCAACTAAAATATTTATCAGTTCCTCTTCAGATGTAATGATTATTTTTTCTTTAAATATATATCATTTGGAATCAAAATATAACAATGTAGATCTACAGTTAAATTGGTCACATAGAAATTCAATATATAGAAGTAAGTCGTGTACCAGCATAAGATTAGTAGTCAAATATTATGATACGTCAAAGAAGTCAAAAGGCTTAGTTCGATGTTTAATCAGTGATTCCAGTGAATTAATGAACACCAAAATATAGGCTACTGGAAGTAAAATAAAAATATCACAGCAAAATGATATGTATGTAGAGTAGCTATATTTTATCATAAAGTAAATAAAGTGCATTTTCTTTTCCCTTTTTTGAGGGGAGAGGGGAGCTTTAAATTAAATTTTAATTTCAGATAATTATTCACTTGTTCTTCTATCTTCATGTAATAATTTCTGTATGGCTATGGAAGTGTTAAAACCTATATAGAAAGTTTGTATCGGCTAATTTATTTTCTACTGTAAATGTGTACACAATTTTTAAAAATGTTTCTGCAGGATGACCGATTTTCTTCCCCTTAGAAAGTAGCTAATCTGTCATGTTTGTCGAAATTTACTGTTAACTTTTACGTTAGTAAATTGATACAGTATTTCATTTGAAGCGTTCACGGTTACTATGTTAATGTTAATTCCATCATAGTTTTGTTAGTGAAATTGAATCCAAAATAATTCTACGTGAATAACCGATAGTCAAATTTAAAATCATACATGGTATGATACGAGAGAGTATTTCGATTTCCGTGAGAGAAACCCAGAAATGACCTCATGGTACTTGCAATAGTAGGACTCTCGTAAACAAAACAATTGCAACATGAGTACATCTCAATATTCCCAAAAATAAACTGTCAGTTCATTTTTTAAAACTTATTTTGAAATTAATAAGTTAAGAAATATCCGATGTCTGGTACGAGTCCTACCATCCAGCGTAACTGAGCATGTCGGGTTAGGAAAGCCATTAACGCCCTTGGTCGGAATTCTTCATTTCTGGTAGGTAAAAATGGCGTCTGCTTGGAGACACTGTTAACCAGTTTTTAAAAATCCGGTGTGCGATTAATAAGGACTTATTTGCCTTCGTTCTACTTTTTTAATTTTTTTTCATGGTGTGATATATGATCACAAACTTTGTTTTTGATCTTCTCGGTAAAAATACAATATTCAACGCGAACTTGACCCGGGACTGTTATACGAAAGTTTTTTTGCTCATAGTATGTGTAAATTTATTTGTACTTACACATACGCATTACCATAAAAGCTCGCTTCGCGCCGCTCGAGCTGCGCTCGCTAATAATAATAATAATAATAATAATACTAATAATAATAATTATAATAATAATAGTAATAATAATAATAATAATAATAATAATTATAAAAGTAGAAGTAACAAACAAACACGTTCACACTTATATGTACATCAAGGTGGAGACGTTTTGTAACGTTTGCTATATAAGATAAGGACAACAGCGTTATACAATAATCTTGGTTCTTTCAGCTTTTTCAAAGGAGATTTTCGAATTTGTAAAGGACAAATGAACGCAATAGAATTGTGATTTCAGTGCTAGGTTAGAAAATTAAGAGAGAATTTTATTTACGTGACCGGAAGCGCTAGTAAAATTACACGTGAATATAATTCTCGCGAATATAACCATATTTACAGTATGTGATTTTAGCTCTACATATACACTGTTTGTATGTATGTATGTATATATGACTGTGTGTGTATGTGTGTGTGTGTATATATGTATGTATGTATGTATATATGTATGTATGTGTGTATGTATGTATGTATGTATGTATAATGTGTGTGTATATGGCTATCTATATCGAATGAGTTAATGTTTTAATTTGTAAGTATACGATGAAGACTAACATAAATTTATTGCAGTTTATTTTCAATTTGTATCCATGATGTAAATGGACTAAATTGAATTTTGTTATTTTTCTTATCTTTAGTATTTGTTTATTTGTGTTTTGCGACCTATGATAGAGAATTAACATTTAGAATTCTTCATACCCGGTAACCCCTAGCCAGATGGAAATTGAGAGTATATTGAAAAACCCTGGTCAAATACCTGAATAAATGTTTTTTAAAAGAAACTGAGTAATTATAAAGTATACAATATAAAAATCTCAGATAACAAAGTACCAATCTCCAGGATGTCCAGAATACACATACAATTTTAGGAAATGTTGGACAAATATGGTTATCTGGAAATCCATAGGTGAGATCAGGTTCCATGGGGAGCAAGCATGCCCAGTGTTTATCTGTGGCCAGCAGACATGGTATCTGTATAGACACGGTCGTCTTGATAATTTGTTTTTTTCTATTTTGTACTCTATAACTCTGATATTGATCATTTTTTATTTAAACTGACTCATCAACGACAGTGAGGGTTCATGGTCGCAATATTCATTTTTATTTGTATTCAGTGATATTTCGAACGGGGTTTTGCATCAATAACATCTGCTAATTTATCATATAGATTGTTTAATTCGTATAGGTCTCAAATTACAAAAAGACACGGATACGAGTCATTCAGTTAAAAACACAAACAAAATATTTCTCGATGTCACCTGTCACTCACCTGCCAAAATCAAGTCTATATATTGAACAACGCCGAATTATACTCTTATGCTATTGACTAATCGTTACATTTTGAAAACAAAAACACAAAAAAATATATATATTCAATTCAGAACTGCACCGAAACCGAACAACGCCCTAATGAACCATTGACCTCTTCATAATAGACGCCGACAGTACAGTTCGGGTTCGTGCATCCCCGTGTTGCAGAACATTAAAGTATTTTTAAAAAGACAATGACGGCATTCACCGTTCCTATTTTTTTGTTTCAAATAAGACATGTCGTACAACAAAATTGATTTTTGGTTTTGTTTATAACGGCATACTAGAGATCATTTAGTCTTCGTGAAACAGATACCGAAGTCTCACGAGTTACATGACGTCATCATGTTGAAGTTCTCCATCGCGTTCCTCTTCCTGTATTACCTATTACAGAACACACAGAGGTGCAGCTCCTTACCAAATCCAAATGCATTCCAGGCAGGAGCAGCACAACGCCAATTAAATACGAACAATGGGGTGGCAGCAAAAGGTAATTTTAACTGATTTTGCAATATTATGGTTGATGTAAATTGGTTGATTATATAATTGACTGTAACATAATTATAATCAAATAAGTTTCTTTTATAACTTTTATGCTAAGAAATAACTGTAATTATGATTTTTGTATGTCATACGTGTAACGTTTTAGCAGCTTTTGTGCGAGCACACTCGGTTCAACTATAGATGTTTCGGCCAGTTTTTCAGTTATATACTCCGGTTTGTAGTGGTCGCAATCACTGACCACTTGAATTCACTGACCAAATCTGCAAGATGATGATGTTAATGGCTAATGTCAACCTGAAACGCTTATTGGCATAATACCACGTACGGGGGTGGGGGACGGGCAATGGAAATGTTTTAAATTTTACCTTTATAAATATGTCTCAGATCCCAGTTTTACCTTTGTTTTTCCTCAATTAACGATACGGGCATTGTCAACAACAATAAGTTTATTATTTGAAATCATGAATACTTGTAACTTGTTTTCGCATTGAAAATGAATTGTTTGCAAAACAATGTATGTTATGGTGAGTACAATAGATTAAAATCATTAGTTATCTTCTAATGTTCAATGTTTAACTCTGCACTAATCATAATGCAGTTAATTCTTTCATTATATTTACTTGAAGAAGCATTAGCTGTGCGTTTTTTTCAGAAATAGTTTTTTTTTTTTCCTTTTTTACAACTAATATACAATAACAAGAAAGTGATATATACATATACAGCCATAGATATACTTAAGGCGATATAAGCTGTCCAATGATTATTTTTGTCCCCTGACACATAATCGAAAATATAATAAAATATGTGTTCAAATACATTATCAAATGCGTGAAACGTTGTAAAAGGTCTTCTTTTCTAAGTTGTTTGTTTTATTAGAATTTAAGTTTTCCCGTACCTCACAAATCCAGCTGTATTTCCGTATGCAATGACCTTTCAGATAAATTCTTTCGCCCTATCAAATGTACTTCGTAATTCGGTTAGGGGATCTCGGTCCTTTACGCGCTCGGACTATGTTAAAGACGGCCTGTTTTTATGTTTTATATCTACTTTTAAAATACAGAACGTAATTTTTATTAGCAAGTGCATGTATTATGTAAAAAATATAATTTTCAACGCCATTTTAAATACCCAAAGAAAATCGGATGAATATATGAATAAATATTTCAGGTCACTAAAAGAAAATTTTCTGTTCTTTAATGTTACCCTGAATGCTGACATTGACAAAATCAAAACAATACAACTGTGGAAAGTATGCATACCTCATGTTTAACAATCGTGCCGCCATGTCCTGTTGAGTTGGGTAGTTCATGATCATATGTGTGAAGAAAGATAAAGTCGAAAACGCGATAGAACGAGTTAAAAATGGCTTGAAATCACCTGATATACCAGGCACGTGGACAATTTCAGAAACGATTTAGGTATGAAATGATGATGTACGAAAATAAACACAAAGGGTTATAAGAATACATTGTATATTGACTGCAAATAGCACTTGTTTATTGAATCAAATTGATTTGTTTAGTAAACACAGCTAATGCCCCTTTAAATAATCTTTAACAAAAATCAAATAGATTTGTTGGTTGGTTGTATTGTTGTTTAACGTCCCACTCAAGAAAATTTCACTCATATGGAGACCTCACCTATGCCGGTGAAGGGCTTCAAATCAATGTTCAAAATTCAAATTCCATTCAGTCTTTGATGCCAACCTGCAGAAAACAAAGTGCAATTAATAAATAATTAATAAAAAACAGAATTTTTTGTTTGTTTATTGTTGTTTAACGTCCCACTCAAGAATCTTTCACTCATATGGAGACATCACCTTTGCCGGTGAAGGACTTCAAAGTATGGGCTATGCTCGACACTTACGGCCATTGAGCAGTGACAGTTATTTAACGTGCCGACACTTAGTGATACACGGGAACTCGGTTTTTATTCTATCATTCAAGAGTCGAGCGCACTACTGACTGAGCCAGGTCGGTTCAAAATCAGATATTGATGCTTTTATCAGAGAGATTCGACAATAAATAAATCTGAAGGCCGAACCCAGGTATAAAAGTACATACACTATTTTGGTATTCGTATTTCCAATATGGTGTATATATTTACTTTTTAATTAGTCAGATTTAGGAATACATTTAAGTTATAATTTTGCTTTGTATGATACCACCTTTTGTTTCGGAATTCTATTTTTAAAGAACGAGGTGGTCTCCGTGAGTGACTGAATGGTTAGAGCATCGTGCTTTGAACCATTATGACTCTCACTCGTGGTCAGCGCTGGTGTAAGCCCTGTTGGAACCTAAGCTGAGTTTTGTGAGGAAGTTTGCCAGGTTACTTCCGGACGGCTTTTAGTCTCTTCCCGGGTACATTCCCATCCTTTAAACACTGGCCGCCAACATATAACAACTGTAATGTAAAAGAACATTCATAATTCAAATTTTACATTAGAGTTCAACTAATGAAGTCTTATTAATAAACGATCGTCCTTGGCCCGAATTCACCAAATTTACTCAATACTCAATATTTATTTCATTATTTTGACTATTTAATCGTTTGTAAAACTTTTGGGTTTTAGTGATTAGGAAGCATGTTATTATTTTTCATCATTCACATATAAATATTTGCATCGCACTCATGATTTTCCTTAAAAAATTGAATAAATACTTTGAGCACGGTACTCAAAATTCGGGTACGTACTCAAGGATTTTTTAAATATTTCTGAAATTTTCTGCAATGAATTTTTTTTATCATTATTTACAATTGTATGCCGTCAATTTACAAGATCATGGAAAGTTAGTTGAGCTTGAGTACTGAGTAAATTTGGTGACTTCGGGCCCTGAGCATTTGATTTGTTCTTTTTTTCAAAACCATAACTTAGTGACAATGTTTATCATGTTTACGTTGTTGACAGGACCTGTTCAAGACGCCGCCATCTTCTTGGGTGTTAAGACACAGTTGAACGGATTTGTACAAACAATAATGGATTTGTATGCAGGAATTAAGATACGGATGAAATCTGGTGGTTTCAAGAATGGTAAGTTAATTCTCTTTTCATTCTGGGGCCTGCGTGGCCGAATGGTTTGAACATCGCACTTTAAATCATAAAGTCTCTTACTTCCTGTCAGCGCAGGTTCGAATCCCGCTGAAACTTAAGCTGATTTTTGTAAGAAAATTTGTCAGTTTACTTGCAGAAGGTTGGTGGTCTTTCCCAGGTACATTGTAACATTACATATTACATGTACATTATGTTTTACCTAATTCAATTAATAATAGGTTTGCATTCTCAAAAAGACATATTAGAACTTACTGTATACACTTGCGGGGACAAACCGGGTATAGCGTGTATTTTGTTGAATCTAATAGTATGCTAAACCTTACTGAATTGTTATTAAACTCTAGAACTTTCAAAACATTATTAATAAAACAAAGAATATCACAACAGTAATGACACAGGGTAAAACTTCCTGAGTATTGGCTGTCATCTTTGTATGCTTTATACTTAATGCAAACCACTAAAACTACCACCCCACCCCCAAAGGTAGTTTGGACGGTTTACTAAATTGAGGTGAAACTGTTGGTTATAAATCAGAAATCCAAAACTAGTTTCAAAGTTAGATGCAATAAATGAAAGGTTAGCCAAACCTTTTATAAACAGGTTTTTGACGATAAATTAATCCTTAATTATTCTCCATTAATTTCATTTAGAAAAACAAAAAAAACTATCAATTTTATTTTCACTACTCTGGTATTATGTTTATAATATATATATCCATTCACTAATTTTAAAATAATCTAATATTACATTAATACTGCTCGCTGATTGGCTGGAGCAAAAACAAGTTAAATGTACTAACCTGCTTTGCTCCTGTATAACTGCCATTGCAACGTCACGTGCCTCTTGACTTTACAAATCATTTTAAATTAAACACAGATAGGCTTTTGCATTATACAAATTATTTAAACTTCTTTTAAATACAGTGTTTCAATATGTGTCCCCATTTCAAATGTCCATAACTTGGGCAGACACATGATAATTTAAAATTTGAAAGTGCATTAGAAAGAGAATTCCCTTGAAAATTTATGATTAATTAAATTGAAGACCTACGACGCAAGGATTTATTTCATGATGTCATCAATTACATCATATAAAAATTAAAATTACTTGGTTTTACCACCAGTATGGATGACAAGATCTTGCAGAAAAACATTCATTTCGATGTTGTTAATTTTTATTTTGAATAGAATAATTAAAATGTAAATGTTGCTCAGTCTTGGAAACAGAAAAATGTGGACAATTTAAACCAAAAATATTATTGAACAACTTGAGATGGATGTTTTAAGAGATGTAGTATTTGTTATCTTAATTTTAAAAACTATATGTTATGATTTAAAAATGTTGAATTATATCAAACATATAGGGAATTGTATTTATCTTATATATATATATATATATATATATATATATATATATATATATATATATATATATAGATATATATATATATATATTTATCGTTATGTCGATATCAGTTGAGTCGAAATTCCGGATATGCCAAAGTTGAAAGTCAGGTCTCGATATTTAAAGATATAATTTATCAATTAAAAATTTGGACTATATCGAATTCCGGATATCTCGAAGTAATAAGTGAGGTTCGGGATATAAAGATTCTGAGAGAGAGAGAGAGAGAGAGAGAGAGAGAGAGAGAGAGAGAGAGAGAGAGAGAGGTCACATAAAATTCATTGATTTTACTTATACACTATTTCACTAAAAATTATTCATAACCACAAATTGCAAGTAAACATTATGCATTTGCATGCCGACAGAAATAATTCGATTTCGAAGTTTTGGTATAATATGTCATACATATATATGTAATGTTTATTTTCCAGCTCGTGCGTTTGGAAACCCTGGACTGGGATAAAAGAGAGGATAGATGCCAACACAGTCTCGTGGCAAAGTTCATCCAATATATCTTTTAAACACAATAAAATTAATTGGAAATGAATATTGTTGTCTGAATTCATGTATCAGAGAAATGCACTTAAGTAAGAGAAAGTGTTCAAATGTTACGTTTAACAGATCTCACTATTAAAGGTTTTCAGATCTTCAAGTTGAGTTTACCAGATCT
Source organism: Atrina japonica (assembly GCA_030159075.1). Lineage (NCBI taxonomy): Eukaryota > Metazoa > Mollusca > Bivalvia > Pterioida > Pinnidae > Atrina > Atrina japonica. Next base: position 389,345 of record BROG01000377.1, read on the forward strand.
TAGCATTAAAGTTTTTCACATCTTGAGTTAACCAGATCTTGGCGTTTAGCGTTTTGATGGTTTTGGGTATTATATGCATCCATCTATATCGCTTCTCTGTGTTTGATTATGGGTCAATAATAAAAACAAAAACCGAAACAGTGTAAGAACCAAAGTACATACATAATTATGATAAAAATTGAGAAAGACACACATCTGTAAAATCCAGAGATTGGATCTGGTGCTATGTAGGAGCAAGCACTTTCTGCTGAGATTTTCACGTACAGGTTACAGTGGTCATGTTCCTGTATAACATGATATACATGCCTGTATTTCTCGGAAGAAAACTTAAAGGGGCATTAACTGGTTTTTTTTCTTTCGTTAAAAAACCCCGATTTTTCTTTTACTACATATATTGATTTACAATAGCAAAAAAGAGATATACACAGACATAACAATTCTAAAATTTATACATATTTTGAGAAAATTACTTCAGAAACCCAGGTTTGGCACTTTTCAATCGATATTGATTAACTCAACCTTACTATTTGTATATGAACACTAAACTGAGCCTGACCTTATTTTAACAAAATATATAGGAATATAACATTTTATGCCTGTGTATAGCTATTATTTGTAATTGTACAGCATGTAAAGGTAGTAAAAGTAGAAAAAAATCGAAATAATTATTTGGGGTGAACACAGCTAATGCCCCTTTAGGTTCATCTTCCCAAGTCAAGGTTGTCTGATCCACGTCGTTTATCAAACACCTTGCCAGATTACATTCATATTTAGTGGTCACTGGTGGTGACATCTAGTGTCGATCTAAAATTTCACTTATTTGGACCCGACACTGACCCCTGACGTCGCATAGCCTGCACTTCGCCATTATTGTGTTTACGTTCTTTTCCCGCTATAACGTGATCGATTTTTAGTCGCGTTCTGGTTGGCTCAGAAAACGGTCCACGGCACCAATTGAAATCGACGCCACGAAATCACAATGTACAGGCCAAATTTGCCAAGGTCACGGAATAGTTCGGAAAACCTGGACTTGGGAAGATGCTTAAGATATTTGATGGTTTCACTAAGTGAAATGTTGAGTTGCTTTTCGTTGGCGGTTGTTGAGACGTCTGTACCAATTGTGACGAGGATACACTCCTCACTTGTTTCATTGTGGACTCACGGCGGGTGTGACCGGTCGACAGGGGATGCTTACTCCTCCATGGCACCTGATCCCACCTCTTGGTTTCCGGAGGTCCGTGTTTGTCCATTTTTACCGGATTTGTATCTATGTCCTGGACATTCTATTGCTTAATACTTTGGTATCTGAAATTTTTATATATGGTACTACTAGATGCTTGCCGTTTAAGTTTAAACTTTCGTTTTATTTCAAACCTTAATTCTATCCTCAGCTAGAATTTTACTTAAAATTGATTCGTTTCTAGAAGCAAGCATAGTCATTCCTCAACCGAATGAAACCTTTTACTCACCTAAGTGCTACGTTGTCTTTGTTCTAAGACGTCCATTTGGAAAACCCCAATACTTTCAATGTGTAAGACAACTAAATATTGTTTATTACGGTAACATTACCTATCGGACATCGCGTTGATTGTTGTCTTTAACTGACTAACATTATAAAATCCCCATTCTGTACCTCATTTTACGTCGTCGCATCTGCTTCATGCGATAATGCGGTTCTCCCCAAAATATAGGTCAAGAAAACAGTCGTGTCGTCGGGCCTGCATATTTTACATGTTTTGAATCATACAATTCAAAGAGGAAAATATATTAATTCCTTGAAAGTTAACGAAAAGTTCAGAATGTAAATGTGTGATACACCACCAGGGGTGGTATAGTTGTAGAGTGTTCAAGGTCCCGGTTTTGATTCCCGGACCGGGTCATACCAAAGACTTTAAGATGTGGTAGTGACTGTTCCTTCGCCAAGCGCACGGCATACGACGTGAAAGTCATTTGTGAGTCTTTCTGGATCTAGGTCATCAACAACTGTATCATCTGTACCTCAGTCAGTAATCCGCACAGGTATTTTGAGACCATAGATGTATCATAGTTTTACATGAATAGACTCCGTAAGATTTGTTTGTTTGTTTTTGTTTAACGTCCCGCTCAAGAATTTTTCACTCATATGGAGACGTCACCAAATGCCGGTGAAGAGCTTCAAATTTTAGCCTATTCTCGGCAATTACTGCCATTGAGCTGTGAGGATTCTGCCGACACCTACTATGACACGGGACCTCGGTTTCTACTGTCTCATCCGAAAGACAAGAAACCAACCTGCCGCCGGCTGGACTCGAACTCACGACCTCACGATCAAGAGTCGGGCGCGCAACCGACTAAGCCAGGCCGGCTCGGCTCGGTAAGAAGCAAAATACTGAGATGTTTTATACAGCACTGTGACAAAAGTTAGTCAACTACCGATTTTTCCCCTTAGCTTTTTATGCTAAATGGACGTTTTTGTTCCCAATAGCTGCCACAAAATAATGCTGACGTTTTTTCTTGTCAAAATTCAGATAAGTATAGAAAAAATCCATTCATCATCATCTGATATTAGTTTTTAACTCCTTTCAACCTTTATTTCTGAGAAGCAACATTTTTTCTTTGCAATGAGTATTTTGTTGACACCACTTCGTATGAAAAAAAGAAGGAAATTGTAAATTTGACTAAAGACTTGCAAAACTTGTAGTTTTCAAGAAAAGAAACCGACACAGTCTAAACCAATTTAGAATGATAGTTAATATTATACTTCAACACAAAGGTGCAATAGTTCACAAGACTTCATAGAGTACATAAATCAGGCCAGTTATTTCTAAAACAAAAAGTTGATTTAGCATAGAAAGCTATGGGAAAATGACTTCATTTGACTCGCCCTCGGCACGCTGCTGTATGACATATTGCCTATTTTTAACCCCATGTACCCCGTGTCATTCTTAGGACTATGGTAAAGACATTCTCTTCCAAGTGGTTAGAGCATCACGCTTTAAACCATTCTAGTCAGCACAGGTTCGAGCCCCGCTGGAACCCAAGCTAATTTTTGTGAGAAAGTTTGCCAGTTTTTTTTTCTTTTTGTGGAACGCCGGTGATTTCTTCCGTTAAATTGTAACCTCTACCATTCTGTCAGCCTCCATATAACTGAAAAATTGTTGAGTGTGGCGTAAAGCACTATTCAAAATTCGAAGTCCTCCGCTAAGTAACCAGCACGGGAAATGAAAGTCATGGGTATTTCTGAGTCAAAACCCGGTGACAAAACAGGTGTGGAACTATATAGAGGACCAAAGTACATGTCAGAATGTTGTACTTCAACTAAACCTAGTGACATATACTTATTGGCGGAACCGACCTGACTCAGTCGGTAGCCCGCTCGACTCTTGATCGTGAGGTCGTGAGTTCGAGTCCAGCCGGCGTCAGGTTGGTTTCCTATTTTTCGGATTGAGACAATAAAAACCGAGGTCCCGTGTTACAGTAGGTTTCGGGACGTTAAAAAAACCTGACTGTTCAGTGACCGTAAAGGCCAAAATTTGAAGCCCTTCACCGGCATTTGGTGACGTCTCCATATGAGTGCAAAATTCTTGAGTGGCACGTTAACCAACAATAAGGAATCAAACAAAGAAACTGTTATTATACGCACGCATTACTTTTATTATTCTAACCACCAGATGGTCTCTTTGGGGTATATATGAGATAAAATATTGCATAAAATGCGCCTGTAATTTTTTGTAGCAAAAAGACAGTTCATAACATTTCATTAACAATTGTAAAAATTAAATTTCAGCAAAATGCTTGCACCAAAACATTTCGTAAGCTGAATACAGGTGATAAAATGAAAATGAATGCAGTTACATGAATATAAGGGGAGATAATCAAATAAATCATACAAACATAAAAGATAATGACAGTCTGAAATGACTTGAAAAGATTCCTATTCCTAAGAATCAAACAATCAGGGCCCGAAGTCAGCAAATTTACTCAATACTCAAGCTTAACTTTTATATTTATTATTTTGACTACAGATTCGCTTATAAAACTTTTGAGTGAATAGTGAAATGTTAAAATTTTACGTTAGTCACATAAATTATATCGTCACACTTATGATTTTCCTGTAAGAATTTGAATAAATTCGTTGTGTACGGTACTCAAAATTTGAGTACGTACACAAACTATTTTTTGGTATATCTGTTTTCTTCAAATTAGTAATAACGTCCACCATTATTTATAATTGCGTACCATCAATATATGAACATGTCCAGTAACAGAATAAATTGTGCTTGCTTTTTCCTTAAAATCAAGAAAAGTAAGTTGAGCTTGAGTACTGAGTAAATATGATGACTTCGGGACCAGATTGCAGGATAAACTAAAGTTGAACAAAGTTTTAGACTTCAGTCATTCTTATTACTAAAGTGTTATGGTGCAAGGGTCAGATCAAACAAGACACGAAGCGTAGAGTTACTCTTATAATAATCTATAATTTATTTATCAGTGCTTTTCTTCATCTGTCGATAGATATCATATACATACAGTGATTCAAACAGCAACACTGTTGGAAGCAAATTAAAAGGGGGGGGGGGCTAAACCAACTTAAAACACACACACGCCAGAAACATCTAGCCACCCCCCCCCCCCCGGTTCCGACGCCTATGAACAGTATGGAATGATCTGGGGTTATTAGGTTTCCTTGATTATATTGTTATGGGGACATTTTCATAACCATGGGGACAAGACAATAATAACAATTTCGTGTTGTAACTCGAGTTAAGTCGGCTAAAGTTACGTCTACGTTTGCGGGTAGAGTTACGACCTTTAGTGATATTGGCCCCTTGTTCGCAGCTGGCCAAGACCTGGAAATGAATGACTATAAAACAGGTTCGATTTGATATCGCGCCGACTTATGTTTCCGACGATATGTTAAATTCGACGATTTCATTACGTCTCCGTCAGCATCGGATCATTTGGAAGGGTCCTTAGATCGTCGAAAACCCATGTTGCAGTGGTATACATCTTTGCACGCATATTGACTTTTGACCTAATAGAGAATGATATGCTACATGTATTTGGACTTTTTTTTTTTTTTTTTTTTTTTTTTTTTTTTTAAATGTTTATTAACGAGCCTGTTACATATACCCTCACAGGTCCAGGCTCCCTGCAAGGTCCAAAAAGACAAGAACATACATATACACTAAACACATACAATGTATGAATACACTGTGTCCAACTTAAATGTTCACATTTTTTTTCACAATATGATACGTACATCTTCAAACGTAAACAGATTTTGCTCTCAGCTTATCCCTCAAGGATTTTATTTATACATGTACATAACATTGTAATTTTCAGTTCCCTATCTTTAAAGATTTTTATGTATGTATAAAATTTATGAATTTATTTTAGTTTTATTTCAGATTTTACACATACATGTACATTATTGATTAGTAATATATATCGAATATTTGTACTATTTCCAGGTAATACTAATTATCTGTGATATAGACAAGTTTCATTCCTAAGAATAAATCTTGTGTATACACACCTGTATATGCACAGGTATATTGTATACACCAAAATATTATTTTTATGACAACATATTACTAAAACTGTGAAACCTGTATACCTGAACATATACTATGCATTCATACTCCTGTTTAATCATAATTCTATACTTACATAAATATATAAGTATTCACCTAGATACATATACATACATTTATATACACATCCATAAACATGTATACCAATTACTTGGAGATGAATGCACATGAATATGCACAAGCACAGGCATATTACACACACACATAAATATTATTCTGAGATAACATATTATTTAAACTGTGCAATGTGTGTACCTTAACATATACAATGTATTCATACTCCTGTACAATCATACTTGCATACTTACATAGATAAGAATTTACTATACATATACATACATTTACATACACTCCCATACACATGTATACCGATTATACTCAAATAGACAAAATACCTAACTACCTCACGTCATCGAACCTTTGTATTATAATTTATTAATTTCACCTACATTCTTCTGTTATGATATTAAATACTTTGAAGTTTTACAGATATACAATATAATAATAAATAACCTTGTCATATTTTTTAAACAGATAGTTTGTTATGCATAACTTGCCATGTTTCATTAAATTTGTCATGTTCACCCTTAATACTGTACCTTAGTTTTTTCCGTGACATAATAGTCCTGAATATATTTTTTACAATCATCAAAAACAACTACTGTTTTTGAGATTCTACATTTATAGATATATCTTTTGATTAAAATAATACAAATATTAATTGCTTTGTGCTTATATCCATCAAACAGAAAGAGTATATTTAAAAGATTGAAATTAAAGCTATAGGTGTTATTCTCATTTATCCAGAATTCTAACTTTCTCCACAAGTTTCTGATCTTATCACATTCAAAAAATAGATGTGTAATGGTTTCTTGATATATTTTACCAAAAGAACATAGTGCATCTTCTCTAATATTCATATGAAATAAAAGTTTATTAGTAGCAATAATGCGCTGTACCACTCTGTATTGAAACCATATTAATTTTGGAATCTATTGTTATTTAAAAATATTAAAAAATTTTTTCCCACCACTCTATATTTTGTTGTAATATGTTCTCCCACTTTGATTGACAGTTTTTATTTTCATGTGTATATGTAATTGTGAATAAAGAAGTTGTAAATAGCTTTGGTGCCTTTTTTTATTTTTACACAAAATTTTAATATGATTGGGTCTTTCTGGGCCCAGAGTTTTTCTTGGATAGGGGTATTGAAAAATTGCTGGCCATTCAGCTTGTATTGCTTGTTTAATGCCTAAAAATGTTGTGAAAGGACATTGCAGGTTATAGGTTACTTTAAATTGTTCGAAAGAATAAAATTCTCCGTCTTGATTTAAAAGGTCCCCAATATTAATAATTCCTTTCTCATAGCAAGACTTATAAAAGACTTCAGATCTTCCAATTTTTATATGGGGGTTACACCATATTGGTGTATTCAGAACTTCTGACGGATCTGAAATGTTTTCCAACATTTTTAATTTTGATAAATAGCTAAGTGTTTCCTTCCAAAATGGATTTTTATATATTTTTGATTATCTTTTGTTCATAAGTTCCACCAATTTTTAATAATTTATCTATTTCAATATTTGTAGCATCCAAAAAGAGCCTAACCCATTTTTTTGATTGTATGTCATTAAAATTTTTTCTAAACCAAGATAGTTTTAGACCTTTTATGAAAGTTTCTATGTGGGTCATTTTGCATCCCCCATCCATGTAATCTTGAATTAGTTGTTTTCGTTTGATTCTGTCTCTTTTATTATTCCACACAAATTTAAATAGAGTATTTTGAATTTGGTTTATAGTGTTTTTGTCAGGACTTGGAAGTGAAGTGAATAAGTGAGTGAGTTTAGGTAGGAGTATACTTTTAACAACAGTAATTTTTCCAATAGGAGTTATGTCCCCTTTTTGACCAAGCTAATATTATTTCTTGTTCAATATTTTTAATTTTACTAGAGTAGTTATCATTCAAAATATTTTCAACATTGGCTTTAAAGTTAATACCGAGAATATTAAATTTTTCTGTTGTCCAGTTTAAATTATATTCTGGACATAAAACTTGTAATTCTCCCGTTTTAGCACCAATCCATACTGCTTTCGTTTTTTCAATATTGGGCTTTAATCCAGAGAATTTGGCAAATTGGTATAATAGATCTAAGGTACTTTTAAGGTTTTTTTCTGTCCCATTTAAGAAAATAGAGGTGTCATCAGCATATTGCAATAAACAGTATTCAGTTTTTTTAAACATTTATACCTTTAATATTTTTATCCTGACGGATCAATAGTCCTAGAATCTCCACACAGAGGTTAAATATATATGGCGAAATAGGATCGCCTTGCCTACAGCCCCTCCCAATTTGAAAGAATTTTGAGAAATTTCCATTTTGAATTACGCATAATGAAATATTATTATTCATTATGTGAATCCATTTCATAAAATCATGTCCAAAATTAAAAAATTTTAAAACCTTCATAATATAATTTCCAGGAAATGGAATCAAAAGCTTTTTCAAAATCAATAACTAAAAGCATTCCTGGGATATTATTTTCTTTTGCAGTATGTAGTAAATCATAAGTAAGACGAGTGTTCTCCCCTATGAATCTACCCGCTAGAAATCCTTTTTGATCCTCATGTATGAGTTTTGGCAATATATATTTTTAATTTCTATTTCCTATACATCCAGAAAGAATCTTATATGATACGTTCAAAAGAGAAATAGGCCTACAGTTCTTTAGATTAGTGCGGGGTTTATTGGGCTTGGGTAGTATTGTTATAATCCCTTGTCTCTGTGTTATTGATAATTGTTCTATGTAAAAACCGAAAATTTAGAGATCTTACTAAAAATGCTCCAATATCTTTCCAAAAAAATTTGTAGAACTCACAAGGGAATCCATCTGATCCTGGGCTCTTATTATTTTGCATGTTCCTTAAAAATTGTGCTGCCTCAGATATTGTTATTAAACCCTCTAAGCTTTGAGCTGTTGTTTTTTTTTAGTTTTGGTATTTCATCAAATTTTAGAATATTTTCTAAATTAACATCATCAAGTGTATCATCTCGAGATTTATAGAGATTAAAGTAAAAGTTATGGATTTCATTTAGAATAGCTTTTTGGTCTTGAATAAGATTACCTTTATCATTTTCTATGATGTTTATAGTTTTATTTACAAAATTTCTTTTTTCGAGAGCACAGAAATATTTTGTTGGTTTTTCCCCACATTCAATCCATCTAATTCTAGATCTAAGTAAAATCCCTTTCATCTTTTCCTGTCTAAGATTTTGTAACCTAAGCTTACATTCTTCAAGTTCTGGGTTTTCATGTTGTTTCTCAATTTCTTTTTCTAATTTTAAAATCTTATTATCAGTTATGTTCTTTTTTATATGTTTGCATAGGAAATGGTATATAACCTCTTATTGTTAAAAGGAGTTGTTCGAAAAATTGTTGATCATTGATTCTGAACGACAATGTACTATTATCTATATTAGAAATGTTATTCATATTGTATGGGTATACTGCATATTGAGTTTTTAGTTCTAGAATTGCTTTTTTTAATGATATCTATGTAATTTGGATCTTTTAATAAAGAGGTATTGAATTTCCAAAATCCTTTACCTTTCTCTATCTTGGAAAACTTTAAGTGTAAATATATCATGGAATGATCGGAACGATACCCAGGTTTGATTGAGGTACTTTCTACATTGGTATTTGGACTTCTTAGTCATGCATGTCAATATCAGTCTTGTAAACAAAACAATACAACATTCAAGGGTTTGTTATTTGTCTGCTTTTACCATTCGGAACTAATTTAGGACTCGCCAATAAACTACTCATACAAGGTTATGTTGTTGAACTCTTGAAATCGTCACAAAGGAAAGTTTACGATTGATATAGAGCCGACCTGGCTCAATCGGTAGCGCGCTCGACTCTTGATCGTGAGGTCATGAGTTCGAGTCCAGCCGGCAGCAAGTTGGTTTCCTGTCCTTCGGATGAGACAGTAAAAACCGAGGTCACAGGTAGATGCCGGCACGTTAAAGAACCTTAATGGCCGTAAGTGCCGAGCATAGGCCAATATTTGAAGCCCTTCACCGGTATTTGGTAAGCTCTCACCGGCATTTGGTGACGTCTCCATATGAGTGAAAGATTCTTGAGTGGGACGTTAAACAACAATAAACAAACAAAACATCTGTTAGACCCGTTGATTCCTGGATCCTGGTTTAAATGAAATATTTTCTGTGTGTCGCTGTACATAAGTCACGTCGCTATGAAAATGCGTTGTTTTAACGTAGTATCTTCGTTTACATATTAAAATAGTCGGTGCTTGTTGTCGCATGGTCAAAATGATAAATTTCTTAACAATTTTCTTTAAAATGTGTTTTTTATGAAATAAAATAGAAAAAAAGCAACAGCTTCTGAACTCTTTTTGCACGCCTTTGTGGGCCTTATTTGTCTATTCCTTGATTTTTCAATAACTTCCATTAATTTTCAAATACTTAATTTTCATTAATTTTATGCGTGATATCTTGATTAACCATGTTTGTCATAAATCTATATGTTATTTTGATCCGTGAATGAATAAATATGTAAGGCTAGTAAATGTTAAACAAGTAAAAATAAAGTCAATATCAATATGATATATTTTCACAGCATCAGGATGTAACACAAGTATGTGTTATGTCCTTTTCCAATACAACGTACACTATTGGTATAATGGTGAATAAATTGAATGCTGCCTTGTCTTCCCAGGGTATTGGAATAGAGTTCGATGATGACTTAATTGTCCACATTTGGGGCATAAATACCAACACCTCTCTGTATGGAATGTAGAACTTTTCACTCCTTCCATGCATCCCAAAGCTCGTAAATGTTTTTATTAGCAAGTTGAACATCAACAAGTTTTTTCTCTACCTTCAGTAAAGGGCCTTGCATATAGAATAGCAGATTTGATCCCAATTCTTTCTATTATGTCTCTGATGTCAACCTGAAGAACATACAGTGTACTTTATAAATAATAGAATGAAATTATACCTTTTGATGTCAAAAACAAAATTCTGGAAAAAAACAACAAAAAACAATTCCAATTGTTTTATTTTTTAAGTCTACGAACATCAATGTTGGTCCTTACTGTCAATTGGTAAACACTTCATGACCTTATAAACCAGACGGGGCCTCTGTGGCCAAATAGTTATATCATTGCACTTTAAACCATGACATCTTTCACTTCTCACAGGTTCGAGCCCCACTAGAGAAAGTTGGCCGGTGGTCTCTCACCGGGTATATTGTAACCGGGTCCTCTCTACCAACAATAAAAATTTGTCGCCATCTTACAACTGAGAAATTGTTGATTGTGGCACAAATCACCATTCAAAATTCAAATTCCATTCAAAGTGTCTGATGCCAACCTGCAGAAAACAAAGTGCAATTAAAACATAATAAAATTATTTTGTTTGTTTATTGTTGTTTAACGTCCCATTCAAGAATATTTCACTCATATGGAGACGTCAGCGGGTACCGGTGAAGGGCTTCAAATTTTGCCTATGCTCGACACTTACGGCCATTGAGCAGTGAGGGTTCTTTAACGTGCCGGCACATTTTTTGACACGTGACCTTTGTTTTTACTGTGTCATCCGAAGGAAAGGAAACCAACCTGCCGCCGGCTGGACTCGAACTCACGACCAAGAGTCAAGCGCGCAACCGACTGAGCCATATATAATGGAATGAAAATTTGCCTTTTTAATGTCAACAATAAAAAGATGCAAAAAATGGAAGTCTGCATACCTTCCACATAAGTGTTGTTCCTTACTGTACACACTCCACCACCTTATAGACCGGACTGTGGAATACATCCACGTGATTTCTATATGTACAAAGTTGAACAAGATGTTCATTTCTTAAGATTGGAAAAAGGATATCAACATAATAACAATGGGAGCTTTAGACTAGAAAAGAAGATATATTAACATTATATGAAATTATGGAACTTAAGTTGATCAAGCAAATCATTTAGACTAACACGAAAAGATATCTATATTTTCTGTAGACTTCATCAGTTGAGCTCCACTTTAAAATGTATATGTATTTTCTAAAGAGAAAGTGGTATCATACAAGGTCAAGTAATAAATTTGAAAGTATAGTAGAAATCCGTCTAAGAGTAACCACTGTAAAAAGATGACTATCCTAGCTTTAGAAAACTTTGGAATTTAAAATATAATATCTTGTGTCTAGCATATTATGAATAATAACAAGAACAGTTTAAAATTTTGATTTAAAAAAGTGTACCTTTCGAACGTCGCATCTTATTAAACTGGGTGGAAGAAATGAGAGGGCCTTTAGTTTTCTGTAAATAAGCAGTTCTTAGACCCAAACAGCTTGTGTAAAATGAAATACGCAACCTGAAAAGAAAATATAAGGCGTTTAACACTAACAGACAGTTCACTCATCACACCCTGAAACCTCATTTGGACCTGCCCATTTCAACGAATGGTTAGGTCCACTGTCAGAATTCAGGAATGTATGACATTGAACTACAATTTTATAATTTACATGCAATGTGAACTTGTTCATTTCTGAATTATGACAAAAGACCATACTATTTATTGAATTGGGCGAGTCTTAATGTGACTACAGGGGTCGAGGAGTTAAAGAAGATGTATTGGTTCGTATAAGGAACATTCCTGCAAACAGCATGTGCGTTATGGGAAATGCAACCTGGAAACAATTGCGTTTGAAATTGGGAAAACTGCCAGTTAAAGCAGAAACAATGTTGTATGCACGTATAATAAACATAAGGTCTTTTTTATGTCGATAAAAAGTTCAGTTCATACCTTAAATTGTTATAGTGTGAAAAAAAATGTCGGGTCGTCAGCCATGCAGCAGCTTCAAAGTCCAAAATTACATTTTCTACTGATGCTGAACTCTCAATAAATTCCTTTACTTTTACTAAAAACCTAAAAAATAAAAGACAAAGGAATATAGATTACATACTGAATAAAGAGCTCAGCTAATCATGCAATACCATGTAAACCGACATTCCAACACTGTACAATACACTTTCCTGTGTGTCATTAATGCAAAGGTAAGTGGTACTTGTTTCGAACAATTTATCTTTTTTGCACAAAGACATGCCTACTTGACAGTTCAGCGAACGGATGACTGGCGATTCTGAAAAACTTAAAAAATTAATATAAATTCATCCGTAAATAACGGGGCAAAAAATAAATAAATAAATTAAGGGCACCGGAACTCGTCTAGATGAGTCATGGAAACTACACTTTAAAAATACACATGCCCTATTGTATCTTAAATATCAAAGGGGAATTAGCTGTGTTAAATCCCCCAAAAAGTCCTTTTTTACTTTTACTACTTATATAAGTAAGGGTTATACATGGGCATAAAAAACTGATATTCCTATATTCAGGTCCAGTATGGTATGCATATACAAATAAGGTTGAGTTAAACCATTGCACATGAAAAAGTGCCAAACTGGGTTAGTCAAGCAATTTTCACAAAATACATCAATTGAGATTTAAGTATGTTTATGACTGTGTATATCTCTTTTTAGAGGAAAAGAAAATTTAAGTAACAGAGTAAGTTAAATATAAGTACTTAAATATTCCGTCAATGAACCTTCTCCGTGCATTTTGTAGCAATTAACTTGGGGAGAGGTTGCAAAAAGGCAACGCCTCTCACTGCCCTACCGAAAAGTTGCCCTTCACAAAGTTTGCCCAAGTGAATTCTTCATCAATCGTAAAAAGCAATGTCAATAACATTATACAGAAGCTGTATTCTACCGAGATATGAAATAAAAAAAAAACGATTTTTTTTTATTGCTAACGAAATTATAAACAAATAACTGATAAATCCTCATTTGAAATATACATGCACTTTACACGTACCTCAAATTCATTACCGCCGAGCTCTTTTGGTCTCATTTTTTCTCTTAATCGATTGGCGGGTCGGTCTAGATTTCCCTGCTTACGTAGGTTTATATTATCTTTTATTCAGTTTAAATGCATCTTCAAAACATTCTGAAGATGAACGGATGATATCCTGAACTGCTTTTTCTTTTACCTTAAACGATAAATGAAACTTGAAATGAAATAACTACATTATATTTGGTATTTTCGACATTGATCGGAAAAGAGTAAAATAAAATATTTTTCAATTCATTCTGACATTTTGATTGCGAATTGGTTCAGTCGGTAGCGCGCTCGACTTTTGATCGTGAGTTCGAGTGCAGCCGGCGGCAGGTTGGTTTCCTGGCCTTCGGACGAGATAGTAAAAACCGAGGTACCGTGTCACAGAAGGTGTCGGCACGTTGAAGAACTCTCACTACTCAATGGCCGTAAGTTTGTTGTGTTTGTTTCAATTCGGTTTGTTTGTTTGTTTATTGTTGTTTAACGTCCCAACCAAGAATCTTTCTTTCATATGTAGACGTCACCAATGCCGGTGAAAGGCTTCAACGTTTGGCCTATGCTCGGTACTTACGGCCAATGAACAGTGAGGGTTCTTTAATGTGCCGGTACCTACTGTTACACGGGACCTCGGGCTCAACATTAAGGCACATCCGACCCACCCTGACTAGTAAAAGTTTGGTCTGGTCTAGTTGATTTTGTGTCATGGTATCCCGACGGGTCATGTAAAAAAATATCACATTCTATTTATAGTTCAACTTCAGAACAGGGTTAGATTAGATTTATCATCGATATATAAAGCTATCTATCATTAAAAAAGAGTGAAATTTGTTGTAGAAAATTCTATTTGGTTTTAGTACAGTTCTTTATTAATTTACCGACTGTGAAATATTTATTTACATTATCGACGATAGCGAAATGTCGCCGACATTACGTACCACTTTTATTTAGTTATCCACCCTGTTCAACATTGTCGGAAGCAAATTGAAAGGAGGGGGGGGGGGGGGCTATCCACCACGCGCCAGCATCTAGGCGCTAACCCTTAATTTTCAACACCTATTTCTATCTTTGCCAAAAAAGTGGGTGGGGGCTAATTGGTAGATATAATTGCCGGAATAAAATCAATATAAGATAGAAAGTGAAACTGAAAGCGTCGGTCACATTTATCGACAACAGACGTGCACAGTGTGCGGGCGGGTTTATATTTTGGTTAACCAGGCCTATAGAACGTTTCTTTATTTGATATTTTGTTTGAATTGAATTAAAAGAATGATTCGATTACATATAGGGCCTATATATTTTTTGCGCTATCTTAAAAAATAAAATACAAATAGCAGTAGACCAATTTACGATAGCTACCACAGTATCCGTATTTGTTGATATTGACAATGTCATTATTCATAAACGTAAACACATTTTGAATGCACTCTTTTATGAGCAAAGGTACATTTATTGCATCAAACCATTTTGCAATTGTTGCAAAGATGACTTTTACTGTCACTGAAATCCACCGAAATCATACTACGCGACTACAGATGTATAACCCAAGCTGTCTCCTTTCAAAGATGCTTTTTTGTACGATAAAAGTATATGGCAGGTGATTTTGTAACGTTAAATTGACAAATCGTAAATTCTTTTTCTTCAAGGTAAAAATGAAAAAGTACCGATGGATAAATGAAACTCGTGAGATTTTGAAAATTGAATATATTCATAAGCATAAAAAGCTGTCATGGTTATCATAAACACGCAAAAAAGTATGCATTATTGTAATTTTTTCAGACGCTTAGCATGCCAATTACTGTAAACCATCAGAACAAAAACGCTTTTCACCGAACTTGACCTTTCCACCAAATTTGACCTTTTCATCGAACTAGTTAGGTTTCCATGGAACATTTGAGAGGGATGTGGCATGCCAACAGGGGACGCTGACTCCTTCCGGACACCTGGTACTATCTCGTTTGGGATTCGCAGTTGTTCTCCATGTTGAGACCATTTTCACATCTAATCCGTCGTGTTCTTGGGTGAACTTGAGTTTCTATTATTAATTGGTACTTCATTATATATATATATATATATATATATATATATATATATATATATATATATATATATATATGTATATATATATATGTGTGTGTGTGTGTGTGTGTGTGTGTGTGTGTGTGTGTGTGTTCGTTGATTTAACATTAGATATACAAAGCGTTTTAAACATGTATTTTAATTTTTTATATGTAAAATATCATTCGTGACATCTCCGAATTAATATAATGAAATATCACAGGTATTCCGAAAGTTGTTGCGGTGATCAATATGAACGGAAACGTAATGGAAGAAAGAAAACGAATGCAGAATTTTATAAAACGTTAGCTTCTGCAGATATTGTAAGTATTTTCTATAATTATTTAAACTTTTAAAATTTTGGTTATTTCAAAATCTCTCACAGACGAATATATTTTTGCCTTTCTATGTATTTATTAATCATTTTTATCGTGTATTTGAAATATCTAAGTGAGGAAATTGTAATGAAATAAAATCCTGAATTAAAATAGCATAGAACAAAGAAATAAAATAACAGCAACAATTACATATTTATAAATTATGTTTATTTGAAAATATATTTACAATGGAACCTCGCTTTTAAGACCATCTAACTGACTAATTCAAGTCAGTCTTACATGAGAGGATATACTATAGGCGAGTTCCATTCTGTGTATTGCAATTCAATAACTTGAAATAAACAGTTGAGATTCAAAAGAGTACACAAATTAAAAGTGATAAGTAATGTGTTATTTTATTCTACCATCATTTAAACTTATACACTATATAAAAAATAAAATCATATGAAATTGACGTTAATGAAATCAAATCAAGTTCAACATATCAAAACTTGTTCATGTGTTTTAGAAACCAAAGTATAGGTCTACCAAGGTAAAGTGGCACGTCCTGGTTTAGTCAGAAACCAAAACAATACAGTGTACTTTCCAAAAATAGGCTGCACAGGTTAAAGATATTGCCTTACTCCATGCATTACTAAATCTCTAATACTTCTGTGACGACAAGGAACTTGTCACCCCTGTTATGATTTGATTTAGACTCGTTGTGTTTGTTTGTTTGTTTATTGTTGTTTAACGGCCCACTCAAGAATCTTTCATACATATGGAGACGTCACCATATGCCGGTAAAGAGCTTCACCTATGCTCGGCACTTGAGGCCATTGAGCAGTGAGGGTTCTTGAACGTGCGGACACCTACTGTTACACGGGACCTCGGTTTTTACTGTCTCACCCGAAGGAGAGGAAACCAACCTACCACAGGCTGGACTCGGGCTCACGATCAAGAACCTCACTGACTGAGCCAAGCCAGCTCCGTTGTGTTTGTAAACTTGTGCCAATTCACCATGGTAGACCTATAGTTAACTACGCATTGTTCCTTTTCCAGATAAATGTGAAACCTAGACAGCATCAATACACATACTGAACATAGGACAGTGTTACGATTCAGTTATGTTACCCGGAAATAAAAGAGAGAAGTTAATCTGTACTTACAGCTATGTCATTCGCTGTTGTATGCTGTTTATATTTGTATTGTCAGTGAGGGGAATTATCAACACTTTTATATTTCAACAGAAAAGTATAGGCACTGTTCACGTCAACCTGCGCCAACGTGACACTGTCTTCCCTCGTGTTACGTATAATCTGTATGGATCCGCGTTATGTCCACCAACTCCTCCAAACTTGGGTAAGTAATCCCTTACAGGTAATGTGATCACTATGTCTTAGAATTTTGCAATGAAATGAGCTTCAACTTTTTAGTAGACTGAACACATTGAACTTTAGAGGATCTTTCTTTGGCACCACTTAAAAGGTAACATTTAGACTGATGTTAAGAACTATTTAAAATATCCAAGGGCTTACCTTGCAATTGTTGGCAGGTTTTAAATATGTAAGTCAATCTTACTTATTGTTGACATCCAGACAGTAATATTAAAGCGAAATGAGCTGTCGTAGGTGAAAAATTTTACATGCCGATTTTATGTAATATTTTATCTCATATATATCCCAAAGAGACCATCTGGTGGTTAGAATAACAAATGCATGTGTATAATTGCAACAATCTTGGCAAACGTAACCCGTAATATAAGTTATTGTTTGTCCGCCATTACTTTGAACATTGCAAATTAACTTTCGGTAATTTTTACGAAGAAGCAATAAGCAGGTTAATATACATTATATTCTTATTACTCATTGCGTTAATTTTCGTACATCATCATTTCATACCTAAATCAGGAAATGTTTCAAAACATTCGTTTCTGAATTTGTCCATGTGCCTGGTATATCGGGTGATCTCGGCCCATTTTAACTCGTCCCATCGTATTCTCGGCATTATTATTCTTGAGACATATAATCATGAACTGCCCAAATCCACCGGACATGGTGGCACGATTGTAAAACGTGAAGTACGCATTTTTGTCACATTTATATTGTTTTGATTTTGTCAATGTCAGCATTCAGGGTAACATTAAAGATCGGAAAATTTTCTTAATTTTTCTAAATTATTTAAATGACCCGATATATTTATTCATATATTCATCCGATTTTCTTCAGGTATTGAAAATAGCGGTCAAAAGCATATATTTTACATAAAACATGCACTTTTCAATAAAAATCACGTCCTGTATTTTAAAAGTAAATATAAAACACTTAAAAATCGACCGACTTTAAAACATAGTCCGAGTACGTAAAGGACCGAGATCCCCCTAACCGAATTACGAAGTACATTTGATATGGCGAAAGAGTTTATCTGAAAGGTCATTGCATACGGAAATACAGCTGGATTTTTAAGGTACGGGAAAATTTAAATTCTAATAAAACAACTTCAAAAAGAAGATCTTTTACAACGTTTCACGTGTTTGATAATGTATTTGAACACACATTTTATCATATTCTCGACTATATGTCAGGGGACAGATTATATCGCTATAATACTGACTGTAACTAGGATTTATTCCTTACGTATTTCATTTGAATTTGACTGTTGACTCACGGCCGGTGTGACCGATCAATAGGGGATGCTTAATTTTCCATGACATCAGATCCCACCTCTAGATTTCCAGAGGTCCGTGTTTATCCAATATTTACCAGATCTGTATACACTATCCTGGACTTCCTAACGATTAATACTACCGTATCTTTGATTTTTATTTAGTTTATGTGTCATTTTCAACGATTTTTTTGATAGAATCAATTTCCATAATACGATAAATCCTCCAAGGAACGAACATGATCTTTAGAAAATAACTTTTAAATTGGAGCTCAACTGATGAAGTCTAATTGACAGAAACGATATCGTCTTGAGCATTATAACTTTGGTAGTATGTTTATAATATTTATAACCACTAGGTCGTTGCCACTGCTGGTGGACCGAGGGTATACATAAACCTAGTACCTGGTATCTCGGTACCAGCTGTCTGTCTTATACTAAAGTAATATTTGGCACTGTTAACATGATTTAAATTCAAAATTTTTTCTAAAGCTAAGATAGTCATTTTTTTTTTTACAGTGGTTACTCTTAGACGGATTTCGCCTATACTTTTAGAGATATTATTTGGCCTTGTATAATACCACTTTCTCTTTAGAAAATAACTTTTAAATTGGAGCTCAACTGATGAAGTCTAATTGACAGAAACGATATCGTCTTGAGCATTATAACTTTGGTAGAATGTTTATAATATTTATAACCACTAGGTCGTTGCCACTGCTGGTGGACCGTTTGAGTCCCCGAGGGTATACATAAACCTAGTACCTAGTATCTCGGTACCAGCTGTCTATCTTATACTAAAGTGGCACTGTTAACTAATTTAAATTCAAAATTTTTTTCTAAAGCTAAGATAGTTTTATTTTTACAGTGGTTACTCTTAGACGGATTTCGGCCTAACTTTTAGAGAATTATTTGGCCTTGAATAATACCACTTTCAGAAAATAACTTTTTTTGGAGCTCAACTGATGAAGTCTAATTGACAGAAACGATATCGTCTCGAGCATTATATCTTTGGTAGTATGTTTATAATACTTAGAAAGGGTTCACTGTCATAACATTTAGAACAAATTACATATTGGCAAATACCAAGTCAACGGGAGATGCATAACTCTTCTATGGCCCTGATCCCGCCTTTGTATTTACAGAGGTCCTTTCTGTTTCAATGTTAACGGAAAATAGCATTTTTCCTGAATTAATAGTTGGTATACTGATATAGACATAATACCAAAGACAGTGCTCAAGACGATACCGTTTTCTGTCAATTAGACGTCGTTGAGCTCCAATTATGAAAAGTATGTGTTTTTCTAAAGATAAAGTGGTGTATACAGGGCCAAATAATATATCTAAAAGCATAGCCTAAATCCGTCTAAGAGTAACCACTGTAAAAAAAATGACTATCTTAGTTTAGAAAAATTTTCGAATTTAAATGGTGTCAACAGTGCCAAATTTTCCTTTTGTATAAGAACAAATTACCATACTACTGGTATAACTCAAACGGTCCACCCAGCAGTGGCAACGACCTAGTGGTTATAAATATTTATAGACATAACTTACAGTGCTCAAGGCACCTGTTTCTGTCAATTAGACGTCCTCAGTTGAGCTAATTTGAAAAGAGGTGTGTTTTTCTAAAGATAAAGTGGTGTCATACAGGGCCAAATAATATATCTAAAAGTATAGCCTAAATCCGTCTAAGAGTAACCACTGTAAAAAAAATGACTATTAGCTTTAGAAAATTTTCGAATTTAAATGGTGAACAGTGCCAAATTTCCTTTTGTATAAGATTAACAACTGGTTGAAATACCGTTACTAGGTTTATGTATACCCTCGGGGACTCAAACGGTCCACCAGCAGTGGCAACGACCTAGTGGTTATAAATATTATAGACATAATACCAAAGTTACAGTGCTCAAGACGATACCGTTTCTGTCAATTAGACGTCATCAGTGAATCATTGTTGTTATATCGGAGTTTTTTTATGTACATGTATTCCTGTTTAAATATGTCCACCATTCAGACATCAATTTTCAACATATAAAAATGAAACTTATACTGGGTCAACGGTTTTAAGATGATTTTAAACTTGGTTTTAGGAAATGAAAACATAAGAGACATGAGACAAAGAAAATTGCTTTGCAGTTTTGGATAAGCCGTTTAAAATTTCAACCAATCGAAATGCAGAATTTTTGCCAGGTACTTCATATTGATTTTTGAACAAACCTGATTGAAAAAAATAATAATAAATTCTACAAATTTGGTCCTAATCGTTCATGCAAAGATCGAAGGTTAACAAGAGTCGGATGAGTAGGACGGATGCTAACATGGTATTTAGAACGGACCAAAATTGTCACCATTAAACGGAAATGAAAATCCATATCTGAAGTGAAAAATTCGTAATCGTGCATTCACGTACCTAATACGAACGTTACGTTTTGTCATTTGTTATAGTATTGCCTTAGTATACCTCGTTTCCGTGATCCGGAACAGTTCAGGCAATACAGTGAGCTGATCATGTGACTATTAACAAGGCCTAGGCATTTTTGTCGCGGGAAATACGAAGTAAATAAGGGTAGAAGAATGAATCATAAGGAATGTTTAAAAGTGGTGATGCGTGGTGCAATGTTGTAAATCGGATCCCAGGAAGTAAAATAAGTCAGATTTAGATATTCGTGAATGGATGACATTGAACCATTTCCAAATTAAAAGAATGAACTTACGACTGAATCGTATTTCTATGACGCACCATCAAAGCCCCTATAATGAGTCTCTGCCTCATCATATGGTTTGTGGTCAACATAAAAAAAATAGATTAAAATTTAAAATTATAATTTTGGGAAGTTTTGTATTAATCTGAACTTTATTATTTATCAGCTGATAGGAGGACTACTGTGTAAGCGCCATTTTGTCCAAACTATGCTTCGATTTAGGTCACGTAGTGATGAAAGTCAGATGACAGAGATAGGTCTATCGAAGTATTCCGGAAATGGCGTATTATGCCCAACTATGCTGCGTTACTACTGTTTATTTTATGTAGATTATAATGTTCCCTTAAAATTATTCCTAAATGAAGTTTTAGGTGAAACATCTATCGATTTATGTAAATTTGTTGTAATATTCGAAATAAAAATATACAAGGTACAGATATGTATTTTTTTTTCAATTTAAGATAAACGTAGTGTCGGCCTCGTTATCCGCGGTATGGCGGAGACAGATATTAATATCTTATATACGTTTTTATGGAATTTTACATAAACCTAGTACATGTACCTGGTATATGCCAGCTGATATAATCTTATACATAAGTTTTGCACTGATAACAGTATTTAAATTCGGTATTCTTCTAAAGCTAAGGTAGTCATCTTTTTTCCAGTGGTTACTCTTATACAGATTCCGCTATACATTTAGATTTATTATATTGCCTTGTAAAATATAGTGCGTTTGGGTGCATATAGGCATTTATATCTATTTCCATAATCTTACGTAATATGAATTCGCTTGTACAATACGTAACTGCACAGAATTTACTACATAGATTGAGTCCCGTACTCTTAGAAAATCTTCAAAATTTCCGTTATTTCATGACGATGGTTTAAAACAATCAACAGAACAGCCTGTTTTACCTACTTTTTTGTCATGTGAACATAAGTGACAACTCATCTGAATATAAACAAGTTTACCAGATGAAAATTTAATATATTTAACCTTTTCACGTGGTTAAAGAGATTTGGCATAAAATAAATGTCAAAGATTAATATTGAATTGAGCGGAAATGTTTCATTTTTTCAGAGAGAAATGCTAACAGGACCAAGTGCCGTTGTAATAGCGCATTGTAGCATCTTGGGAATAAGGAAACAGTTCAAATGAATTTGAGTTTTAAACGTCAATGCGATTTAGGTCTGAATATGTGCTTTATATCTGAGAAAAGTCTAATTTCGGAGATTTGCGGTGTTGAAAGTGTCAGTTTTATCAAAATTTGTGTTTATTCCATACGAAAAATTAGCGAAACAGATCTAGGTGGCAACTTTATGTTCCATATAAATGGTGTTTATATATTGTTCAAAGGTTTAAAATCAAACCATATAATCGGTTCTAAAATGAGGTCTTGTGTAGGACAATTTCGCTAGGCATCAGACTGTTGCTTGAGTGATTGGTGACCTCACCATTTCGGTTTCATTTGCAGACTGGTTACCGCTGCACCATCTTCGGTAGGCCCGTGAGGCCGGGAAAACATATACATGTATAAATCAATGTTACAATAATTATGTTATTCAATTTTATTCATTTATTTATGTTCATAGACGATGTTGCGAAGTACTTAGTCACGTTATCGGCTTACTTAGAAACAGCGTGTACAAAAACAGTCCTTAACTAAACAAATTATAACTGTCTTTTGGGTATTTTTCGCATATCATTTAAATGTGTTATTTAAAACTTTAGATAGCTAATCACATTTTACCTCAAATTCACCCTTTGAACAGAATTTACCATATTTTTAGAGGACAAATCCTCCTCTGCCCCTCTTTCCTATGCCATTAAATCCGCGAGACCAGCCGGAAATTAGCGGTTTTATCATTTTGGCTTTCTGAAACGGCCCCTATATAGTTCACAATTCATCACCGCTGTTCAATACCGATTTCTCTACCTCTGAAATATTAGATAATCATAAATCCGTTCTCGCTTCGTTTGGAATACCCACAAGTGACACGGACTTTGAATTGCCAAATATTTATTGGATTCACAAGATGCACAAAAATCCCTATAAACACTGCTTCATTGCGGGGTCATCTAAGTGTTCCACCAAGCCTTTATCTATTTTGCTTACCAAACGTCTAACACTTATTAAACAAGGTCTTCAGAAGTACTGTATAACGACCTAAGAAGCGGAGTCAATCGGATGTGGATCCTAAAGAATTCAAAGGAATTGTTGGAACATTTAAAATCTCCAAATTTCATACATATTACAAGCATCAAGTCTTTTGATTTTTCGACCCTTTACACAACAATCCCTCATCAAAAACTCAAAAACAGATTAACATCTATTATACAAAACTCTTTTGTATACAATATTTGGTTTTAGGTCATGAAGAACCTTATTTTGTCAAGGAACACTCTGATTCCAATAACAAGTACACTGAAGACGATATTATCAAGATGCTGGGGTTTCTAGTAGACAACATCTTCGTGGTTTTTGCGGGAAAAGTTTATATATATAGTGTATGTGTGTGTGATAATATGGATATGAATCTGTACATTTAGAGATACGCGCAAAATAGGATTTGCTTCTGACTTGGTTTTAATTCATGCTTACTATAAAAATAAATGCTGAGTACAAATAAAATGTTAAATAAGGTACAATTAATTTACTAAATTAAAACTATCAATCACAGTACAATTAAAATGTTAAGTCCAGTAGGATTATAATATTAAGTAAGTACAATTTAAATGTTAAGTACGGTACAATTAAAATGTTAAGTACAGTTCAACTGGAATATTAAGTCCAGTACAATTCGTTCAACTTGAGTTAAATTGTAGTCAATTCTACACCAATATGTGGAATATCAATTAATGTAAATTGATGGTCACTTTTCAAAAGACTATTGGCTACCAATAGACCCATTTTCGAGTTCTTACGAAATCCGTTTTTGGATCCGGATTTTTGTTGCGCCGCTTCAACTTTGTTAGCCCTAGCTATTTCCGGTATGTGTATTTGCGTCGATCAAGAAATAAAATGCTCGATTTCATACAATAAATAAAAATGTCACAATATTCCATATGTGGTATAGAGTGTAGACGTTAACGTAAATTTGTTTTTGACATAAATAGACTAGTGACAATAATTTGCCCTTCAGATATAACTGCATTTTATTTTTTCAATATTGCAAAGACACAAACCGGAAATCGCTAGGGCTAACGAAGTTAAATCGGCGCATGAAAAAATCCGGATCCAAAAACGGATTACATAAGAACTCGAAAATGGTCTATTGGTACAAAATTAAAGAGCTGCTACAGAAATGTGCGGGTTCAGTGCAAGGTCAAATGTTTTACCTGTAGATTTACACCCCGTCTATTTTGGAAAAGTATGTTGTGTTGGTTTATGGAAAAACCCGGATGTGCTACTTTATCGTGGTACACCAATGGCTTGCTTCAGAATAGTGGTAAACATAATTACACGTTTCTTGTATCCTTTGCAGAGGGGCCAATCCATGTCAATACATCGCAGACCACGTACGACGATATAGAAAAACGGTATCCATGGGTAAGACCTGGTGGCAAGTACAATCCGCTTGATTGCATCGCTAGACACAAGGTGGCAATCATCATACCATTTCGAAACAGAGAGTTACATTTAAAAATACTGCTTAACAATATTCACCACTTTCTGAGGAAACAGCAATTGGACTACGGAATTTACGTCATACACCAGGTAATTCTCCAGTAGACATCGTTTCCGTGATCCGGAATGGTTCATAAAATACATTGCGCTGATCATGTGACTGTAACAAACTAGGCACTTTTGTCGCGGTACATACGAAGTTAACACAGGCAGCGGGATGTATCATAACAGAGCCGGCCTGGCTCAGTCGGTAGCGCGCTCGACTCTTGATCGTAAGGTCGTGAGTTCGAGTCCAGCTGGCGGCAGGTTGGTTTCCTGCCCTTCGGATGAGACAGTAAAAACCGAGGTCCCGTGTCAAAATAGGTGTCGGAAAACGCTCATTGCTCAATGGCCGTAAGTGCCAAGCATAGGCCAAAATTCGAAGCCCTTCACCGGCATATAGTGACGTCTCCATATCAGTGAAAGATTCTTGAGTGGGACGTTAAACAATAACAAACAAACAAAAACATGTATCATAACAAATTAAAATCGCAAATGTCGATGCGTGATGCAAAATTGTAAATCGGATTCCAGAAAGAAAACAAGCCAGATAAATATCCGTGGGTGGATGGCATTTCATTTAAAACTGTTTCCCGATATAAAGAATTAACGTAAGTCTGGAGCGTATTTTTATGATACGCCATGCAAGCCCATTTTATGAGTTTCTGCCTCATCGTTTGGTTTGTGGTCAATATTGTATATGAAAAAGTAGACTGAAAATATTTAAAATTTTAATTGACGGAATTTTTGTATTGATCTGAACTTTACTATGTATCAGTTGAGATGGAGACTACTATATGTACCCACTATTTTGTCCAAAATATGCCTAGATTTCCAATGCTGGACACATTATATACTGACAAGGATCTCAATCTAAATACATTGATAAAATTGAGTTGTCCAAATAAATCAAGGGAGCTATTGTGAATACTTAAAGCTGATTGATTGTGCAGTATATCAGCGGTCTGAGCGTTTTTATCGCAAGCGGGTGTTCCTTGGTTTGTTTGTTGTTTTCACCATAATATTCATTTATATTGTGTTACCTATAATTACGAGCCGGTCTGGCTCAGTTGGTAGCGCGCTCGACTCTTGATCGTGAGGTCGTGAGTTCGAGTCCAGCCGGCGACAGGTTGGTTTCCTGTCCTGCGAATGAGAGAGTAAAAACCGAGGTCCCGCGTCACAGTAGGTGTCGGCACGTTAAAGAACCTTCACTGCTCAATGGCCGTGCGTGCCGAGCATAGGCCAAAATTTGAAGTCCTTCACCGGCATTTTCAAATTTTGCCTATGCTCGACACTTACGGCTCTTGAGCAGTGAGGGTTCTTTAACGTGCCGACACCTACTGTGACACGGGACCTCGGTTTTTACTGTCTCATCCGCAAAACAGGAAACCAACCTGCCGCCGGCTGGACACGAACTCACGACCCCACGATCAAGAGTTGAGCGCGCTACTGACTATATCAACGCGTAGTAATCACCTCAAATTCATGTATCAAAATTAAGGTGTAAATAACTAAGTTACATCAGCATACACCATCCGTTATAGATACCAAAGTATCGGTATTGCATTTTCAAAGTTCCTCGAGATTCGAGATTTTACAATCTGTCGTACAGCTTTTAACCATTCAGACAAATTGTCTGATTTTTCGTCTCCATACGTCGCCAATCGTCTGGATTAATTCTTGACATAATTCATGACTAAAGTGGAAATCCGTTGTCAATTCAAGGAATGGGTCTCGCTGTATTTTGGACCTCTTAAAATATTTTTAAGGTTTTCATTTTCAACTTTAGAAATGTCACTGACGACGGCATTTCTGATAAAGTGTATATGAAAAGACTGGACCTTTTATTTTATTTAGAACATTGGTTGTGATTTCAGCGTCCTTGTTTGTAAATTTAAAACGAGAGAAAAAAAACGTTTCTACTCAGAACAGTTATCGTGTGAAAGACGTGCAGGTTTGAACAGTCTTTGATGAGCAATGTCCATTATTACATTATTCAATAGAAGTATTCCTTCTTGCTTCATAAAAAGTTCATGAAGTTTCAAAGGAATAGACTCAAGTCTGTTGTGAATGTGCATGTCTGAGAAATGATTTATGACTAAACTCAACCCATGTTACTTATATGAAAATTTTGTAATGCTGTTGTCGTAATAACTTTTGAAAAGTTAAAACAGTTTTATCAAAAGATTGGGATTCAGTTACCAGTTTGACTTGGCAGCTGTAAAATGCTCTAAAGCCCATCATTGTGCTTTGCTAATTCGACATATTCCATGTCACTGTGAGAACCTTTCCTGTTTCGTATATAAACGTGGTCTAATGGGTACCTTGTTTTTCACAACTGTATTGTAAACCATTGTTTGCTTTGCCATATTTGTTCAGACCTGAATGAAGACATTGATTAGACTGTCCCATTTTATACATGGGATTCTCCATCCATAGCTGATTGGCGGTCATAATCTACAAATGTTAAATGATAATGTAAAAACTGATTGGTTTCAATGCTCAAAGCATTGGTGTATAACAGAATAAAAAATGTGCATAACAGGTATAGGTCGACATAACATTTTTCTGTCCAGATACTCTCTCTTCTAAAAGGTATATTGTCCTTGAATTTCTTTTGTCTTGTGTCTTGCCTTTTCTCTCTGAAATGTTTGTTGTTGTTGAATCATCTCTATACCGATGATGATGATGATGATGATGATGATGATGATGATGATTTATTCCTCAGTTGTATTTTTACAGTGGTTACTCTTAGACGGATTTTGTTTATACGTTTAGATTTATTATTTGGCCTTGCCTGATACCACTTTCTCTTTAGAAAATATATTTAAATTGGAGCTCATCTAATGAAGTCTAATTGACAGAAACGATCGTCTTGAGCATTATAACTTTGGTATTATGTTGATAATATTTGTATTACATGGAATTGACTTGATCCCAGCTATGGATTTTCAGAAGGTTCTATTTGTCCAACAGTTGTATATATATTATGCAATCACCTGGAAATCGGGACGGTTGTTACTTTGCAATCTATGGTCTCTATATTTTCACAAGTTTTACAAACTTTATCCAATTCAACCCTACAATAGACTGGTCATTAACAATAGAAGGAGCATACCATTCAGATACTCAGGGGAGAAAGAGTTAAGTCTCGAAATAACAGTATCACTGAGATGAACACTTAACAGTTATTCTGTCTCTCATTTACAGGAAGAGGGAAGTAAATTTAACAGAGCCATGCTGATTAACATTGGTTTTGTGGAGACAACCAAAATTGACAATTACACGTGCTTTGTGTTCCATGATGTTGATCTACTTCCCGAAGATGACAGGAATATATACGGGTGTTATGGAACGCCGCGACACTTGGCAGCAGCAATAGATAAATTTCATCACAGGTAATGATTCTAAATAGTAGATGATGATGCAATGATTATTATTTCAAAACAAATAATTGTTGATTTTATCTAACTTTTGTTAGTTAGTTTTCAAAATTTGAAAAGACACTCGGTAAACGTCGTGTCTTTTCTAATTCGGTAAACTTTGTGTCTTTTCAAATTTTGAAAATTAACTAACTCGAGTTAGATAAACATGATAATCAATAATCACTCGTTGTGGAATCTCTATTTAGACAGTCTGCGGATGGCGCGTAATTTAGCCGAAACACACAGCCGTCCAAGTTTTAATCGGACAATTTGATCCTTAATAATGATTATTGTTGTTTATTATTATTATTATTATTATTATTATTATTATTATTATTATTAATAGTAGTTGTAGTAGCAATATCTGCCATTATAGTTGTAATTTTATTTATGTTTTTCAGTCGCACTAAATATTTGTAATACCGTTGAACAATCAAGGAAGTGAGAGTAAAAAAATATTGTTAAACATAAGAATCTGTTAAATTGTTCTTCTCGTCATTTTTGACCGATTTAGTTAATTTCTATTCGAAGTGTATTGGATATAATTTATTTATGCTTATATAATTATCATGGAAAAGAGTTCACTGTGGCCGTTTTCTTTCAGATTACCCTATGAAAACTACTTCGGAGGCGTAATAGCTATGTCTCGAACAGAGTTTGAAAAAATTAATGGATGTTCCAATCAATATTTTGGCTGGGGAGGCGAAGACGATGATATGTATAACAGGTAAATACATGTATTAGAGTAGAATGCACTTTATCGGTACGTGTCCACCATCTTGGAATCTGTATGTGCGCGCAGATATACTTCGTAACGAATAATTAAATGGGCGCATGGTTGCTTAGCAGGTTCGGATATTGGGCGGTGGCCGCATAATTAGAATAATATTGACTTACCATGAAATAATGAATCGAATTTAAATTTGGTCTTTATATTTTTGCTAATAGATTCAATTCACTGAGTGGCGAGTGGTTTTTTATAGTTGTAAACTCTTTTGATAGGTTCTAGAAATGTCCAAAAAATATCGCTTGTGTCATATAAACATAGACAAATTATTTCTTTTAAAGGGGCATTAGCTGTTCAAAAACTATTTTCCCCTTCTTTACTTCTTAGATTAATATACAATAACAAAAAAAAACAAACAAATACACACAGGCCTAAAAAATTTACATTTCTACATATTTTGTGAAAAAGGCTTGATAAAGCAAGGTTTGGCACTTTTTCGATTGCAGTTGATTATCTCAACCTTGCTAGTTGTATATGAATACCACATTGGTCCTGACGTTATTTTCACAAAATATAAAAAATCTTAAAGATAGCTAATGCCCCATTAATCCATTCCAACAATAAAATGTCGACATCATGCACAAACATGTCCTAAAGTGCATATTTATGCCATCGAGTTGGACAGACTTAATGATGTCGACCATATGTACCCAATATGTTTGTCGACATCATAGAAAAAGATGTCGACTTATTAATTCAAATTGTCGAGATGATAACGCCGAGATAATTACCTAGCAAGTCGGAAACTCGAAACGAGTCGGCACCTGCGCTCATAGTCCAAATCAACATAGTTAAGCACGCGCGTATCTACACTTAAGTCTTCCATGATAAATCGATCTTTGGTTACTGTCCGACATAAATAACTTTTCACATCGCGAGCATAATTACGAATAAATCCGTAATTCCGACATGCTAGATAATTCTCGGCGTTATTATGCAATTGAAATTAACGGACTCTTTTTCTAATGTCGACATCTTCTTTTCCGACATAATCACAAAATTATGTCGACATCATGTAGTCTAAGTCAGCAACTCGACAGAAATATGGTCACCATACCCATGTTTGCACTAGCCTTGACTATTTAATATAAGAGACTATGATATCTATATTAACTTCATGATAAATATCTTTTTCTGAATTTTTTTTTTAAAAAGAAACATGTAATGATAGAAATTGTATATGGAATTCGGCTCAAGACATTTTTTTTTCGCAACAGGATCGTGAAGTCTCAGATGACAGATTTACCTATATTGCTACATATATCTAACATGGATCTATGGAAAATTGAAACGAACAAAGGTGAGTGAAAAAGATCGATATTGAATAAAGTATGTCAACAATCGCGCTCCATGTCAACAATTTGCAAATTTTACGGTCGGTATAATATTCTTGTTCGCAATATCTGTGCTTCACAACACACTGAACATAAAAAAATCCAGGGGCTCGTTTTACAAAACGTCTTAAGTCCTAAATACCAAGTCTTAGTACGAATTGTCATGGGACTGACCAATCTGCGAAGCGTTGCCATGGTAGTAAGGACTGAAAGTTAGGGTTTATGACTTAGGACCTTTCATTAAACGGGTCCCCTAAGTGGGATAAGATGTCTTGGGGAAGTAAGCATCCCTATCGACCGGTTTCATCAGACGCGAGTCGCACTTTCAATTAAATGTTTAAATTAACTTTGACCATAACTTTTCAATGATACGGGACAGAGGTTTCACATTATGAATTTCGTATTCACTTATAAAACCATTTTGAATGATAACATTATCAATGACATTTTGGCAATGACTTTTACACTAAAATAGTTTTGTTGGACTTGTTGACATAACTTTGGAACCATAGACGAGCGGCTTCGTATTTGGCATACATACTTCACAAATGCGACCCTTGCAAATGTATGGTCGTGAAGAAACTGTGACATTCACCGTAACAAAAGACTAATATAGATTTTCTTATCAGTTGTCATGATATAAAACTTCAAAGAATCTATATGTTACATTCATCTGTAACACTCATGCTCCGTGTAGCGTAGAGTGTAGTTCCCTATGTGCGATCTTACTGTGTTGTTAAGCTTATTCATAACTTGACATTACTTGTCCGTAGTATTGCTATTATCATATGAAGTCATGAAGTGGTTTCTTGTTAGCATTACTTCAGCTCAACCATTGGAAATTCACGACGGATTTGGCTTGTTCAGCATGAGATGCTGACCCATCCAACTCATATTGCCTCAACCCTGTTGACAATAATATGTTGATAATGAAATCTCGTTATGTAAAATATCGGATGAGTCTAAAATTCCGGTTATGTTATGTTAAAGTCGAACGTCCGTTTCTTATATTTATACTACTTTTAATTTTAGTATCTCGAAGTTTTTATCTCGAGATTTCGCTTATTCGAAGTATAATTCTTGTCCAAAGTATCAAAATATTATAAAACTGTCTCTTCTTATCTCGAAATTACCTTCCGCGATGTTTACCTGCAAGGCTCAAGGACAATCAACTCCCGTTAACATGTCGAGGAAAAGGGATTCATAATAATTGTTAAAATCCAATTGCAATTAATATGTTACCTAAGGTAGTATATTTATTATATGCTAAAAAAGAATGGAAAATATGTGGAATTGAAATTTTCTGTTATCTGTAATTTCGAATATACCTCGAAGTAAATTGGGCGGTATCGTAAACTTCGAGATAACGTGATAGATAGATAGATAAAAAGATTGATTGATTGATTGATTTTGCCTTTGCGAGTCTCCTGGTTTTCAACAGTCTATAGCGTTTTATGCTCGTCAATACTTTTGGTATCCTTGATTTTTATATTTCTTGTTATATTTTATATTTCATGTTTTAAAGCATTATGAGATGCCATCGGTGCTAATTTTTACACGCACATTTAATATTATACAATTATGGACTTTTGAGTGAATGAGTGCAAATGAGTGAATGAATATTCATCCACTCAAAAGTCCGTAACTGTTTTATTATATAAATATTTTGATTCATATATACACTAATCCTACAATGTGAGTAACAGTCAGAGTATTCCCAGTAGTGTAAAAGGGAATTTCCATATTCTTTTTTTAGAAATGATATTCACTGGTTTTCCATAGAATATTTGGATATATTTTGAAGGGTTAAATACCAGCTTTTCCAATCAGAAACCGTTTATTTCTAATTTATATAATAAACTATTTTATCTCATATATATATCCCAAAGAGACCACCTGGTGGTTAGAATAACAAATGTATGTGTATAATTGCAACAGTCTTGCCAAACGTAACCCATTATTATCGTTTGTTTGCCGTCGTCATGACTTTGACCATTGTTAATTAACTTTCGCTAAATGTTACCAAAGATTATCGAATACCAAAGATGCACGTGCGACTTGCAGTTAATATACATTCTATTGTTATAACTCTTTGCATTTATTTTCGTACATCATTATTTCATACCTGAATAAGGCAAAATTGGTCTTGTCCATGATTTCAAAGCATTCATTTCTGACATTGCCCGCGTGCCTGGTATATCGGGTGATCTCGGCCCATTTTAAACTCGTCCCCTCGCAGTCTCTGCTTTATCATTCTTAGCACTTGAAGTACATAGTTCTCTCAGTTATATTGTTTTTATTTTAGCAATATTTGCATTCATGTTAGGTAACATTTAAATATTAGAACATTTCTTTTACTGACCTTATAATTTTATTATTAACAAAGGCGTCAATTGCTT
The DNA here is from genome assembly GCA_030159075.1 of Atrina japonica. NCBI lineage: Eukaryota > Metazoa > Mollusca > Bivalvia > Pterioida > Pinnidae > Atrina > Atrina japonica. The sequence goes on from BROG01000377.1 coordinate 422,176, forward strand.
AAAGAACACGTGGTGAAACTTAACTCTACTGGACAGCAACTTAGATACGCAGAATTCTAGTATTGAAAAGCACATATTTGATTCATAATTTCCAATAAAAATCACATCCTGTATTTTGAAAGTAGATATAAAATACATAAAATTTAGACCGACTTTAACATACACCGAGTTGTCAAGGGCAGAGTGTCTTGGGCCGAGATTGTTTATAGACCCAGTTTGTAATGGATTGAGATACTCCCGTCCCAATTACCAAGCGCATTTGATTCGGCGAAACAGTTTATCTAAAAGGAAATTGCATACGTTAATATAACCGAATATTTAAGGTATGGGAAGACCTAAATTCTAATCAATTTTTTTTTCTACAAATTACTTCGAAAATAAGATCTTTGACAACGTTTTACATACTAAATGATGTATTTGAACACACCTTGTATCATATTCTCGTTTAGATAGCATGGGAAAAAAATCATCAATGTGACAGCTTATATGCCTTTAATTATATATTAGATTCTAGAATTTTGATTGCAATAATTATCATTCATGTATTATCATTTTCAGAATACAGCTTTTAGAAAACGGGTCAAAAACTATAGACATCGATGGACTGAACAGCCTGAAGTACACTTTAACAAAGATTGAAACCAAGAAATTGTACACACGCATCTCAGTACAAATCATCGAAAAGGAAGTTAAAAAGGTAAATATGAGAACCTTTGTGTTATACACCGATATCTTTGTGTGTAAATGAATGCTTATGTGGTTGTTTCATTGAATAAATAAAAAGTAAATTTGAAGTAGGTGAGTTATTATTTAAATTTGTGTGTGTTTTGTTTTCATTTTTCATTTCATTTTACATGAAATGTTTCAAGATCATACTAAAACACAGTATTGAGGAAATGTTCGATTCTGGTTTGATATATCAATGTGAGTACGGGTGCTTGCGTGTGCATGCGTGCGTGTGTATGTGTGTGTCCGATACAATAACACCAATGATACTATATTTACATACCGACTGTTATTTCCTTCATTGCAAGTATACAAACCGGTTGCATTGTACATTCAATGCTTGAAACACAGCTGTTACGTCATATGAAAACCTCCCCCGCAAAGTCAATGCGACTAATTCATGTACCAGGTGATAACGTTTGTGCGGTAATAGTATCTCAAATGGTGATGGAATTTTACTCTACGTATTTTCCCGCTGAAATGACGTTACCGTGGAATATCGTCTGTAAGCGTCATTCCATCACTAATAGAAACAATAGTCCCGCAGAAACATTTTCTGGTATCACTTGGTACATGAATTAGTCTAATTATATAACATTACGTATCCAGCTGACTACAGATTCACGGAAAATGGTAATATATATATATAAGGATTGTTTTTTATTTTAAAAAACAAACAAACATGGAATATACATGCAATGGCTCATGGTAACAAAAATTAATTGTACAGTGCAATTTTTTTTCATGAGCCATTGCATTTATATTCCATGTTTTTCAAAAAATAACAAACAACCCTTAAATATTCTCTTTATTGCAGGGATATCTAGAAGACAGAATTCTTCCCTGGCTTCCAAAGACTTGATCATATTATAATACGTTATGATATATTCATAAAATCATTTCATTTCTAGTGGAGCTATGTTGCTATTTTTATAAGAGGATGAATTCTAATTGTGGGTATATTTAAGATTGTTGACTTTTCATGTTTTGTTTACATGAGTAATGTATTCAAACAGGTTGTCCATAAAAAGGCTGGATTATAATTGGATATAACATGAAATAAATTACCTCTCTCTCTCTCTCTCTCTCTCTCTCTCTCTCTCTCTCTCTCTTACACATGAGGGAAGTTACTGGATTGTGCAGACATGTATTACGTGACCTTTGTCTTCTGTATCATATGTAGATGTCTGTATATACATCATCATCTTTATAGTGTATATAATACATTTTTTTATAAAACGCTCGCAAGTAATAAAATGTTGAGTTACATGTTCGATATCGGTTGTTGGAGTCGTCTGTACCTATAGTGTCAAGGATTTATTCCTCAATTATTTAAGAAGTTTAAGAAGTTTTATGGCCGATATGGGGATCTTGTTAAACATTATGAAGTCCCCATCTCAGAAATATTAGATAATATTCTGGAGCACGGCCACAGACAGTGACTCCCTTTCACCAGTCGTGCTTTTCACCGAACTCGTCCCTATCACCAAACTTGACCTTTTCATCGCATTTGACTAGAAAGGTTTCCATGGAACGTTTGCTACGGGTGTGGCATGCCAGCAGAAGACGCTGACTCCTTCTGGACACCTGGTCTTATCCCGTTTGGGATTCGTAATTGTTCTTCATATTATTTATTATGTTGGTTTTCTTAGTTACCTTTGACGGACTTTGATGGATAGAAACTCATCCTATACAGAGGTAAACTACTCACTGACAAAATATTGACACAGGGATATCGAAACCAGCATTTGATATCAACGTTCCGCAATTTTTATGGTCGGTATAATAGACATGTTTGCGATTACTCTCTTTCACTGAGTGAAATGTTGAGTTACCTGTTTGATGGAGGTTGTTGAGACGTCTGTACCAATTGTGACGAGGATTCGTTCCTCACGTATTTCATTTTGATTTGACTGTGGAATCGAGGCTGTTGTGAACTGGTCAACAGGGGAAGCTTACTCCTCGATGGCAAATGATCCAACCTCTTGATTACAAGAGGTCCGTGATTGTCCATTTTTACCAGATTATGAAATGTCATCACACTTCCATAAATATAACGGGTGCAAAGTTGATACATCCACAATATGTACTTAGTTCTTACAACATTCAGCCATCTTCAAATAAAACAATTATTTAAAAATAATAATAATTAGCCAAGTGGGAATTCTTTTATTATATAAATACATTGCATGAATGTCTAGCAATGGTTTTAACTTCATTAACGGCACAGTACGTTTTTGATAATCTAGATACACATTATATATCAGTTTCACCAATCATGCTTTTCACTGAACTTGAACTCATCATCAAACTTGACCTTTTTACCGAATTTGACTCGTTCGTCGAACTAGAAATGTTTCCATGGAACATTTGCCACGGGTGTGGCATGCCAGCAGAAGACGCTGACTCGTTCCGGACACCTGGTCTTATCCCGTTTGGGATTCGTAATTGTTCTTCATTTTGAGACCATTTGCACATCTAACTCGTCGTGTTATAATGGACTTGAGGTTTTTTATTATCGATTGGTATTTCTTCAATTTTACATATTACAATATATGCAGTATTATATTTTTCATGAAGTATTATTTGGAAACGCCCATTTAAAATATCTGGCAACATGCCAAGTTTGAAAATAATATACCAGGTCTTTCCCAACGATGTCATCTTCAAATATATTTATATATATGCAATGTGCATCCAGAAGATGTAGATCAATATTTGGTTCTGCTGATGATAAAAATCATACAGCAATTGTGTATGGGGAAAGGGGGATGGTACATCAAACATGTTGATTTAATTACCAGTATAACGGTTGATCTACACGATTGTCTGTAGAGGTTTAATTACCAGTATAACGGTTGATATACATGACTGTCTGTAGAGGTTTAATTGCCAGTATAACGGTTGATCTATACGATTGTCTGTAGAGGTTTAATTACCAGTATAACGCTTGATCTACATGATTGTCTGTAGAGGTTTAATTACCAGTATAACGGTTGATCTATACGATTGTCTGTAGAGGTTTAATTACCAGTATAACGCTTGATCTACATGATTGTCTGTAGAGGTTTAATTACCAGTATAACGCTTGATCTATACGATTGTCTGTAGAGGTTTAATTACCAGTATAACGCTTGATCTACATGATTGTTTGTAGAGGTTTAATTACCAGTATAACGCTTGATCTATACGATTGCCTGTAGAGGTTTAATTACCAGTATAACGCTTGATCTACATGATTGTCTGTAGAGGTTTAATTACCAGTATAACGCTTGATCTATACGATTGTCTGTAGAGGTTTAATTACCAGTATAACGGTTGATCTACATGATTGTCTGTAGAGGTTTAATTACCAGTATAACGGTTGATCTATACGATTGTCTGTAGAGGTTTAATTACCAGTATAACGCTTGATCTACATGATTGTCTGTAGAGGTTTAATTACCAGTATAACGCTTGATCTATACGATTGTCTGTAGAGGTTTAATTACCAGTATAACGCTTGATCTACATGATTGTCTGTAGAGGTTTAATTACCAGTATAACGGTTGATCTATACGATTGTCTGTAGAGGTTTAATTACCAGTATAACGCTTGATATACATGATTAATTACCAGTATAATGGTTGATCTATACGATTGTCTGTAGAGGTTTAATTACCAGTATAACGCTTGATATACATGATTGTCTGTAGAGGTTTAATTGCCAGTATAACGGTTGATCTACACGATTGTCTGCACAGGTTTAATTACCAGTATAACGATTGATATACACGATTGTCTGTAGAGGTTAAATTACCAGTATAACGGTTGATCTATACGATTGTCTGTAGAGGTTTAATTACCAGTATAACGCTTGATCTACACGATTGTCTGTAGAGGTTTAATTACCAGTATAACGATTGATATACATGATTGTCTGTAGAGGTTTAATTGCCAGTAAAACGGTTGATCTATACGATTGTCTGTAGAGGTTTAATTACCAGTATAACGCTTGATATACATGATTGTCTGTAGAGGTTTAATTACCAGTAAAACGATTGATCTACAAGATTGTCTGTACAGGTTGAATTACCAGTATCTCGGTTGATATACATGATTGTAGAGGTTTTTCTATCAGTATAATGTTTATATTCATGATTGTAGATTTGACCGTCTCTTCAGAACTTACATTTACACACGTTCTTCATCTCCTGACGTAGTTCGCTAATCCTCCAAGAATACACTAGCGGATTAATGGCAGAGTTAAGAAAAGAACCAGTTCCAAATATAAATTTCCAACGTCTATCCACATTTACTGAAATGACCATGAGAAATGACATGAATATAAAAGGGCCAGTTAATACGACCAGAAGAAGGAGAATAATTCCAACGATCCACAACATTTGTATACCCTGTTCTTGTCTCCTTTTTGTAGTGACTGCATTGACAGTTTGTTCAACCGTAGACGGAACTGTGTTGTCTCCTATGACGTCAACGGAGATCAATCGTTTTCTGACTTTTCGTGTAGTGGCTATGTAAAACGCAATTATCAAAATGAACAATATAATGTAGGAACACGACACTGGCAACATATACGTACTGTAATTTTTGCCAACAATTGTAGTAATACTACAAGTAACCAATGTATCTGGGATATATGCGATACCCCACAAAGGGTGGGTATAAAAGACAATCCAAATGCAGATAATTGTTACGTATTTACGTTTTCCGTAAAAAATTACATCATTGTATCGGCTATTCAATGCTGCTAGGTATCTGTTCAAACAAATCAAAAAAATCTGTGAGAGTGACACCGCAGTGCCATTTATGAATATATACAAGTATGTGAAGCACGGTGCCGCTTTAAAAGTCCAGGATCTTATATAATTTATTATTCCAATTAATACACCGGCCAGTCCGACCAGCAGATCAATGAAACACGTGGACAGTACTAGAACTACGTATGTCCTATATCTAATTTGTTTACTCCTGAAAAGAAGCAATAGAATCGAACCATTTGTTACTACGGTAAAAAGAGAAATCAGGAAATGCAAAATTTTGGCAAAGATTAGACCGTTGTTTGGTCCGGTAGATGTATCATCACCTATCATGGATGATCCATTTTGGAGAGGATCAAGTATGAGTGACTTGTTTTGGAGAGGATGACGAATGAGAGACTCGGTTTGGAGAGGAAATATGGTGCTGTTGAACGATGTGTCCATTTCTCTGCGAACAAAAAGAGTAATCAGTGTTACAGGTAAGGCTGTCATTGATGAGAAATTCTATATCGATATATCGATAAGGAAAAAGTTTCGATAAATCGAATAATTTGGTACCTATATGAATGCATTAAAAAGAAAAAGATTCATTGCAATATAAAGTTGTTTTATTGTATATTTGACCATCTGAAGATGTAAAAAGCAATTTTTGCAAGAAAAAAATCATTCATTTGAACAAATTGAACAATTAAAAAAAACTTAGTTTAATAAGATGAAGTAAACCAGAAGGAAAATTTTGGAAATTGTCAAGGAAAATACATCCTCTGAAATGCATAATAAAATGTATCGATACTTTAAAAGTGTATCGATTATCGTATGGAATCAATTTGTGTATCGATATATCGATGACAGCCCTAGTTACAGGTATAGATCTACGGAGACAAATTAGCATGTTTACAAACACAAAAAGTCTATATTAGATCATAAAAGGTGTGGCAGGCAACTTCTCGGTGCAACTATTTATAACTACATCTACTACCGCATCGTCTTAACATTTGGGAGTGGACGTCTAGTCTTTTACATGTGTTGGATAGCATTCAGATCGGTCGGATAATGAGTGAACTGTCAGTCAATATTCTGTGCCTTCAAAAAGGTTCCAGTCTCTACATCGCCATTTTATCATTACCTAGTTTACCCCACTATCAACCATGAAGTTCCTCAATTCTGTTAAGCTCTGGTTCGAGTCCCCGTGCACCCCAAGCTGATTTTGTGAGAACATTGCCATTTTACTTGCAGGAGGCCGATGGTTTCTTCCGGGGTACTCTGAAATCGGGTTCTCTCCCGACCGTTAAAATTGGTTGTACCATATTAATGAACAATTGTGCAGTGTGGCGTAAAACAAAATTCTATAAACAGTCCAATACCTATAAACGGAACTGCTGTTATAAGTCACTAGACAAATTATCCTATTTCCAACTTTCCATATTGAAGTAGTAGTACCCCCTTTCGCCTGCATATAGTGTTTATATCTAGCTGATGATCCAATATGCCAGACGCGTTCAACATATGAACATTTCATATACAAATTCAAACTACGTACCAATAATTTAATGGAACGAAGATATCAGAAATCGCATTTATAGCATTTAATATAAACAATTCGCAAATGTTATAGTTGGTATAATGGTGAATATGATCGGTCGACAAGAGATGCTAGATTTTGGAGGTCCGGGTTTATTCATATTTCATTATTTTGTATATTGCCAGTCGAAACCCGTTGCTAATACCATGTACTTGAACCCGCGCTAAACACCACCACGCTTAGGAGATCACCTGGCTTTTCAGATCATAAATTTCCAGAGCCTTGTTAAATGATTAAATCAGTACAGAACCTCAGTTAAGAGACCACCTCACTAATCAGACCATTCTAAATTGGTCAAAAATGTGGTCTTAATAGTGACGTTCCACTGTTTTACTGTAATAACCTTAGTTCCCTATAGTTAATAGATTTTACTACAGGTTTTACAGTAAACAATGGCTACTGTCGTAGATACAAGTTTTTTCTTAACTCAGTTTTATTAATGGTATTTTTTTTTATTACAGTATTATATTTTTACTATGGTAATTTATTACCCCCGACGGTATAAATAAACCTAATACCTGGTATTTCGGTACCAGCTGATAACCTTATACTGCAGTAATATTTCTCACTGATAACACATTTTAAATTCTAAATTCTCCTAAAGCTACGACAGTCATTGTTTTACAGTGGTTACTCCTAGATGGACTAAAAATTAATGTTTAAATGTATTGTTTGGTCTTGTATGATACCACTTTCTCTTTAGAAAATATGCATTTTGTATATCTTGGAGCTCAACTGATGAAGTCTAATTGTCAGAGAAATTGAGAATTATAACCTTGATAGTATGTTTATGATATTTTTTGTTAGGAAACTGGATTTTTTTTCTCTCGTAATCAACGACCACAGATAAAATCGAATATCGTCTCTCATTTCATAACAGAACGGGGTTTCAAAATTGAATTACTATCTATAACCCCAACAAAAATAATTTTAATTTGAAAGTTGTTTACGCCACATCCAACAATGTTTTAGTCATATGTTGGTGGTCCTTTGGTAGTGGTGGTGGGGAGAACCCGATTACAATGTACCCTGGACGAGACCAGCAATTAAACTTTCTCACAACATTAGCAAAGGGTTCCAGCGAAGTTCTAAAAGTGTCATGTCCTAGTGTTATACTGTAAAAATTATTTTGCTACTTACCCACGAGAGTTCTACAAATGTCATGTCCTAGTGTTACGCCGTCAAAACTACTTAACCACTTGCCCACGATAGTTCTAATAATGTCATGTCCTAGTGTTACACCGTCAAAATTATTTTTTACCACTCTACTAATGAGAGCTCAGCCAATGTTATGTCCTAGTGTTAAACCGTCAAAACTATTTTACCACTTACCCATGGGAACTCTACCAATTCCATGTATTTGTATTACAATGCTAAAATTATTTTACCACTTACCCGCGAGTTCTACGGGATGATATAGCTTTGCCTTGCACTCTAAGAACGTGATCTGACTTCTACAACCAAGACTGGTGATAAAGACTGCCTTGCACTGTAAGATCGTGATCTGACTTTGACCGTCGAGGGCCGATAAAATAGCCTTGCCTTGCACTGTAAGAACGTGATCTGACTTTGACTGCCGAGGGCCGATAATATACTATTGCTTTGTTCTGTAATAACTTCTTTTAACGTTGACTGCCAAGGGTCGACACTTAAGTTTTAACCAGTAGGAGCTTCGTTAGATACCGATGGGTGTGTAGCTGTGATAATTATACGAGTCCAGGTTTTCATATAATTGGCTCTAGTGTTTCATTCGTTCGTTACTCGCGTAATCATTATGTCGTGATAAACGAAACTTGAAACCAATTTTTCAAATGACATGTTATTCACTGAATTGGTACAGCTTGATGAATTTTTTCCATGAAAGCGGCTTACAATTACGGCACGCTGAAATCAAAGTAATGAGTTAAAGCCGATTTTTCTCAGTCAAATCTAATTTCTTCAGTTACACCAAGTTTTTTCTAATTAACTTGACAAAAATTATGTGTAGGCCAAACTGAGGAAAAACTATGTAAAAAAATAACAATGATACTCATTTACGTAGTTCAACTTTGGTTTAAGGTTCATACTTACACTCCCAGTTATAAACATTGTAATGCTCAAAATTTTCTGAAAGGAAAGTGGTATAATACAAGACCAAATAATAAATCTTAATGCAAATATAAAGCCAAATCCGTCTAAGAGTAACTACTGTAAAAATTTGACTATCTTAGCTTCTGAATAATTTAGAATTTAAATGGTGTTACCAGCGCCAAATAGTACTTCAGTATAATATTATCAGCTTGTACCGAAATACCAGGTACTAGGTTTATGTATACCCTCGGGGACTCAAAAGGTCCACTAGCAGTGGCAACGACCAAGTGGTCATAAATATCATAAACATAATTCCAATGTTATAATGCTTATGACAATCGTTTCTGTCAATTAGACTTCATCAGTTGAGCTCCAATTTTAAACATATTTCTGGTTCTAATACACGACCAAATAATACATCTAAATGCGTAGCCAAATCAGTCTAAGAGTAACCACTGCAAAAAGATGACTATCGTAGCTTTTGGATAATTTTGAATTGAATGGTATTATCAGTGTCAAATATTACTTTAACATAAGGTTATCAGCGGGTACCGAAATATCAGTTACTAGGCTTATGTATACCCTTGGAATGATGAAATGTTTCTATGGAAACAATTTTTCTGAAACTTAATTTCTCCAGTTAAACTAAGTTTTTGTAACCAACTTGAAAAAAGAATAAGCTTAATTTGAGAAAAACTAGGTCAAAATAACCTTGTGAAAAACTAGGTCAAAATCACAATAGCACTCGTTTACGTAGTTTAAGTTGGGTTTAAGTTCCATACCCCCACCCCCAGTTAAAAATATCTAAAATTTCGAAAAACATCAAAGTTTTTTCATCTTTTCAGCTATCAATCAATAGTTATTAATAACATTACGACACTTCCATAAAAATAAATTGTGCAAAGTAGACACACCCACCCTATGCATTTAATTCTTATAACATCTAGTGATCTTCAAATAAAACATATATTTAAATATAATAATAATTAGTGAAATGGGAATTCTTTTAATATAACAGAGTACACTGCATAAATGTCTACCAATAGTTTTGATTTTATTAACGGTACAGTAAATTTTCAAACATACAGGATATACATTATTTATTACAACCCTGCTATAAGTATAAAGTTATTTATAAAATATTACTTGGAACGCCTACTTAAAATATTTGGCGAGCCGCCCTGGCTCAGTCGGTAGCGAGCTCGACCCTTGATCGTGAGGTCGTGAGGTCGAGTCCAGCCGGCGACAGGTTGGTTTCCTGTCCTGCGGATGAGACAGTAAAAACCGAGGTCCCGTGTCACAGTAGATGTTGGCACCTTAAAGAACCCTCAATGCTCAATGGCTGTAAGTGCCGAGCATAGGCCAAAATTTGAAGCCCTTCACCCGCATTTGGTGACGTCTCCATATGAGTGAAAGATTCTTGAGTGGGACGTTAAACAACAACAAACAAATATTTGGCAAATTGCCAAGTTTGAAATAACCATACCAGGTCTTTCCCAAAGATATCATCCTCAAAAAGATTTATATATGTGCATCCAGGAGATGTAGGCCAATGTTTGCTTCTGCTGATGATAAAAAATCATACAGCAATTATATATTGGGGAAAAAGGGGATGCTACATAAAAAATGTGTTGGAATAAAGAAATTTATTGATGATTATTATTTCAATCTGATTCTATAAATATCAAATTATATGCTGTCGGAGAAATAAATATGTGGGGATGTACTGTGTCTGATTTTGTGTGTTTGTTTATTGTTGTTTAACGTCCCACTCAAGAATCTTTCACTCATATGGAGACGACCAAACCGGAAAGGGCTTCAAATTATGGCCTATACTCGGCCTAAAGATCATTGAAAGGTGCCGACACCTGGGACCTTTTTATATCCGCAGGGCAGGAAAACCAACCTGCTGGACTCGAACTTTCACGATCAAGAGTCGAAATACCGATTGAGCCAGGCCGGCTCTGTACTGTGTCAGAAATTACCGGGAAGACAGATGGGTGGCTATCAGAAAGGTTGGTTTATACTGCTGAAATTTCTTTGAAATAAATGTTTTGTGATCAGATTTAGTGCCGTTGAAGCGTTGAAATTGTATCCCCCTTTTAAAGTGGAACCGGGTTGGAAATGGATCGTGCGTTTAACTGCATAATAGTTTGCTTTAATTCTGTATATATTTGTATATAGTTCTTAGGGGTTCTTGCGTAGGATACGTCTAATCCTAGCAAATTTTTCTCTAAATAAATTCATTATTATTTTCATTATTATTATTATTATTATTATTATTATTATTATTGTATTACTTACCCTGAGAGTTCTACTCATTCCATTTTCAGATGTTTAGTTCCAGAACTTGAGTGTATTACTTACCAACGTGAGTTCTGGCGATGGTATGCTCTGGTGCCATACTGCCAGAGCTTGATTCTTTTTTATTAACCTTAGAATTTAACATGACTTGCCAAACGAGGGCTGCAAGGAAGATAAACCTTTTTTAATACTGTCAGAACCCGATTCCGGTCGACAGGGGTGCTTACACCTCCATGACACCTGATCCCACCTCTTGATTTCTAGAGTGTATTATAAATTTCTTCATGTTGTTTTTGTTTGTTTTGTGGTAATGCATGACAAATATCGTTCTGTATAATGCCAATGAAGGAAATTACAGTCGGTATGTAAATATTCAGTATTCGAGTAGAATCCTAAAAAAAATTAAAATAGCTTGATGGATATAAAAATGCTATGTCATGATTATGATCGTGGTGTGAACGCAACAGCTAAATGAATTATATCGAGTTTCGAGTATCTATAGGTGCATCGCCGTTTTTACTTAGTACAAGGTTTCATTCCCTATAATTGTATTGTGAATTAACATTTGAAATAAGTATATGTCTACATAATTTATCAGCTGTTACTGATGTTACGTGTTGAATTCACGTGTAACGTCAAATTAAATTAATGAAACATATTTGTTTTCACGGATATGTAATTAATATTTGCCAGGTTATTCCTGGAAAAAAAAATTGGTGACAAAAACAAGAATCTTAATTATCGTCCAAATATACGTACGTTATTGATTACATTACACCCAAAAGTAATTTGAAAGTAATTCGACGCCATGTTTTGTTGCTGTTTCCATGCTGGCATCAAACTATCCATGATTACTGGCAGACATACATACTCGTATGGCAGGCTATTCTCCAGTTTAGACAAAATCTGAATACGCCATTTCCGAGATCCGGAATGGTTCAGAAATTACAACACACTGATCATGTGACTTTAAGAAAATTTAAGGCACGTTGGTCGCAGTGAATACGAACTAACCATGGAGGGTAGAGGAAATCAATATAAAAAACAAGTGCTAATATGTGTTGTCATGTTGTAAATCGGATTTCAGAGAGAAAATAAGCCAGATAAATATCCGAGGGTGGACAACAATTCATTTAAAAGAATTTCCCAATAAAAATATGAACCTACAACTGAAGCGTATTTAGGTCTATGACTGATGCGCCGTCACTGACATTGGTGTAAAGTCAAATCAGGTATATACACCTAGCCAATAACTCTAAGACATAGGAGAATATCTATAAGTTAAAATATTTATTGTAGGGCTTTTTGAATCAGTTTGAACTTATCATTTATCAGTTGATACGAAGACTACTGTAGGGTTCCCGCCATTTTGTCACGTGGTGATGAAAGTCACATGAGAGAGAGTGGTCTATCGCAGGATTTCGGAAACGACGTATTGTTCAAAACACAAAATTTTACCCTTGATTTTCTATCGTCATCTCTGATGTTACGTTAGTACATCATTAAATCTAGATCGATCTGTTCATTTTTGTTTTGTTTTAAAGTTAATTTTTTTTTATCAAAAACCATTATTAGAATAAATGAAATCAAAGAGAAAAGTTAGAAAAATTTTCAGTGAATAGGTTTTTATTTTCAGTGAATATATATTTTATTATTTACACAAATATATATATATATATATATATATATATAATATATATATATTATATATACATACATACATATATATATATATATATATATATATATATATATATATATATATATATATATATATATATATATATATATATATATACATATCTTTAAAAATTGTTGCTTCGGTCATTCGTTTTCAGTGACAAACGTGGTGTTAATAGCGATCGTCCTTGTACACAGCAGAGGTGTGTCGATAAAGCTTTTTGATTATGTTGTTAACGTCCAAGTAGCTAGGAACAATTATGTCAAAGGGTTTGTTTTCTTTTTCGATGTCACCAGTATTTTCATTGTTTACCATAAGAATCACGTAATCGCCAGAATAGATTTCCTCCGTTTCTTGCAATTCCTCCATTTCACTGACATTGTCAGCGTCATAATATGTAATGCGAGATATCTGTGTTAAAACTCAATAAATATCCCGTGTGGCATACCACACACTCGATTGATACAAATTGTACATGACTCAAAATATGTGTGGACATATGATTATACAAAGATTACTTAAGAACATTTTGTTTTTGTTTTGTTTTGTTTTGTTTTTTTTGTCACTACGACTGATCACTGTTATTGATTGGGGTTAAACAGATAACTAATGCATTAATTGTAATGCAAACAATCTCAAAGTCAGTTTTCAGAATAGACAAAATATAAGAAATCTCAGATACCAAAGTGTAAATCTATAGAATGTCCAGGACATAAATACAAATCCGGTAAAAATAGACAAACACTGACCTCTGGAAACCAAGAGGTGGGATCAGGTACCATGGAGGAGTAAGCATCCCTTGTCGACCGGTCACACCCGTCATGAGTCCACAGTCAAGTTCAATGAAATACGCGAGGAGTGAATCCTCGTCACAATTGGTTCAGACGTCTCAACAACCGCCAACGAAAATGCAGCTCAACATTTCACTTTGTAAACAGAGTAATCGAAAATATGACAAACAAGATTATGATACCGACCATACAATTTGCGGAACGTTGATATTAAACGCGTTTTTCGATATCCCTGTGTCAATAATTTGTCAGTGAGTAGTTTACCTCTGTATATGAAATCTTCATATCTTGTGCACGCCCTGGCATATCGGATCATTTGTGAAATATCAACTCCATATGCGGGTGACTGAGGGATATTACTACTTAAATGTGGAAAATTTACGATGGGAAAGCCGAAATCGTCGCGTTTGTTGTATACCTTAGTTGCCAATTTCCCGTTTGTGTCTATATTAAGTAAAATTTCTAAGTATGAAGCGTGTGTGCTTGATTCTGTTTTATCTTTAATTTCTAGTATTAAGTAAAATGTCTAAGTATGAAACGTGTGTGCTTGATTCTGTTTTATCTTTAATTTCTAGTATTAAGTAAAATGTCTAAGTATGAAGCGTGTGTGCTTGATTCTGTTGTATCTTTAATTTCTAGTTCGCTGAGATATATCGCATTGACATATGTATGAAAATTGTCATTATTAATTGACAAAACGTCGTCGATATATCTAAATGTCAAATTAAAGGACACCGCTAACGTTTTCTTCTTTTGATTCAGCAGTTTCTGAATGAAGTCTTGTTCGTATGAATAAAGGAACAGGTCGGCCAATAAAGGAGCACAATTGGTTCCCATAGGAATGCCGACAGTTTGTTGAAAGACCACGTCTCCGAACATTACAAATATATTGTCCATTAAAAATTCCAGCATGTTTTTATATCAACTTCAGTGTATTTATGTGTAGAATCAGAGTGGTGTTGGACAAAATAAGTATCCTGATAGCCAATCACTAGATATTTAAATTTTCGGGTACCACCTTTAGTGAAAACACAATGGTCTATGATGCTAAAACGTCTTTCTTTTAATTTTTTTATGTGGGATAGTTGTGTAAAGAGTAGGGAATTTATACGTTTTGATACTGTGAATTCGAGAAAAATTGTGTGCCATCAAATTTTCTAAAAGCTGTTTAGAATTTTTTAGTATCCACATCTGATTTACACCGCATCTAGAATAAGCAACTGTACAAAATTGTTGAAGTTTCTCCTTAATGGCTGTCAATATCTTGGTAAGGAGTAAAGATAAAGGTTTGGTAGAACATTTGCTGGATCCTGCTATGTACCTCTGCTTTGTCTTTGTCTTATGTCTGTTTGGTACCAGTACGGTGGTCTCAAAATCTATCCAGTTGTAGGTTATCTACTTCTGGTCACGGATACAGATTTTGAAGGACTCGTTTTCATAGTCCCTTTAAGTGTTTGTCGAATACCGAATTTTTATCAACCATAACATTTGCTTGCAACCATGCATGTCATCTTTGCTTATATGGGGTTTTACGAAGTTTATGTTTGGCCAATCGTAAATATGGTAGCTCAAAATCGGTATCCGTTTGTATGTATAACAAATGACTGAAATACGGACGTGATTTTGAAGGATCTGGGATATTGAAAGTGAGCTATTTAGGGTAGGATTAAAATAGGATTTTAAAGGCTTTCGTAATTGCAACAAAATAAAAACTATCGTTATTTGAGGACATGCCCGATAGTATTGTATTGGTGATGGAGATATCCAGCACATGACTACATGTGATCAGTGTTGTGTAGAGGATGGTTTTTCATGTCCATTTAAGTTGCAATACCTGTTTTTATTGAATAGATTATGTATCTTTAGCCACGGAGTTAACATACAAATAAATAAGAAAGAAAATGTCGGGTCTAGCATAATCGTCCGCAGGTATTGACTAAAAAAACTGAAATTTGAACAGAGGCTTCCCGGTTTTTACAAATTAAAATACAGATTTTGAGGCTTTGTCTTCACAGACGAAACGTCGTCGGTGATTGACATGCCCGTTAGGATTGTATTAATATGGAGATGAAGCACATGTACATGTGACAGTGTTTATAGAAAGCATAGCACAACAGAAAACATAGAATACGAAACAATATATCAATTACACAATTGAAAATACAAATAAATAAGAAAGCAAGTAATTTCGCCGGTATTGACTAAAAATCCGGATTCAACAGAGGCCGGTTTATACAAATTACACTGTACAATATCAGGTGATAACACGGACGCTTGGTAGATTGCAACGTTATTGTCTTAATATGGCAATGAACATTTCAAAGACTGTTTATAGAAAGCATAGCAGAGAGAAATGTTTAGTGTGTGTGTGTGTGTGTGTGTGTTTGTGTGTGTGTGTGTGTGTAAGCGTTATGTGTTACGCCTTCTGTCTCGTGTGTGTGGTGACTTGTGTGTAACGTGTGTGTGTGACTACTGTGTGTGTGTGTGTGTGTATGTGGGTGTGTGTGTGTGTTTGTGTGTGTCTGTGTGTGTATCTGTATGTGTGTGTTTGTGTGTGTGTGTGTGTGTGTGTGTGTGTCTGTGTGTGTGTGTGTGTGTGTGTGTGTGTGTGTGTGTCTGTGTGGTGTGTGTGTGTATGTGTGTGTGTGTGTGTGTATGCATTTTTACGACTTTTTAAGTGCCTCTACACTTGTACAATCTGCCGAAGGTAATCCAACTGTGCACCCTAGACCATATACCCTCTATCTAGACAGGACAAGGAATAAAAAATGTCACCTCTGAAAATCTGTCACGACCGGGGATTACTTTAAGTTTTCTGGCTTTTTATTGCGTATGGGAAATAACACTACCTTCTTCCATCTGTCAAAAAAGACCGGCACCTCAAAAAAACAAGATTAGAAACCTGTATTACGAGTAAATCATTAACATTTAATTAAAATTCATCGACCTTAAAACAAATCTTGAGACAGTTATCAACTTTGTCCTTATATAATTAATTTGGTTTAAAACTTGAAATGACAGCTTTAAGTATTAATTGCACATTTTCTAATAAGATATTTATAGTGTAGGAACCTGTGTTATACTTTCTGAGATGAATTGAGGCCTTTACAACAATGACATAGAACTAAGATTTACATTTAGGAGATTATTAAATTAAGTCGACCAGAATTTACATATTGCGGTCATTAGTATAGACTTGTGCAAGACTTTAAAAAAAGTGTTGTGAAATGTTTCTGGATAATTCAGGCTGTATGTCCCAAAACGTATATCAAAGAGACTTTCTAACCAACCAAGCACTTTTGATAGTGAAATTGCTTGACGTAGCTTCTATATTTTGTTTCTAAATCTACATGTTTTGTCATTAATAAGACGTTTACATGCAGATGTTATGCAATATTATTTCTCGTATGCATCAGGGAGCTAAAACTTTTATAAAAACAAGTACAATGCATGCATTTCATTAGAATAAACATGTCAATCGTAACGAATTTTTACCGTGAAGTTTAATCTAAAATTGCAGTATTGATACGAAAATAATTGAATGCCAAGGAAGCTGGAAGCTTGTGTAGTTTGCTGCAAGCGATATTCTATCGAAGACGGATTGGTCGAAAGTACTTGTATCTATTTCATGTCTATGAATTATTATACGTGCTTATGCAATGTAGATTCGATCGACCGCGTTTGCTTCATCATGTTTAGCATCAACAATTATTTAAACATGTTCCGTGAATTTGATCTAACACGCACCTGCATATTACGATTACATTAGAGAAATGATGTATTGAATTACAGTTTAAAAGTCTCAGATACTATAGTATAAATCTTCAGACTATGCAGGATTCATATACAAATGTATTGAACCCTGGACAAATACGGACTTTTGGAAATCTAGAGATGAGGTCAGGTACCACGGAGGAGTAAGCTCATCCCCTGTTGAATGGTCACACCCGCCGTGTGTCCACAGTCAAATTCACATGAAATACATAAGGAACAAATCCTTGTCACAACTGGTACTAACGACTCAACAAATATCTCTCGAACAGGCAACTTAAAGCTGAATAACGAAGATAAAAAGCTTTTGAACTTTTAATAAAAAATTGTGTTGTAAAATTTGTTTGAAACATTCCCACTTCATATCCCCATACAGTCGACATATTTGTAATTGTTTTTGCCGGAAAATCAAGTGCCACAGCAGGTATAAAAGGTGGATTAGTTATATTGGTCGTCATTGTATATCTGTACTCGCAACGCGAAACGTGCAAAGTCCCAGAGGCTGAATAATACTCATCGAATCTTACCTGTACTTTTGTGTATACCGTGTCTACAGACGTCTACATCTGTGCATCCAGTGAAGTTTTCAGCAACGTACAAACAGCAACAAACAAAAATGGTTAGTTCATCCATAGTAAATCCAAAAGTTATTCCATTTTCCAAAGATCAAGCCTCTTCCAAAACATTAACAAAGCGATCTGCTTCCTACTGTCATTTGGCCATTGAGCCATGTTTGTTCTTCCGGTAAACAACAAGGTGTTCCGAAAGAACTTACATGGCTCAATGGCCAAATGACAGTAGGACGCAGATAGCTTTGTTAATGTTTTGGAAGGGGCTTGATCTTAGGTAAAATGGAATAACTCTTGGATTTACTATGGATGAAGTAACCATTTCTCTGTACGTTTCTGAAAACTTCACTGGATGCACAGATGTATATTTCTGTATGGGGATATGAAGTGGGAATGTTTCAAAACATTTTTTTCAACACATTTTTTTATTAAAAGTTCAAAAGCTTTTTATCTTCGTAGTTCAGTTTTAACTCTTTATTTAAGTTATTATACAGATCGTAAGATGTGTGGAACGTTGACATCGAAAGTAATTTTAGATACCCCTGAGACAATAGCTGTCAGTAAGTAGTTTGCCTTTGTGTATGAAATGTTTGTATGTTGAACATGCCTAAGCAAATCGGATCATTTGTGAGATATAAACACCATATACAGGTGATTGCGGGATATTACAACTTAAATATGCAAACTTTACGATGGGAAAGCCGAAATCGTCGCGTTTGTCGTACATACTGGTTGTAAATTTCTAGTTTGTATTTCATGCATGCCAATAAAAAAAAAACAAGTGTAAGGGTTTGGGTTTAAATAACTTTTAATGTAGATAACTTCTTATTCAGATTTTTTTATTTCATAAAAATGGTTTAGAATTGATTTCACAGTTTTAATGACAGTCTGCCGTCGACGACATCTCATAGTGCTTTTAATGAAATGAAAAATCTTCATAGGCCTACCTGTCATCAAAGTTGTTTATTTTCAATGCAATTATTTCCTGTCTTAAAAATGCTAGTAGAATCATTTGCATGGCATGATAAGAAAAGGATAATTCCTCCCCGCCAAATTGTTTGAATCGGGCAGTCTTAGATAATTTAGCCCAAGTAACATATCATAGTGTCAAGCTAACTGCAAGAACTATGTAGGGCTATTTTTAAATGGGCAAGAGCTGTGTTTTTTTCCAAAAAGATATCTCCTTTTTACTACTTATATTGATATACAAAACAAAAAGACATATACCTAGTCATATACATTCGTTAATTTCTATATATCTTGTGATAATTGCTTGGGAAAACCAGGTTTGACAGTTTTTCAGTTGCAATTGATTAACTCAACTTTACTATTTGTATATGAATTTGTACCTGACCTTATTTTACAAAATATGTAGGAATATAATTTTTTTTATACCTGTGTATAGCTCTTTTTTGTTATTGTACATCAAGTACAAGTAGTAAATGTAGAAAAAATCAAAATAACACAGTTAATGCCTCTGTAATATTATAAAAAATAACGAAGAATTGGTATATTTAACTTATGACACAATATCTAAAATTATTCAGACCTCTAAATGCATCGCTCGATTTACTGAAATAAATCTAGAATGATTTTTTTGAAATCTTAAAATGTTTAAAATGTTTTAATCCTTTAATTATATGAATTTGATTAATTTGAATTTGAATTTGATTTGATTAATTTCATAATGATGAAGAACTGTTATTCATATTACATGAAAATTTTACAACAGATGATTCAAAACTATAACAATTTCTGTATGAACTTGATATGTTCATTGCTTCAATGGATCTTTCGCATCTTTTGACCTATCCTTTATGACGTCAAAGTTAAATGGGCCGTCATACATTTGTGTGAATACGACGTCACATTCGACGTCAAAAATACACATTAAGAGCTACGTGCCAGACGCGTTAAATGCTGGTGATTGGTCAGTTATCGAGAATTACAAAAAATCTTGGTAACTTCTTGACGAAATCGAATATCAAAATATCCATAAATGAAGGGGTTGATAACATGATTCATGATAAACATTCTAGCAATAAAACAATAAACGTTCAATAGAGTAGTATTGTGGCTGAACCAAAAGTTTTCTACAAACCTCGAAATGAATAAAAAGACAAAAGTAGGGATATAAGACAATACATAAAATATAACAATGGTCATGAACATTAGATTGAAATTGGTTCTCACTCGCTTGGATTTTCTAGAAATATGTGCAGGTTCCCGTGTTCTATTTGGAGATTCCTGGGGTACACGTTTGGCATCATTTGAACTAATGTCACGTGATACTGACGACAGTTCCGTTTCACGGGAGTCTGTTTGTTTCGTACTGTCCGATCTCGAATCTGATTTGGAGGATGTATCATTGTCTTTCCACGCTGTATATTTGAAACGTTTGTATATGACGCAGCCTATCGGAACATACAGACATGACGTCACAACTATGTTAGCGATGAGCATAAAAAGTAGAACAGTAATGTATATCAGCTTGTAAATAGAATATCCCCCAGACGCCACCGCACAATATTGTCCCGTGACATTTCTGTTCTCATATTGACCATCGATATCCACTGTACCTGCAATTGGAAGCAGTGGTAGGGCATAAACTATTGACAAAATGAATATCAAACTAAGAGCAAATCGTCGCCTTGAAATTGTCATTTGCTTTCCATGAGGTTTGCATATCTTTAGAAAACGATAAAGAGCAATGGCGAGAAGTGTATGCGCAGACGCACCGGATGTAGATGTTGTTACAAAAAGCATGCATTTACATAACAGACTGGATGGATAGGCGACCCAGAAAAAGTTGTCAACGACGTAGTATGTAGTCCCAGATGTGCTTGCAAGCAAATCGAGAAAAGCCAAATATGGAATAAAATATCTATCATCTTTGCTATCTTTCATTTTTGTGGAATATATTAGAAGAACTATACCATTGCCAATGAAACCGATTACTAATTCCGTGAGAAGAAGAATTGTGGCCGGAATCAGTTTTCTTCTGTAATCGTCATTCCAGGATTGAAGATCTGTATCCCAGTTTGAAAAATTCATACCTTGTCTTGTCAACGCGTACAATGAGAGTGTAGTTAATCTCAGGAATGTGTCTAGAATAATGTCCCACGGCGCTGTCACGGGATGTTACCTGTTTGAATATTGAATGACAGAATAAAACAAAATGAGAAATAAATGATAGAAAATTATTCATTACACCGTTAATTGCTTAGATTTAGAAAAGAATCAATTATTCTTTCCTTCCCCGTTTTTCCCCGTTGCAATTAGTATTTTCAATAAGAAATAACGTAAAATGCGTATCACGTTTAACTTCTGCAATTATTCGTAAAATATTTTATATATACACATAGGCTACATACCACATACAGAGTATTATGTAGAATCCTTCAGTCGCTAACACATACAGAAATAAAACTATGAATAAGACTTGTGCTCGAATATGCGGTTAAAATGATAGATCACAGACAATTATTTGGAGTGAAAAGGATGTATTTACTTTACGCATGGAGGAGCTCGTTTTTTGTCCCCTACATAAAGATCTAAAGGTATGATAGATAAGATAAACATCATATTCAGTCTGTTTGTGCAACATATAGCGTTATTTCAAAAAGTGCAATTTGACGCAAAATGATTTTTTTAAACGAATCATGTACTTCCGTAATTTGTACAATTTAATCATATGTCTCGAGGAATAAGCTTTTCGAATATTAAAAGTTTTCACATTTGTTGAATTTCTTGTTCATCTACTTTATATTCACGTTTTAAGTCAATACAAAATATTTATTTTCACAGACGTCGTTCACAATGCACTTCTTCTACCGTATTGAACTTCTATAAACAGTATCAACAATACCAATGTTATACAACTGTAAGTTTATCCATGGCTATGTGTAATATTAAATGTGCATAAGTTAATGTACGAAATATGGTGTCGTTATGCATTGATAATTCCGTATTACATTTAGTTCCGTCAGTTAACAAACACGCTTGTTTCTCTTGGCTGTTTGTAGGTAAAATGACATTTGTTTGTTTTAAATCATATTATGATG
This sequence comes from Atrina japonica, assembly GCA_030159075.1. NCBI lineage: Eukaryota > Metazoa > Mollusca > Bivalvia > Pterioida > Pinnidae > Atrina > Atrina japonica. The sequence goes on from BROG01000377.1 coordinate 444,494, forward strand.
ACGATAGTCGCTGATTTATATTGTATACTGCTTCGTGTATTGGTACAAGTTCTGTATCTCTGTAATATATCTGTCTGTCTGTCCGTCTGCCTGTCTGTCTGTCTATTTGTCTGTGTAATAGTTAGTCTGTCTAATACATTCATCTGTGTATTATGCCTACCAACCTATCTATGTATCTATCTATCTACCTGTCCGTCTGTCTGTCTATCTATCTGTCTGTGTATTATGCCTACCAACCTATCTATGTATCTATCTGTCTACCTGTCCGTCTGTCTGTCTGTGTATTATGCCTACCAACCTATCTATGTATCTATCTATTTACCTGTCCGTCTGTCTGTCTATCTATCTGTCCGTCTGTCTGTCTGTCTGTGTAATAAATTTGATGAGGTCTACGTGGACGAGTTGTAAGAACATCGCGCTTTGACCATGAGGTCTCTCACTTGTGGTCAGCGCAAGTTTGAACCCCGCTGGAACCTAGGCTGATTTTTTTGAGAATGTTTACCAGTTTACTTGCGGAAGACTGGAGGAGGTCTCTTCCCGAGTACATTGTAACCAGGTGCTTTACGCCAATAATAGCTGGCCGCCACCATATAACTGAAAAAATGTTGAGTATGGCGTTAAACACTATTCAAAATCAAAATCAAAATAGGTCTATTTACCTATCTGCCTATATGATAGATATTTCTTATTTTTCTATCTGTCTGACTACCTATCTTCATGTCTTATAGATTTGTCTGTCTACCGTTCTATCGGTCTACCTATCCGTCTAATAGGTTTGTGAATTTGTTATATATAATAATATATATACAACTATATATATATATATATATATATATATATATATATATATATATATATATATATATATATATATATATATATATATATATATATATCAGTTTGTCTGCTTATATGTGTCTATTAGATTAGTTTTTCCGTTTATTTATATCTAACCGATATATCTGTTCAAAATATATGGTTGTCTGTGTGTCTGTTTTATCTAGATTTGTCTGTCTAAACATGTGTCTGTCTGCCTATACCTACTAGTATCTGTCTAATACATATTTCTATTTTTATCTTCTCTCTCTCTCTCTCTCTCTCTCTCTCTCTCTCTCTCTCTCTCTCTCTCTCTCTCTCTCTCTCTCTCTGTGAAGACAATCAGAGATGTGTGTGTGTGTTTATATGATCTACAGCATTTACATTGCTTTGATTTATCAAGCGTGACAGATGCCCAAAGGCATTCACTCAATATTGCGTTTATGTAGTTATGACAACCTGAAAAAGAAATTATTTTTGCAACAAACAAAATTTCTGTCGTAGCAAAGTTTATACCGGTCCTCATACAGCATTCGATTACAAAATTTAGTTCACGTGGTCCGACGTTAACGTCCGTCACCTGGCTGTCCGTTTAAGTTCTATCCTCTTCAACTGGAACTTAACTTTGTATAAATGTTAGTATTGATTTTCGGATTAAAAATCCACCATTGCTAAGAATTTGCATTTTGATAGATTTAAATTCAAAACTTCTTCTTGTCAGAAACCACAAGGTCAAAGGAATGGTTATTCCACAAGAAGATTGTAATTTAGCACTGTTCTAAAACTGTTCTAATGATGAAACTCCAAATGGAAGTCATCGTGAATCAAAGTTTAATTCGAGTATTAATCCCTCATTGGTTCATCTTTGAAAATCCTCTAAAATAACACTCAACCAATGGACTCCAAAATATCACAGGCACGCCGCTACGTTGTAAATTGCCATGATGACTGGTTAAAAATGAAACTTAATTTAATACATAGGATATATATATACAAAACGTTTTCATTCAGGCAGCATTCAACAGATTAATTCCAAATAAAAACCATATGTTTAATGTATGTACTACTAAATGTTTTGTCTATTAGTTAAAAACTGAGGAACCAATATTAGGAACTTAACATTAAAATCTAAGGGAGATATATACAGAAATCATCCTGTCAAGAACAACAGAACCAATCGACACCGAATATTAGATATATGTAGATTAGACTCACGTGTCTGCATAGTATTGTCACTTTCATATCCATTGGTGGAACATGAAGCCCTTGAGTGGATATTGAATTTGAAATTAGACTTGAAAAATGCTTACAAAATTATTTTCAAAACACACTCAAGTAACTATCTATTCCAAATATTGCAGAAAGCTTGTTTATATGTCCTCGTTATGTCGTTCCTTTAATATTCATAGGCTGATAGATATATAAAATCTCGGATACCAAAGTATAAATCTACAGGATGTCCATAATACATGTCAAATTCAAATAAAATAGGCCAGGAAGAAATCCTCGTCACAATTGGTACAGACGACTAAACAACCACTATCGAACAGGTAACTCAACATTTCATTTAGTGAATCACAGTAATCGCAAACAAGATTATTATAACGACCGTAAAATTTGCACAATGTTGACATCCAACAGGATTTTTGATAACCCTGTGCCAATAATTTGTCAGTAAGTAATTTGCCTCTGTATATGAAATAAGCTCCACTGAGCAAACTGACAGTTAATACGACACATATGTTTCTTGATATTTGTTTTGTTCTTACCGTTTATAGAATGACCCCTACTAATTTAGCGGACGTAACATTAGCCATATATAAATATGACCATTCTTCTAAGAGCGATACAGGCGTAGGTATGCGATACAGTCCCCAGAGATATTGCAAGCTTGGATGAGCGATGCAGACCCAGGTGAGCGAAGAAGGCTTAGTTGAGCATTTTGTTTGTCTTCTTAATATTTTGTATCCCGCCGAACCTCCACACGTCTCTGCTATGCCAATCATGACAAGGTCACAGCTGATTATAGTGAATTCTTGATTTGTTTACGCATATCAACGCATACTATATAGGATGAAGCAACGTTGTTTATCTTTCCTTTATTTATTGTTTATTGCTTTGCTTGAATTGTGTTTTACACCACACTCGACAATTTGCAATTAAATGATGGCGACTATACTTAAATGTTGGAGGAAGGACTCTGTTGCATTGTACCTGGGAACAGATCACACTTCTTCAGGAAGAAAACTGGGAAATTTTCTCAAGTTCCAGCAAGCTAATTAGAGGTGGGACACTTCATAGTCTTACCAATTCTCTTACCACTTGACTTACGGAAGGCTCATGTTTTTGTTTTTGTAAATATATATTAGCAAAGTAAGTTGAATACTAAGGTGATCAATGATGTATGAATTTCTACGTAGAGTGTGCGTTATTGAAGTTCCGGCGACTCTGTTGAAGGAGAATAAGTGCCACAAAAGATGGAGCTGTTTTGAATCTTACAACAAAGAATCTAGTTAATGGCACTGACTGTTAAATTCCGATAATTTGATAGGAAAGATTTGTAAAACAACATATGTCCTTATTTTTTTAGAATAAGTGAAACCTAATCGTCCTTTTGTGTTTATATCCGACACGATAAATTTTATCCAAAATAACGTTTCTCTTTTTTTCTGTCGGGTACCTAGCTAAGAAGAAGTCCTTATACATACGAAATACATACATACATACATACATATATATGTATATATATATATATATATATATGTATATATATATATATATATATATATATATATATACACCACCTTTCCCCAATAAGATATTGAGCTATGATGAAAGTTCCACCGAACTCGAGAGGTTCCATGTAGCATTTGTAACGGGTGTGGCTTGCTAGGAGGGGACGCCGATTCCCTCCGGACACCTGGTACCATCCCGTTTGGGATTCGCAATTGTTTTTCATATTGATAACATTTGTATATCCAATGTGCAGTGTTATAATGGACTTGGAGTTTCGATTATCCATTGGTACTTCTTCATTTTTACTTTAAGTGTTATGAACTATAATCCGGAGTCGGACTGCTATGTAGTATCTATATAATATAGCTGTGTATAGCATTCAACATATGAACATTTCATATACAGATGTAAACTACTCACTGACAAATTATTGACACAGGAATTTCGAAAACCGCGTTTGATGTCAACGTTTCGTAAATTTTACGGTCGGTACAATAGTCTTGTTTGCGATTTCTCTGTTTCACTGGGTGAAATGTTGAGTTGCCTTTTCGTTGGCGGTTGTTGAGACGTCTGAACCAATTGTGACGAGGATTCGTTCCTCACGTATTTCATTTGGACTTGAGTGTGGACTTACGGCAGGTGTGACCGGTCGACAGGGGATTCTTACTCCTCCATGGCACCTGATCCCACTTCTTGGTTTCCAGAGGTCCGTGTTTGTCCATTTTTGCCGGATTTGTATCCGTGTCCTGGACATCCTAAAGATTTTTACTTGGGTATCCGATATGTTTTATATTCATTATAAGTAGGCTGTTGAACAGTGAAAGCACGATGCACGTCCACAGTGGGAGTGCACAATACTTTTAACTTTTTTTCACTAATTGGCATGGTGAATGCTACACACAGCAAAACTAAATTTATTATACCGACTGTTCTTGATATAAAATACTAGATATATAACAAACACAATAACACTAATGCAATGTTTAATGGTTTTTCCAACTGGATCAGACATTGTAAATAACTGTCACACAAATACACTTATAATATTGATATTGCCAAAAGGCAAAAGAGAAATGACCTTTCTATATTGCCACAGGGGACAAACACACAATGAATATGACCTCTGAACAGGCATAAATTAATTATTGACGTAAAAAGACCCACCCATTCACATAGAAACTTCATAAGGAACGTTCATGTTTGATAGTTTTTTATTTATCTATACTCCAAATGATAACGTCAAGATTTAAAAAATATATATATATATATATCATCATCATCATCATAATGATGGATAGCAGATGTTACGTGAGATGACCTTAAATCTTAATGACCTGAACTTTTATTTTTCTTTTTATCAATTTATACCGACGGTACCGTGATAGATCACAGAGAACAAGAAAATTAAAGACCGTGTAGAGTCGAGCAGATTCGCTTCCTACTTGGACATTTTTGTGACGAGTATGTATTCCTCACTTGACAATGTTTTCATTTGATTTTGGCTGTAGGATAACCTTGGTTCTGACGGGTAGACAGGGCACTCCATGACACCTGATCCTACCTCTAATTTCCCTGTTAACTCATTCACCCCTGAAGACACATTTTGACTCATCTAAGTCATTGATTTACAGAAGAGTCCATTGATTTTCAGGGGTTGATGGGTTAATACACTAGTATCTGTGATCTTCATTTATTACTCTACATAATGGACCAAGTCCTTTCTACGTTTCCCAAAGGTATAATTTATCAATCATACTTATTCATGTGCTTTGATTTGTACATGCTCAAAAAGTTCTGTAAGCCTTTTTTATGGTCCCAAGAAAGCAAAGGTCATGGGCCTCATTTTTATCCTCTTACCATTACAGGTGTTATGTACAAAATGTAATGAGAATTGACCAAGATAATGTAGTTTCATAATTTTTATCCTCTTACCATTAGAGGTGTTATGTACAAAATGTAATAAGAATTTTACCAAGATAATGTAGTTTCATCATTTTTATCCTCTTACCATTAGAGGTGTTACGTACAAAATGTAATGAGAATTTCATCATTTTTATCCTCTAACTATTAGAGGTGTTATGTACAAAATGTAATGAGAAATGACCAAAATAATGTATCAAAGGAATTCCAAAACTGTTAAAACATGTTTATTATAATGAGCAGCCAAGAGTTACATTTCATTCATTTGACCTCAACAATCGCACAAGGGTTATTACGTGATACAATTATATTTTAAAACCTGAAATATAGACAGTATTATCTCCTCTTATGTAATAACATAAACAAAAACATGTATTTGATACCAGAAGGCTAAGGTATGCAAACAGATTTAAAATCCGTAGGATTATGCAAGAATGAAAGAATATCAGACAAATTCAAACCCATCCAATATTCTTTGATGCAAAGCATAATGTAAAATTTAGTTAAATTTGACAAGAGAATCTAATGTTTTAAGGAATGTTACAAACAGAAGACATGTTTAAACAGAGACAAAAAAATCTTCTATCTCCGGGGTCGGGGTCCGGGGATGGGGGAGGGAAGTTGGGAACCATAAAACCCAATAACAATTTATCTGGAAATAGTTATGTCTAATACAGTAATACTTGCTTTAACGACCACCTCTAAATAAAGACCACCTTCCTATAAAGACTGCTTTTTTGTGTCCTTAAGGGGGTCTTTATATAAAAGTTTCACTGTATTACATATTTGTCCTAATTTAACAGATATTGCTGAGTCCAGCGACATAGTTTTGAGGTATCAACAACTGGAATCATTAAACAACGATAATCCTGAGATTCGAGTCAACATTCAACAATCATCATAAAAAAAACTTTCAAAATATATTTCAGTTTTTTTTTTCCACAACTGAAGATACATTTGTCAACAGTACAAATGATAAAATGTTAAAAATTACAGTCAAAACATGTAACAAAAAAAAATGATAATATAACAAGTATAAAATTGTTTGTTGATCAATGTTATTTACGTCTTGAATAATATTGTCATTTTAATATGCACTGTAGTCACAGGACAACAAATAAAATTGTTCAGCGATCAATGTTAGTTAATGTTAATGTAATAACAAAATGTACTAAGGCTTATATACAGCTAAGCAATACTGCAATATACAAGTCAAAAATGAGAACAACTTTTTTAGCAAATGTATCGCAAAATATGTTTATATACTATCTAACACACAGTGAGATTAACAACAAAATTAATAACAAAATACACAAAAATAGAACACGTGTGGTCAGGTCTGTTGAACAGCACTATCTGAAGTATTTGTGTTATCAAAAATTATACAATAGCTAATTACCTACCACTATACATCTAAATTATATCTGATAATATTCCAAACATAACAACAGGCTCTCTCTCTCTCTCTCTCACACACACACACACACACACACACACACACTGAATCACGACACCAACATATTTATAAACATTAAAGAATTATTAAACATTCAATAATCTCACAAAACATAGATTCCAATAAAAGAAAACATAAATTTTGGTGGTACTTTCTTACTAATTCTCTCCTGTTAAATTTTTGTCCCTAGATAAGAGGGCAAAATTAAAACTAAGGTGACAACTGAAAGATAGATAGCTTAGGCACCTAAACACGTCATCATCTTTACCTTGATATTTAAGACAAGTGTATTGGCTTAAAATATTTTAAGTCCTAGGTTCAGGACCTATCTAATATTTTACTTTTGGACCTGTCATTTTCTGGCCATGTTAGTCTGAGGACCTAGTAACTCTGAATCAATGAACGTCTGTGCTGTCATTTATTATCTTTGTAGATCACCAATTTCCTCCATAATGTTGATTCATATGTAATTTCTGTAATTTCCCATGATCTATGGCAAGAATAACTTTAAAAGCCAGCTGCATTATTTAACAATATAGACAGAATATAGAATAAGATATTTGTGATTGAGGACCAGACCCTGGCAAAATTTAATGAAAAAGTCCTGGAGTCAAACAGCTGAAGCAAAAATGTTTTGTCACAAAAGCACGGTAATGTGGAGTTATACAGTATGTATACATGGTATACACCAAAAGCACAGATTTAACTCATCGACCCTTGAAAAACAATGGACTCTTCTACAAATCAATACATTAGACCAGTCCAAATGTGCCTCTAGGTGTAAATGGGTTAATCATTATACCAACGAAAATAAAACACTAGTCCATCACACTGAGATATCCATTTTGTTGACATCTTACACAAGCATATACTTGGTTATTATTATGTGATGGCTCAACTGTGAAATAAACATTACCACATTATCTGAATGTTGCCTTGTGTGTTAGTTTAATACATGTCGCATATACATGACTTTGACAAAAATAATCAATAGTACATCACCAATGATGATACCATCTATAGTACTTAATCTCACTACTTATGCAGTCATGTACATGTATACTGAAAAAGATAAACACTAGCACATCACCAACAATAGACTGCATATCAAGACACCCACTATAGACTGCATATCAAGACACCCACTATAGACTGCATATCAAGACACCCACTATAGACTGCATATCAAGACACCCACTATAGACTGCATGTCAAGACATCCACTATAGACTGCATATCAAGACACCCACTATAGACTGCATATCAAGACTGAATCAAAGTTCCATCCATTTGTAGCGGAATCATTAATTAGAAATTACACCAAAGCAATAGAATGTACTATCGCCTCATTTTCTTTCTACCTACATGTTGTCAAAATCGAGATGAAATTTGGAATGATAAGACAACTGTATTTGAGCAACCATTTTGCAGACTAATATCACTGTTGTGAACAGTCTGTCGGTGTTGAACTGTGAACTCAAGCTGGAATGATTGACTGACACATATGTTTACACAATTATTCCCGAATAGCTTCGATCATGTGTATGTGTATGGTGTCCCGCTAAAAGATTAAAACTCAAGACATTATATATTTCACTGCGCTCTCATTTAAAAAAGTCCAAGGCCATATCATTAATATGCATATATAGTATTTTTGTATATGTATTTCTGACATACACGTCATCAGCAGACATCATAATTTCCCAATGGTATCCGTTTCAATCTACATCAATTATACACTTACACAAAAGTATCACTTCATGTGCCAATAGTGCTCTTATAATGCATTCACCTAACACACATAATAAACACTAGCATATCAGTACCTGTTTATAATGCATTCACACTATCACACAATAAATAAACACTAGAAACATCAGCAATGCCATCAGTACCTGTTCACATACTCATGATGCTCTTAATAAAATGTATTTAGCTAATACACATTGTTCTTGATGTGTTATGATATTTGTTGTATGTTCATGTTTTTTTTTTTTAAAATAAACACTAGAATTAATATTCATCAGTGTGTGAATTTTTTGATTATGTGTAATGTGTGAATGCTTTTTGTTACTGCATATGATGACATGATTTGATGATCATTTTTATTATTTTTTTTTGATATGTTTTATTATCAGTATTCATTAAAATGCATGATGTTATTACTTCCCATTGTTTGTGTTGAATATATTTGATTATTGTAGTTCAAATATTTTTGTTGAATATTGTATGTTGAATATGTTATATTATATGTGTATGATGAATTGAATAACATTTTTAATTGATATAATTAAATGTTTTCTGATATATTTTTTATTTTGATATAATTGTAATTTTGATATTGTGATTGTGTATATACACATTGTGAAATTGTTGCCATTAATTTTTTTTTATGATGTATGCATGTTATTGTTGTAATTATTGATTATGTGTTTGTGATATATTATGTGTGTGTGCACATTTATTTTTTGTGGGATGATGATGTATTATAATGAAAATGTGCATTTTATGATTGAATTACTTCCATTATGTTTGTGTTGAATTTTGAATTAATTTATGTTTTGTCAACCATGTATTATGATTGGTTGTGAATGATTTATCTTGATTATTTGTTGTATTTTGAATTAATGCTGGTTGTTTTGAATGTTATTGTTTGATTGATTGTATGCTCATTGTTGATGTCATGAATGATTGTTGTATGATGGATTATCCATATTAATGTTGATTATAATATGTTTTCATGAATGTTTGTGGTATGCTTATAATTGTAATGTGTGATAATAGTGCTCTTATAATGCATTCACCTAACACACATAAATAAACACTAGCATATCAGTACCTGTTCACATACTCATGATGCTCTTAAAATGTATTTAGCTAACACATTAAAATAAACACTAGCACATCAGTAATTCTTCCCGTGCCAATTTGTTTATTTTTGTGATGATATGTGGTTATGATATGTTGATGATGATTATTATATGTTGGAATATGATGCTCTATCCATTTGTTCAGCACACTCATTTAGATAAACACTAGTACATCACCTTATCATCACTGTCAGCCGTTGTATCATTTAGACCACTCATCTGAGATTCTGATGGATAGACTGTAAACCTACTGAGACTTCTTTGTCCGGAAGGTTTTGATAGATTCTCATCCTGTTTGTCATATTTCTGATCTAATTGCGCTCCAATTACTTCTGTGTTCTGATTAAACATAACTGTTGGTTTTCTACTTCTTCCATCACTTTCCCCTTCCTCATTTTCCCGATCCTGTCTAAGCAATGGTTCATCAGGTTGTGAGTAGAAATGAACTGCATTCTCCTCTGAATCAAACACTTTTCTGTCTTCTGTTTCTTCTTGAAAGGGGGAAAACGTAGGAGATGGGGAATTGGACGCAGATTTAGTGTTGCTCCTTTGACGAGAGAGTGACTGGCGGGAAAACATTGCTTTAACCATGTTCCATCGCTGCTTGCTTGGAATGGCTGCCATACTACTGGGTTGTATAACGTATCTGCAACAGTTACACATTTCAATTTACTTATATCATATAAACATGAAATTTCATTCTCCGTAACTGTTTTGCATAAGAATAACATGTTTCAAAACTCATAGCTGACAATAAAAGATAAATGCGTTGAGCATCATCAATGTAATTCTTTAGTAAACTCCGATTCAGATAATTTGTCTGATCGACAGGGGAGGAGTAACATTTTTATTATCTTACAGATGATTCAACTCCCTTTTCATTTCTGACAAGCTTCACCGGAAAGGCGATTCATTCCCCACTGGATATTGTTCAATTCACATAAGATTACGGGGCTGAGTAACCTTTTGATTAACGTACGGGTGATTTTTAGGATCAATTTTTTGGTTATGACAAGCTGCACGGGGAAAATGATTTATTCCTGACTGGATACTCTCTTATGGATGACAACAAGTAGGTACGATTACTTTTGTCATTCTAATGTTATGCCTTCTTATCTAAAATTTAAACTCGTCCAGGTCCAGAAAGGTTTCACAAGACTCCACCCCTCTAGGTTACATGTATATGAATTTTACTCTACTCATAGGTATGATGACCAGTAAGAACGACTTCTTTTGCCAATGCAATTTTAATGTTGTGATTTATTACTTAAAATTAAAACTCAACTATGACGCGTAAGGGTTGACGAAACTAAGTATATAAATTTGATTATAAAAAACTAAATATGAGGAATTTTGTCAAGATAAGCATATATATATGAAAACAAATATATTCAATGCAAATCATATGATATCTCTAAGATACATGTAGTTTTAAATTAATGGTAACACATCATTATGGCCACCCTATTAAAATGACCAAAATTAATCCAACCAAAATATGTACACAATATTTCTACTGGTACTTTTTAAGATTCTCTTTAGTGTTTTATAAATTTACAAATAAATGCTATTTAAGATAACACTGTTTGGACGTTCATCCTTATTATGTACCATGTGACACATCAACTCTAACTATTTTTCAGGATTTTTCAGCATTTTATAATATTTTGATACTTCAAACACCTGGAATAGTTGACATGATAAGACCAAGATCTGATTGTAGGCCAAACTTAAACATGATATAACAATAAATGGCTTAACTGACAAAAAAATAATCCTTTGTTTTGTTACCAAAGTGGCCAAATGTACGTGATGCCAAAATATCACAATTTACAGTAAGGAAGAGAGCTGGCCTGGCTCAGTCATCGGCGCACGACTCTTGATTGTGAGGTTGAGTCCAGTCGGTGGCAGGTTGGTTTTCCTGTCTTTTGGATGAGACAGTAAAAACCGAGGTCCCATGTCACAGTAGGTGTCGGCACGTTAAAGAACCCTAACTGCTCAATGGCCGTAAGTGCCGAACATAGGCCAAAATTTTGAAGCCCTTCACCGGCATTTGGTGACGTCTCCATATAAGTGAAATATTCTCGAGTGGGATATTAAACAACAATAAACAAACAAACATCAAATAAAGATTTATCAACTCTTCTTAAAACTTACACAATATCGCCGACTCGTAACTTCCTTTTCGGTGTTGGATTTACGATGACGTAAGATATGACATCATAAGATTCGTCCGTTTCAGCTATAAAACAAATGAGTATGAATTAAAGATGGATTCTTATAATCTATATATTTCATTGTCATCTTTATAACTTACGTTATAACATAATTACTTGCTGGGGCAAAAAAACTTTTACAAAGGGAAGAAATACTGATGTTTTTCAGGCAAGTTTAAATCACATTTGCTTAAACCCATGATTTCCATGCAATTTCATATATTTCGTAACATTATAATGTCAAACAGCTCGAACCAAAAAGCAAGCACTCTTCACTGTATCTAAAAACATCAATTTTGGAGAATAATTTAGGGCATTAGCTGTGTTTAGAAAAAAAAATTTCGTTTTTTTTTTTTTTTCTACATTTACTACTTGTACTTGATGTACAATAACAAATAAGAGCTATACACAGACATAAAAATTCTTCTATACCTATATATTTTGTGAAAATAAGGTCAGGTCCAGTGTGGTATTCATATACAAATAGTGAGGTTGAGTTAATCAATGGAAATCAAAAGTGTCAAACCTCGGTTTCTCAAGCGATTTTCACAAAATGTATAGGAATTTAAGAATTAGTATGCCTGTGTATACATCTTTTTGTTATTGTATATCAATATAAGTAATAAAAGAAAAGGAAAAATAAATTGAAAAAATACAGCTTATGTCCCTTTAACCCAATCGTCTTTAAAGTGGAAATATGATTGAAAATCACTGGACATAGGATTGGACTTTGTATTTCACCAATTTCATTTTTGTAAAAAAAACATTTGTAAAACAATACCACACAACATATAAAAATCAGTTATTTGCCAAATCAAATAGAGATCATATTTCATTGCAGACCAACTCATTTGTAATGAACTGTAATCTTTGATTATGGAGGCTGATAAGAAAAGTATGATTTTTCTTTCTAAAGATTCAAACTTCGTATGATAATATCAGTGTAGATCTCAAGTATTATTTTCAGTCGCATCTGGCTCAGTCAGTATCGCACTCGATTTTTAATCGTGAGGTCGTGAGTTCGAGTCCAGCTGACGGCAGGTTGGTTTTCTGTACTTCAGATGAGACAGTAAAAACCGAGGTCAAGTGTCACAGTTGATGTCGGCACATTAGAGAACCATCACTGCTCAATGGCCTTAAGTGCCGAGCATAGACCAAAATTTGAAGCCTTTCACCAAAATTGGTGAGGTTTCCATATGAGTGAAAAATTCTTGAGTGGGACGTTAAACAACAATAAACAAACAAACAAACAAACATCGCATCATCCGCATCTATATATATAAAAATCACAGATACCTAAGTAGTAGTAAGCATCCCATGTCATATCTGTATCATTTTGATATAATACATTTTTATGAAAACTTAAAAAATTCTACTTGGCTCCATGGTAGAGTGCTCGATTTGCAACCGGAAGGTCGCAGGTTCGAGCCTCAGCAGAAGCAGCTGGCTTTTCCTCTCATTCAGATGAGACAGTAAAAACCGAGGTCCCACGTTACAGTAGGTGTTAAAGAATCCTCACTGCTCAATGGTCGTAGGTGCTGAGCATAGGCCAAAATGTGAAGCCCTTTCCCGGCATTTGGTGACGTCTCCATTTGAGTGTGATGTTAAACACAACAACACAACTGAAAACTTCGACATTGAAAAGGTATATTGCAGTTTTCTTTTCACCTTGCTGTCCTTAAACTGTTTTAGCAAAGTTGTAAATAATGTAGAATAAATAAAAACATTATAACAAAAATTACTACAAGCATGATATAACAAATTCTGTTTAGTTTAAGCTGGATACAAATGACTTTGACATGCAAACAGTCTTTAAAAGCAATGATATCTTGAAAGCAATATTAAAAGTCCAAGCAAAAATGATATTCAAAATGTTACTCACTTTTATTGTTCATAAAATTATTATCAATATATTTATAAATAATTATTATATGTATTATGATGTTCATCATCATCAACATCATCATCATCATCATTTTTATCATCATCATCATTAACATTATTATTTATATAATTATCATTATTATTATTATAATTATTATTGTTATTGTTATTATTATTATTATTATTATTATTGTTATTATTATTATTATTATTATTGTTATTATTATTGAAAAACTTCAATTCAGTTGAGCTTACACACTTTGGATATCAAAGGGACATTGAGGTGATGCAAATGTTTAATGAAATTTAATAGATGCCTGATACTGAATCCAATGAAAAGTTTTATTTTTAAATAAACAAAATATGGCAATTGAAGCATGTTTATAACTCATATGATATAGATTTTAAAGTTAAAATTATATATATAGATAGATATTTAAAGTAGATGAATGTTTTATAGTAGATGAATATTTTATATAATTAAGTGTTTTTCAGCTAGAATATATATTAGCCAAACTAAATACGCTGTGTTCAGTACTTACACCCATTTATGTCTGTAATAATCAATAACAAACACAAAATATAAACATGCAAAGACATACATGATAAAAAGACAAAAGAAAATCAGCCATGCCCATCACCATGGTAACTATGTTGAGCACATTTATCAACCGCTAAAAAGGACTCAAAAGCACTGACTGAATTTGAGAGATAGAGAGAGCAAGCACATTAACTTGAGTTGGTCTGAACTATATTCTTAACATGTAAAAGTAGTTTTGTTCCGTAAACATTTCAAACATTTTGGACTATATAATGACCTTGCCAGTACAAGTTTTCACAACATGACATACTGATAAGATGTTTGCTGTTACACCTCAATTTACAACCAGGAATTATACCAACATTTATACATTATTTTGTTTTTTGGTTTTGTTTGTTTGGTTTTTTTTGTCATACAATACAATTTTTAAGTTATACTGTGTCTGTGAGTTTTTAATAGTGGAGACAAAACACGTTTACAATGTAGCCAGGAAGAGACCACTGGCGTTCCACATGAGACCCTTTCAAAGTAACCTACTAATCTCACTTATGCACTTAACACTTCCATTTGGTAACAAGAAGATTCGTACCCAACACAAATCAAACCCAATGAAATTCAAACTACACTGGGAACAATTAGTCATTGGGTACTATTTGTCCCGAGTATGAAATGTTTTTAGCACGAAACTTCTTGATAACACTCGGCAGTAGTGTTCGTGTGCAGGTGATATTAGTAGAAACACTGTTATCGTGAAAGGGTCTAGTAAACTGACAAACTTCCTTATAATATAGACTCTTCCATGTTGTGTTTTATAATGTCCAAAATCTTTAGTCTTACAAATGATTTTCGTTAAAATTAGCAATGCATGAATTTTTTTTTTTTAGAAATTAGTTCGAATATTTGAGTAAATTCTCAAGTTTCATGGTGCCTGGTCTGCTTTACAGGACTAGCAAAATCTTAAAAAAAAAAAAAATTCAGACTTTATATAATCTCGTTTCATAGTGTCCAAAGAGTATCAATGGTAATTAATAAGGCATAAAAAAATATAGAAATAACCTTTAATTGCACAAGTCATATGTCATGCACATCATGCTTAACTGTGTCTTATACACTGACTTGGAAACGAGCAAACATTCATATGTACAAAATAGTCCGTAAAATATTTCTGAGGACATGTAATATTATGTGTAGATCTGTGAGAAGCTGAGACAGCCATACAAAAGCGGTCTATTACAATATTAAAGATTTTTTTCAATACCTGGGATGTAGCAATTTCGGCAAGTCTGGTCTTTATCTAAATTAACCAATGAGATTTCTTTGAGATACACTATATGAGTCTTATTTGGAGCCAATTGACACCGAATCAAAAATAGATAATAAAAAAAAAAAAAAACGAGCTACTGCATGTTAAAAAAAAATCTTTCTATGAGACACAGTAGAATTATTAAGGCATTTTAATTTTAATGTATAATTTTAATTAAGGCATGATATCACAATCGATACCTGATGACATGGGAGATAACTCTAACGAAAAGACAAAATAAATTGATAAAGAAATGTACATGGTAAAAAACCAACAGCTTTACAAAGATACTTTCCCAAACTAAATGATTTTGACAAAATGGATCAATCTTGCATTGTCAAGAGACAGACAAAGAGAGAGAGAGAGAGCAAGAGGGGGGGATAAGCTTGCTATTAACTCAACCTAACTGATAGATTCAAAGTGATCTGATTAGTGAGGGTGTGGAGGTAGTTCAATAACAGCATTGTGTTAAAGTAAAATAAGTAGTAAAATCCATGCAAAGTTTGGCACTTAATCTTATCAAACATTTTTGTAAAAACATAATTTAACAAAACATAGTTGCACAATGATCAGTAGAAAGTTTGAGACGAGAAAATTACAGATGATTCTGTTTTCAATCATAATAAAACTAAAGTACTAGTCAAGTCCAACTTGCAATTTGTCAAAGGCAGTTTCTTTTTGAAAGAGAAATAGATATCTATGATAGTTTACAATAAAAGGGCGTGTCAATTTGCTAAACAAAATTCTGTTGAAAAAATAAACAAGAGGCCCAATTTGGGCCACATCGCTCACCTGAACTGAGTCCCCACTCGGTATATTACAAATATAGAGGAACATAGCATAACGACCACCTCACTTTTAAGAGGATAAATATTCAGTCTTTTCATATTATCTTAATAGATATGAAATAAATCATGAATGCATCATACAAAAAAAAATGAATAAAAATGACAATGTGTAAAAAGATGTCAAAAAGATGTCAAAAATTTATTTTCCAATTCCTACTAAATTAACAAAGTTTAATCATACATCTATGTAGATCACTCAGATGCAATTAAGTTTTTCAATCCATATAGTGGTTTTGGAGGAGAAGTTTTCAAAGAGTGGTGCACCTGAGGCATCTCTTGCCCCACCCTGGATCCACCCCTGGGACAATCTGGCTAAATTAAACAAACCTGATAGAGGACCTGTTTCATCAAAATCCTTTCAGCAAAAGTCTGAAATGTGAAAAGTTACCCCCCCCCCTTTCATTTTTTTCAGTCTTAAAAAAATCATAAAAAATCAAAATATTAAATTTCAACAAAATTCTTTCAGCAAAGCATTCATCTATGTAATTACAGGTAAAAACACATAAAATAAATGCATCATAGTGAATAAATGGGGAGAAAATCAGAGAACTCATATAAAAATGAAAGAAAATTTTAACGTCTAAAAAGATCTCAATGACGAGTCAAGAATTTATTTTCTGATTTCTACGAAATTAACAAACTTGAATTATACATCTATGTAGATCTCTCAGATGCAGTTAGTTTTTCAATCCATGTAGCGATTCTGGAAAAGAAGATTTTTAGAGAGGGGTACCCCCTCCCCCCCTGAATCCTCTTTTACCCCACATGGATTCACCCCTGGGCTAATCTAGCCAAAAAGAAAAAACTTGGTAGAGGGCCTTGAATACGTGCTTCCTTTGAAGTTTCATAAAAATCCCTTAAGTGGTTTTGGAGAAGAAGTTGAAAATGTGAAAAGTTAATTGACAAATGTACAGAAAACAGACCACAGACAAAAAGTGATCAGAAAAGCTCACTCAAACCTTCCATTCAGGTGAGCTAAAAAATATTGAACAATGTATGATAAATATTGTTTATCAATGCAAATATTTCTACAACAATATCCAACATGGATATTTATTATAACCGATTTGTTTACTCTAGTACTTACTGTAATCGCTTTCCTTCATTCCTAAATTATGGAGTCGATTCCGGACCAACTCAGCCAGGTCTGCCTGATCCTTCTCTACCCCAAGGAATGCAGCTCTCGGAAACCCACCTGTTCTATTTTTCTTCACATGAGGTTTACTGCCCTTTTTGTTATTGTTGCTTTCTGTTCCATTCTGGAATTTTGCACAGTCAAATGATTTAATTATTGTGAAAACATAGAGAAGAGATTCATAAACTTTACATTAATAATAATAATAATAATAATAATAATGATAATAATAATAATAAAAATAATAATAATAATGATGATGATGATAATAATAACAATAATCATAAAAATAATAACAACAACAACAACAACAACCATAATAATAAAAATAATGACAACAATAATGATAATGAAAATGATAATAATAATTGTAATAATAATATTATGATGATGATAATAATAATAATAATAATAATAATATTAAGAATGATAACGATGACGATGATTAATGATAATAATTATTACAATAATATTTATTACAGTATTAACTACATTAACAATAGTAACAATAAACTAATAATAATAATAATAATAATAATAATCATAAAAATAATAATAATAATGATAATAATAATAATAATAATAATCTTTATATTGATAATTGCCATCTATTTTATGTATTACTAAAACAATAATTGTATTTCTTTCCATTGTCTGTTTAATTAAGATTAGGCTAGTACACTTACGGAACCAGAAAATGCTGCTTCAGTCTTCTCTGTTCTATAAATAGCAATTGGAATTTCCCCTGTAGTTGTAGCCATACCATTGTACAATTCTCCGTAAGTTGGATATCTCGCCAGTGTCATGCTCTTGACCCTCACCTGTAATTGATTGATAAATACATCATTAACTTATGTTTACAAATACCTTACTCCTTCGGATGAGACAGTAAAAACTGAGGTCACGTGTCACAGTAGGTGTCGGCACATTAAAGAACCCTCACTGCTCAATGGCCATAAGTGCCGAGCATAGGCCAAATTTTGAAGCCCTTTACCGGCATTTGGTGAGGTTTCCATATGAGTGAGAGATTCTTGAGTGGGACGTTAAACAACAATACAACAGCAACAACAACTACAACAAATATCTTACTATGCTATTAAAGAGGAAGTTTCTTTTATGATGTACAAATATGCCCTACAAAGTGACAACATTACCGAGTATCAACATTCCATGTCTCATCCAAAATACCTATGACCTTCACTTTGTATGCCAAGCACATCAAGAAGGAATAGTCCTTACTGAAGTCTTTGGAATGACCCAATACCTGCATTTGAATTGTGGGACCTTCCACTAGCAAGTTGAACTCTCTATAAATAGAAAACCACAAAATGTTGAGAAAGGAAGTGAACGTCATAACTTTTGAATGAGACTTAAGAAAATCAGGCCAAGTGCCACCATGTTTATTTCTAGGTTTGTGCAGGTCCAGTAAAAAGCCCTGATTCCAAATAGCAAAATGGTAACGTTTTTCTCAATTTCTGGCCATAAAATTCCCAATTTTAACTTCTGAGAGAAAAAATGTGATAAATAAAAAATAAACAGAAAAATGATAATAAAATTTATTAATTTTATCTTTAGCAAACAAGTTAAAAGCCAGCATTGTAAATTTGAATGAATTAAATACTGAAGTATGTGAGAGAAATCATATTCATATAAAGTTCTTATGCTGTTAGAGTTTTCCTAACTTTTGGAAAAACAAAGCAAATTCCCAATTGGAACGGTACAGGTACCTGTTACTGTAGGGTAGAAAAAAACCCTGAACATCCATGACTCCACCTATCGATAACACAATTTTTTTTATTAGTGTTTTACCCCTAACACTCAACAATTTTTTCATTTTTCAGTTATATGGTGGCGGCCAGTTTTTATTGGTGGAAAAGAGAACATGTTTGCAAGGTAAACAGGAACAGACCACAAACCTTCCACAAGTAAACTGGCAAAAAACAGTTAAGGTTCCAGCACTGGCCAGAAGTAAGAGACTTCATGGGTTAAAGCGCGATGCTCTAACCACTTGGTCACCGTGGCCCCTCCTCGATAGCACAATCTTGATATATAAGCAAAACAATTTGGTTCCAGAACAAAAACAAAATAATTCTTTGGTAATTCCATAAATTTTGTTTTGTTAATCTCAGGGGTAGAGCTTGTAAAAATAGAGGTAAACAGGTATCATGAGATACTATTATCAAATACAAACTTTATAACTGTCTGAAAAAGATTATGTAGTGCATCATGTACTATATAATACAAAATGTAGCGCATATAAACAATAAACTTACACTTGAGAGATGGCCAGAGTTCTCTTCTGCATCAATTCCAAGCAACAGTCGAACAAATGTAATCAGATAACCTTTCACAAATGTCTGTAATACAATAACATGAATCAAAATACATGTATATCATCTACATGGCAATGTACTGTGATCAGTGCCTAAATATGACCTTAATCTATATCAGTCTTCTAAAACTATGCTCTGTAGACAATAGACCCTTTCAGGATAACTGTGGTCATGTAATTTTGAGTGGCAGATTCCCGGAAAATGGCGTCAAGAAACAATCAATTACTATAACGACATCTATGTTTTTGCAGGTATCTGTATCATTTTGTCAGTCAAAGTCACAGGATCACAGTTAACGTGAAAGGGTCTATGTCAGGGAAAGTAAAATTCGTTTAAAGACATAATGATATTTATATTTATGTTTTGTATTCTTAGTGACAAATATAAAAGGTCTCTTTGTTCCCTTACAGTGGAACCACACCTAAGGACCACATTGCTTTGGTGACCATATTGCACTGAAGACCATAATTCAGTCTTTTGAACTTTTCTCACAAAATATTAAAAAATCCAGACCCTCTAATTAGTAGCCACCTTGCTAACCAGACCAATTTGAGTCAGTCAGTTAGGTGGTCGTCATGGTGAGGTAACAATGTATACATGATAAAAAAGACAAAATATTAATTGTTAAAACATGCAAACTACCATACACTAAAACATTGCTCTAGAATAACAAAATCCGGAACAAAAAATTTAACTTCACAATGCATACCTGATACAACAAGCTGTTTAACATACTCGCACTAAATACCTGGCCCGCAGCAAATGGTAAACGGAAAATGTGTGAAAGTGTTGAACTCATCCTTTGATTTAAATTCTGTGAAGCAAAACATAATTAAGATGACATTGGGATAAGTATGAAAGGGGAATTAATAAATTACAAAAATGTATCAGTCCAGTAACAAAAATATATCAGGGACTCTCTCTCTCTCTCTCTCTCTTTCTGTCTCTCTCTCTCTCTCTCTCTCTCTCGTGTCAGATCTAAGATACAAATAGATACAAGTCATGAAACAAGATATATAATGCACTAAAACGACACAGATCAAATCAAAGTCATATATATCCTTGAACCATGCTGTATATTGCATATGCTTAGTTGAGATATTGAAATTTAAAAAAATGATAAAGATAAGGTATTCCATACTGAAATTTGGTTTATCTATTCATTCTAATTCCATTTTTATATATTACTGTAAAATAGTTTAGTTTTTTTTTGACTGCAAGGATCATCTTGACCATTTCCTCTGGTCCCTATTATACCTTTGGTATTACGTTTATGATATTTTCTAAAAATTCCTGCAGTCAGTTGGAATAGGTTTGAAGCAGTTTAAATCATAAATAAACTCATCTCACACCTCTACATATTAATACATACCCCATTTAATTTTACCTCCACTTATCTTTATAACCAGAGCTAAGAAATTCGATTAGAAATCCAAAATAGAGTCATTCTTGCAAAATTACCCCTGAAGCATACCATGTGCTAAGAATTAAAAAATTTGTGTGCCATGGCATCTTCCCAAATCACTGTTTTCCAAGTCCACTCCTCGACAGATTTGGCCTGTATATTGTGATTTCGTGACATCAATTTCCGTTGGCTTTGGGTAATGATTCACTGATCCAATCAAAACACGTCTTTCAATCGATCACACATTGACCAAATGATAGAGGGGAAAGTACATAAACACTGAATAATGATGACATGGAGGTTCATTGGCTAATGTCAGAGGTCAGTGTCAGGTCAATTTAAGTGAAATTTCAGATCAGTGCTAGATGTCAACATCAGTGACAGCCAAATGTAAAATGTTATCTCTCAAGGTGTATGACTAACAGAGTGGATCGGAAAACCTTGACTTGGGAAGATGGTACCATGGATGAGGCAAGTTTGTAGATGTATGAGTATCGTAGTAGAATCTTCTGATCCAGAGGCCAACACCAAGGTGCTCAGATAAGCCCCCTCCTTAAAGAGACATTAGTTGTGTTCTACTAGTTAGATTGATATACAAGAACAAAAAAGAGATATACACAGACATAAAAATTCTTAAACCCCTATATATTTCTTGAAAATTGCTCGAGAAATCCAGGTTTGGCAAAATTTTTCACTTGTAAGTATTTAACCTTACTATTTGTATATGAATAATACCACAATGGACCTGATCTTATTTTTCACAAAATATATAGGAATGTAAAAATTTTATGTCTGTGTATAGCTCTTATTTGTTAATGTACTTCAAGTACAAGTAATAAAAGTAGAAAAAATAAATAACTTTTTGTTAACCGTTTCAACCCTACAGGCCATAATAGACTGGTTTTAACAATAGAAAAGAGCATACCATCTTGATTTTCAGGGGTAAAAGGGTTAAACACTGCTTCTGCCCCATTATCATCCATAGTTTGTTTGTTTATTGTTGTTTAACGTCCCACTCAAGAATATTTCACTTATATGGAGACGTCACCAAATGCTGGTGAAGGGCTTCAAAATTTTGGCCTATGCTCGGCACTTACGGCCATTGAGCAGTGAGGGTTCTTTAACGTGCCGACACTTACTGTGACACGGGACCTCCAGTTTTTACTGTCTCATCCGAAAGACAGGAAACCAACCTGTCGGCAGCGGGACTCGAACTCACGACCTCACGATCCAGAGTCGAGCGTGCTACCGACTGAGCCAGGCCGGCTCATTATCATCCATAGAGATAAGCTAAAAAGTCATGTGTGACCCAGAGCACCAGTTGCTTCTAGCGGAAATTTACAATACATGTACATGATGTAGATCACCATGAGAGGAATAACATATAAGAAAAAAAGACAGGCCTTAACAGTTTCGTGATGAAACGTATGTTTACAATGAGAATGATCAAATGTTTTTTTCCCCATTTTAGAGGCCCTCTGGGTATGAGACCCATCTCCATCACAATCTTGAAGCAGCTTTACAAGGGAATCTTTCCTACACTGTTAGGTTGAAATTGGTCAATTGGTTTCTGGTATGAAGTAAAAGAAGTGTGTAAGCTGATATTTTCCGTTTACTTAGTTGTCTGTGACCTTGACATTTGACCCAAAGACCTTGAAACCTTGTCAAAATGATCCTGAGATAAAATATCTTTTAACTTTCTGACATCTCTTAGTATAGCCTACAAAGAGTATATCAATTTTTGGTTAATAATCCATTTTTTAAAATGGTATACCTTTTGTCATTTGAAAGAACAGCTAAAAGCTCATTTATTAAGTCCATTCCTAATAGCATGCTTCCTGCTACATCTGGTTTAAAATATTTCCAGTACGAAGTCATTTAATTGCGAAATTTTATGGATGATGCATACACTGGGCCATAGCAATAACTCACTTGGCCATTTTAAAGATATACCAAGCAATAGTCAATACAGGGAGTTTATCTGGCCCAAATGAAATAATAACTAATCAATCACTAAAAGACAGTGGACTCATCTGTCAATCGAAGGCTTAGACCAGTCCAAATGTGTCTTTAGGGGTGAATGAATTAAAGGTCATATTGTAATTGGCTGTCTGTTTGTCCATTGTCCCTTAGCAACAGTTTTACTTTCATCAAATGAATTAAGTTTATTTACTCAAAATTTCAAAATATGAAGTATTATGTTTTAAATTAAATGAAATCACAGATCAGTTTTATTAGTCAACATTTGGTAACATTTACCAGAGTTATGGGACTTTAATGAATTAACTATCTGGCCCTTAGTGTTTCACTGGTAAATCTCCAGGAACAAAAACATGTACCTAGATATTTTGTTTGTTCAGTGTAACCTGTTTTGAAGAGCCTTTGTCCAAAAACAAATGCTAACTGAATGTATTCATAAGTGAATGATTCCGTTAGACTATTGTCCCATTCTCATAATCTGGAGTGGGGCAGAGTAACCTTTTGATTATCATAAAGATGATTCTACTCACTTTTTAGTTATGACTAGATTCACAGGAAAAATGTTTTTTTTTTCCTCAATGGATACTCATATGTATGATGACAGGTAGGAAGGATAACTCTTGACTTCACAGTTTTAATGTTGTTATGCTTTATTACATAAATTTTAGACTCATCCCTGTCAAGAAAAGGGTTCACCAGACTCCTCCTGCCAGGTTATAGAAATGTTACCACACCTATTATTAAAACCTCCCCTGTGAGACAAACTGACTTGGTAAACCACATTACTATGCGAAAGTATATGACCAGTCAAAACAGGTTCTGTTCATCTAAGAACCAGATTTTATAAGCACCAGATATTTGTATACATGATCTGTCAAAACAGATTCTACTCAGGTAAACACCAGAAATTTGTATAAATGATAAGTCAAAACAGTTCTCTCTTATATATAGCACCAAATCTTATACGCACCAGATATTTGTATAAATGATCAGTCAAAACAGGTTCTGCTCATGTAAGCACCACTTTTTATAAGCACCAGATATTTGCATAAATGATCAATCAAAACATGTTCTGCTCATGTAAGCACCAGATTTTATAAGCACCAGCTCTAGAATAACATTTTAAGCTGATAATGTATTCTGTGATGATGATGAAAACAAGCACTTATTGGAAGCACCAACTCCTTTTTACCCTTTCGCCCCTACAGACCATAATGGACTGATCTTAATCAGTAGAAAAGAGCATACCACTCAGATAATAAGGGGGTGAAAGGATTAACAGCTCGTTACAGGCAATGTTACCCAGACTTCATTGAACATACATAATAAGCAATTGTTTACTGTATAAATACATGAGTAGAATGCTTACAGACTGGACTTCATGCTATAAAACAAATGCTGAAACCGTATACAATATATTGTGGCTAGTACTGCCTCAAGGGAAAATGACTTGTACATTTCCTAAATAGATATGTAGGTCAGAAGCATTACATTTACATTGTACTTTTCTGTGCTCTAGAATAACAAAATGGGAGTGTTATATCTTGTAATAAGGCAATATTATTGATTTACATTGCATGTTATTCTTACTTCAAACTCTGTACTAAAAGATCAGAGGGACCTTACAAGTCACATGATATTCTGAGAATGTTTGTGAGGAGGTACTTGCTTACTGTGTAGTAAGAGGCATAAAAGCCTTACAGATCACATAACAGACCCTGAGAGCATTTGTGAGGAGATACCCATTTACTGTGTAGTAAGAAGCATAAAAGCCTTACAGATCACATGATACCCTGAGAGTGTTTGTGAGGAGATAACCGCCTACTGTAGTGTAAGAAGCGTTAAAGCCTTACAGATCACATGATACCCTGAGAGCATTTGTGAGGAGATACTTGTTTACTTTGTAGTAAGAAGCATAAAAGCCTTACAGATCACATGATAGACCTTGAGAACGTTTGTGAGGAGATACTTGTTTACTTTGTAGTAAGAAGCATAAAAGCCGTACAGATAACATGATAGACCCTGAGAATGTTTGGGAGGAGATACTTGCTAAAACTGTGTAGTAAGAAGCATAAAAAGCCTTACAGATCACATGATAGACCTTAAGAGCATTTGTGAGGAGATACTTGTTTACTTTGTAGTAAGAAGCATAAAAGCCTTACAGATCACATGATAGACCCTAAGAGCATTTGTGAGGAGATACTTGTTTACTTTGTAGTAAGATGCATAAAAGCCTTACAGATCACATGATAGTCCCTTGGAATGTTTGGGAGGAGGTACCTGCTCACTGTGTAGTAAGAAGCATAAAAGCCTTACAGATCACATGATAGTTCCTGAGAGTGTTTGGAGGAAATACTTGCTTATTTTCAACATGTACTCAGTCTCAATGCAAAGAAGAGTTTTTTAAATGATTGCATCTTTTTTGGGGTATTTTTTTTTCTTGCCCTTTGGACCCTTACATGACAGGGGTTATGCATGCCATACTATTCATTACCCTAACCGCAAAGATACTGCATAAAATATATGTAGTGAATTGAATCACTAGACTATGAGTAGAAGTTGAAAATATTCAAAACGTTTCACACAATTTATATTGCAATATGGAAATAGCTAACAGTGGATGACCTAACTGACACAGGTGACCAGAGAATAGTAAAGAAGTGTATAAAATGATGAAAAATAAACAGCTTATAAAGAGAGAGAACATACTTACTCTTGACCAGAAAAAGAAGGCGGAAACCCAGAAAACAAAAGAAAAACTGAAAAAGATAAAACTTTAAAATCCAATCTTACCTTCTCCATCTTCGAAACTTTTCTGGCATACTC
Organism: Atrina japonica; assembly: GCA_030159075.1. NCBI lineage: Eukaryota > Metazoa > Mollusca > Bivalvia > Pterioida > Pinnidae > Atrina > Atrina japonica. The sequence continues at coordinate 470,763 of BROG01000377.1, forward strand.
ATCGTTGGCTTGAAATTGCATGAATCTAATATTTGTGGCCTGGCTGAGCTCCGTTATAATATTGGTGTTTGGAAACAGTCTGTTTAAATGACAAAATATGTGTAAACGAATGATTACACTGCATAGCCTATACATCTACATGTAGCACATCACCTACATGTGACACATCACCTACCGTCGGTACATGTGACACATCACCTATATGTGACACATCACCTATATGTGGCCTATTGCCTACATGTGGCACATCGCCTACATGTGGCATATTGCCTACATGTGGCACATCACCTACATGTGGCCTATTGCCTACATGTGGCACATCGCCTACATGTGGCATATTGCCTACATGTGGCACATCACCTACACAAGGCAAAATGCTGTCACATAATTTTGTGCACCTAAGACTTTGATCACTAAAACAGGAAACAATCATTACATCAACACAACATAAATTAATCACATTCACTTTTTCCAGTTTTTGACAAAAAATGTTATTTTGTTTGGACAAATTTTCGTAAACCGAAAAACAAACTACAAACATTGTGTTCTAACCTGAGATCCAAATGTCACATGATTTTGCACACTGTTTAGTTTCCATGTGGCTGAAAATGTAAATCAAGTATGGTGGTTCATATTCCATCATACTATCTGATTTTAAATTTGATATGATTACAAACGGGATGGAAAGGTTGTTATGCACCAACTTAGAGCTTGTAAAAATTCTGCTGCCAACTTGCTTCTGGATTATGAATATTCATTATAAGATAAATATTATGACGTAGATTTATTTTATACAATATTTGTATAAACTATTTATTTAAAAATGATTTATCAAGATTCTGCAACTATGAATCAAAATTTGCATGTGTTTTAATGTGTTGAGATGACAGAAGCATGGGTGCGCAAAATCATGTGACACGCAAAATCATTTGACATCCCGGCAAATCACCTACATGTGTCACATCGCCTAAATGTGGTACATCACGTACATATGGTACAGCACCTATATGTGGCACATCACCAACATGTGACACATCACCTATATGTGGAACATCACCAACATGTGACACATCACCTATATGTGGCACATCACCAACATGTCACATCATCTGCATGTGGCACATCACCTACATGTGGTACAGCACCTATATGTGGCACATCACCTACATGTGGCACCTCACATACACAAGGCACATCGCTTACATGTGGCACATCACCTACATGTGGCACATCACCTACATGCGGCACATCACCTACATGTGGCACATCACCTACACAAGGCACATCACCTACACAAGGCACATCACCTACACAAGGCACATCACTTACATGTGGCACATCACCTACATGTGGCACATCACCTACATGTGGCACATCACATACACAAGGCACATCACTTACATGTGGCACATCACCTACATGTGGTGTTTACACACAAGAACAAATTCTTTTGACTAAAATAACAAAAAACTGACAGGACAACAAGACCCAACACACTTTCTTTTCACTTACTTGAGAATAGTCTGTACAGCGACAATTGTTTCAGAATCCACCATGGTTTCCTCAACATCATCAGCCATTGTTTCCCGATTAACGATGACCAAATGACTCACTTTATTTATGCCAGCAAGGAGAAGGTCATCAATACTATAAATAGAATAGGAAGTTGTTTGAGGAAATTGTGATAAACTCGCTCAATACTTACTGAATGATGTAAAGATAGAAAAAATTATCCACTCTATCACAAGGGAGTGGAACAAAACAAAATTCCCAATGTAAAAATTTGAATTTGAAATTATTCCTGTATTTTCAAATAGTTTTGTATGTTTTTATTTTTACCAATTTCAATTAAGTGTTGCTAAAATTACAGATTCAAATGACCCAAGCCTCATTCCAAAAAAAATATGGAAAATTCCTAACTAGCAATAAAATTTATTGCAAAAATAAATATCAAAAGTAACAAACAATTGTGACCTTGAACTTCGAGTTCTTTGTACTAGAAATATAAATGGCTGCACCTCAACAGTACTACGATGACAATTTAAATTATGATAATGTTGTTACTCAGACTATGTATCAATTCTCTCTTATACCTCTCTCTCTCTCTGTCTCTCTCTCTCTCTCTCTGTCTCTCTCTCTCCCTCCCCCTCTCTCTCTCTATCTCTCTCTCTCTCACACGCATACACAGAGAGACAGAGACACAAATACATGTATTATAACATTTGTATTGCAGCATTCAATATGCAACATTGCTTGACTGCGCCTAGCAAGTAACACTTCCTATATGGCAGGTCAATTCATATTGAAGCAACTCTTCTCCCTGACTGCTTGGGGAAGAATATCAAATGCCACATCTTAGTAACAGCTTGATGTGGTGGTTAGCAGGAATGGTGAACATCTGGGGAATAATTCAGATTTAATAGTATTACAGTAAAACCTGCCATAAGCTGTATGTCCCAAATTCTATCTAAATTTATAATTCTATTCGCTGCCACATGACTAATTCTATGCACTGCCAAATGTCTAATTCTATGCACTGCCAAATGTCTAATCCCATGTCCTGCTAAATGACTAATCCTATGTCTTGCAAAATGACTAATCCTATGTCCTGCTAAATGACTAATCCCACATCCTGCTAAATGACTAATGTCTAATCCTATGTACAGCTAAATGACTAATTCCATGTCCTGCCAAATGATTAATTCCATTACTAATCCCATGTCCTGCCAAATGACTAACACCATGTCCAGCAGAATGACTAATCCCATGCCCTGTTGAATGACTAATCCCATGCCCTGCCAGATGACTAATCCGATGTCCTACTAAATGACTAATGTCTAATCCTATGTACAGCTAAATGACTAATCCCATGTCCTGCCAAATGACTAATCCCATTACTAATCCCATGTCCTGCCAAATGACTAACACCATGTCCAGCAGAATGACTAATCCCATGCCCTGTCAAATGACTAATCCCATGCCCTGCCAAATGATTATTCCTATGTCCTGCTAAATGACTAATCCTGTGTCCTGCTAAATGACTTATCTTATGTCCTGCTAAATGATTAATTCCATGTCCTGTCACATGACTAATCCTATGTACTGCTAAATGACTAATTCTATGCACTGCCAAATGACTAATCCCATGTCCTGTTAAATAACTAATCCAATGTCCTGCCACATGACTAATTCTATGTCCTGCCACATAACTAATTCCATGCACTGCCACATGTAGACTTATTCCATGTACTGCCACATGACTACAGTGAAACTTGTATATAAAGACTCCATTCGGGAACCAACAAAACCAGTCTTTATAGGAAAGTGGTCTTTATATAGAGGTTGATTTGTACACAAATGGCACTATTGGGGACAGCCATGACCAGTGGTCTTTATACACAGGTGGTTGTTAAAACAGGTTTTACCTTAATTCTATGGGCTCCCAAATGACTAATTCTATGTACTGCCACATACAAGTTGGAACATAATCACTATCACAGTTTAACAGCTGTGAGATATCGATGTGAAACCCACGGGACAGTACCAGGGCTTTTTTCCCTCCAAATTTATAGCTGATATTGGGCTACATTCCCAGTCACAAATCATATCTTTTTTCCACTATTTTTTGCCAAAAAATTCCCAATCATAATATATCACAACATAATATAGCAGCTTTTCATTATTTCTCATTTTTGTTGCTGATATTTTCGATCATTGTTTTTCTTGAAAGTTAAAATATGACAGCTCGATATTAAAAAAGATAAACAAATTAGCAAATAGCAAACTAAATGAAATGTCTTATGCAAAAAATTTCCCATTCTTATGCCAAAATGCAGCGCAAAAATTCCCAATTCCAGCACCATGGTTCATGTTCCCCAAAAGACAAGAAAAAGAACTGACTACATTGGGGTTCCTCCTTACTTTGTGATTTTGCCTTTTATCCAGTACACCAGTGGAAAGTGACCTATAGTGTCCAAAAACATATCGTCTGGCCTACAACAGAACAATACAAATAATCATAAATCAGGGGATTGTAATGATACATGTCAATATTGTAAAATTACAAGTGAAAATAACACAGAAATAGCAATATTTAGAGAAAACAAATGTGGCTGACTCTTTGTAGTTTAACCAATCAGTGAAAACTATAAAAAAAAACACAAAATTTTCTTCACTTGTTGCTATTAAATAGAAAAAAAATTTCATCTTCATTAATGAGAAAATAAAGTTACGTTAGAAAAAAATGTACCTCTTGTGAAGCAGGAGAATAATGGGACTAAGGGAATTCCGACTGATGAAATGTGATCGTAACGGAACAATGAAGTTGTGTATCCCTGCACATGCATGCTCAGCTGCTAAGATGATTAGCTGGTTGTGCCATCTCTCGTCTTTGGCATTTTTGTAGGTGCAATGTTCACAATCCTAAAATCATTAAACAAATTCAAAATTGTGCATGTAAATGTAAGAATGAAAGCTGATACATAATCTGTTTGCATCTGATATATATATGGTGGCTGATTCGGGACATCGTAATATTGTAATATTATAATATCATAATATTGTATTGTAATATGGTGATATCATAATGACCACCTATGTTTACACCTAAGTATTACAAAGTATAGGTGTACCAAGGTAAAGTGGCACATCCGGTTAGAGTCAAAAACCAAAATGATACCATAAATAGGTTGTACAGGTAAAACAAAATTGCCTTGCACGGACTTCATGCATTACTGAATCTCTAATACTTTTGTGACGACAAGTGGCCTATCACCCCTGTTATGCTTTGATTAAGATTTGTTGTGTTTGTATACATCTGCCAATTTACCTTGGTAGACCTGTACCTATGTTTACACCTGTCTATTACAGACTCCATATGCTTATACCTGTCAATAACAGACTACCTATGTTTACACCTGTCAATTACAGACTACCTATGTTTACGCCTGTCTATTACAGACAACCTATGTTTACACCTGTCTATTACAGACAACCTATGTTTACACCTGTCTATTACAGACAACCTATGTTTACACCTAAGTACTAAAGACTACCTATGTTTACACCTGTCAATTACAGACTACTTATGTTTACACCTGTCTATTACAGACTACCTATGTTTACACTTGTCAATTACAGACTACCTATGTTTACACTTGTCAATTACAGACTACCTATGTTTACACCTAAGTATTACAGACTACCTATGTTTACACCTAAGTATTACAGACTACCTATGTTTACACCTAAGTATTACAGACTACCTATGTTTACACCTGACTATTACAGACTACCTATGTTTACACCTGTCTATTACAGACTACCTATGTTTACACCTGTCTATTACAGACTACCTATGTTTACACCTGTCTATTACAGACTACCTATGTTTACACCTGTCTATTACAGACTACCTATGTTTACACCTGTCTATTACAGACTACCTATGTTTACACCTGTCTATTACAGACTACCTATGTTTACACCTGTCTATTACAGACTACCTATGTTTACACCTGTCTATTACAGACTACCTATGTTTACACCTGTCTATTACAGACTACCTATGTTTACACCTGTCTATTACAGACTACCTATGTTTACACCTGTCTATTACAGACTACCTATGTTTACACCTGTCTATTACAGACTACCTATGTTTACACCTGTCTATTACAGACTACCTATGTTTTCACCTAAGTATTACAGACTACCTATGTTTTCACCTAAGTATTACAGACTACCTATGCTTACACCTGTCAATTACAGACTACTTATGTTTACACCTGTCTATTACAGACTACCTATGTTTACACCTGACTATTACAGACTACCTATGTTTACACCTAAGTACTACAGACTACCTATGCTTACACCTGTCAATTACAGACTACTTATGTTTACACCTGTCTATTACAGACTACCTATGTTTACACTTGTCAATTACAGACTACCTATGTTTACACCTGTCAATTACAGACTACCTATGTTTTCACCTAAGTATTACAGACTACCTATGTTTACACCTGTCTATTACAGACTACCTATGTTTACACCTGTCTATTACAGACTACCTATGTTTACACCTGTCTATTACAGACTACCTATGTTTACACCTGTCTATTACAGACTACCTATGTTTACACCTGTCTATTACAGACTACCTATGTTTACACCTGTCTATTACAGACTACCTATGTTTACACCTAAGTATTACAGACTACCTATGTTTACACCTAAGTATTACAGACTACCTATGTTTACACCTGTCTATTACAGACTACCTATGTTTACACCTAAGTACTACAGACTACCTATGTTTACACATGTCTATTATAGACTACCTACATTTACACCTGTCTATTACAGACTACCTATGTTTACACCTAAGTACTACAGACTACCTATGTTTACACATGTCTATTATAGACTACCTACATTTACACCTGTCTATTACAGACTACTTATGTTTACACCTAAGTACTACAGACTACCTATGTTTACACCTGTCTATTACAGACTACCTATGTTTACACCTGTCTATTACAGACTACCTATGTTTACACCTGTCTATTACAGACTACCTATGTTTACACCTGTCTATTACAGACTACCTATGTTTACACCTGTCTATTACAGACTACTTATGTTTACACCTAAGTACTACAGACTACCTATGTTTACACCTGTCTATTACAGACTACCTATGTTTACACCTAAGTACTACAGACTACCTATGTTTACACCTGTCTATTACAGACTACCTATGTTTAGTTTATTCCTAAGAAAGTAAACAATTGTGCAACACTGTAAACATTAGATGTCTCATATTTGTTCTGTTTTGTGTGTTCTTTCTAACCATACCTCTCCCCATTTCAAACAGCAAGGCGGTCTCTCTGTTTTCATTAAATGACAAAGGGTCCGCCTGTTACCCGAATAAAGGGTCATTGGTGGTGGTCCCGTAGTCATTCTGAAAAAAAAGAAAAGAAATACAAAATCGTCTTCTTGCTCTAATAAGGAATTTTCCATGTTACCATACAAGAGATAACTAAATATTTTGTTTGTGACAGTTCATTTAATAATAACTGAAGGCCTTAAAATTTCACTTGCTCAGGGGTGATGAAATTGGAAATTCATGTAACTCTATTTCATGGATGATACATACTCGTTTTAATAAAAATTAGCTCAGCAAATTGCACAAATGATGAGGAGCTAAAGATTGTCAAAAGTTTGCATTAGTTCTACAGTAGTTGGCCAAAAGTTAAGTTCCCAAAAATGTATTTCACTATATATTCTTAGTAATTCTGCAATTGTTTGATTTTGTCCTCTGAATTTGGTGGACATCCAAAATAAGTGAAAAATGACACGTTTAACTCTGGGTGTCTCAGCCTAATTTTGATCATAATTTCTTTTGTTGACATCCATAAATTACTTTAAAAGTATCGATGGTTTTACTTTGGTGTTCGTGTATTACATCACAGATCCATTCATTATCTTTGTAAAAACCAGAAAAATGTCGCCCTCGCAAAGAATAACATATTTCTCCTGGAAAAAGAAATAGATTACAATGGAATTTCTACCGAATGAGTACCAAGACCTCAAATTTACGTGAATCATGTTTTGTTAAAATTGGATCAAAGACAAATTCTCTAGGAGTTATTGAAAAAACATGAATTTACTAAAAATATTTAGTGAAAATAAATTATGGGAACATACTTATGGCCAACTACCGTATATTTCACATTTCTACACAGTATTTATTAACTCAACACACATCCACATTGCTTACATGGAGATCTGTCAACACCTGCAGGTGAAGTTTCACAAATTTTCACCAGTGCTTCAAACTCAGTGACTATGTATCATCAATCTATTTAAAACCCGATCTCTAATAGTTCCTGTTTTCTGATATTTCATGTATATGATCTAACCCAATCAGCTATGGGGTCAGGTGCAGATGACCTCACAGGTGTGTTTCATTTTGAACAAATGAGAAAGTGACTTACACAATCTTGTAAGTTATCAAATGGCAAAGAGATACTTAGAGACAATTTAACACTATAAACAACAATGAGCAAGTCAGGGAGACTCCCTTAAAGCTTTATAAATGATTAGGTACTGGGATTCGAACCCAGGTCTTCTGTTTGCCAGCTAAAATCTCTATACGACACATCTGATGCAGATACCATAAATTAGTATATTTTGGCTTCGCTAAAATTTGGCCACCTTGGTCATAACATGAAACGGTATTTTTTGGTCAGTTCAATTTAGGCCATTATGTTTATGTCATGTTTAAATTCAGATCTGCAGGTGTTTGAAATATCAATATTAAAAGGTAATGGTAGAATAATAAGAATTGATGTGTCACATGGTACTTAGATAAGATTAATGTCCACATAGTGTTATTTTAAAAAAAAACTGGTATTTTTATTCTATAAAACACTAAAATATCTTAAAAAAGTATTGGCAGAAACATTGTGTATATTTTTATATTAGGGTGGCCAAACTGGCCAAAATTATGCAATGGCCAAAATATCCCAATTTACAGTATAAAAGATCAAACATTACAGATAAGTGCCACTGGCCATGGACAAAACACTAAACAGAAACTTACTCTTCCTGACCCATATCTGAATACACTTGCAGCACCCTAGGGGCTAAGGGATCAATGCCCATGTGGGTGTTGACCTGTGGTTCAATTATGTTGCTGTCGTTAGGCATATCCAACGTTGGTTTGTCTGGATCACTCAAAGTGCGACCCAAGCTTTTTCTCCGCAACCGATTGGCTATCTGTTGTCCCCATTGACTCGTAATTGTCGTGTTAAACACACTTTCTTCACCACAAAGATATTCTTCATTTTCTAACTCTTGCTGTATAAGTTTTTCTAGAACTTCAGAAATTTGATCTTAAAATAGAGAGAAAGATGACCAATAAGGTGTGCATGCAGAATATTTATTGTAAAAATATCAAAAGTGTTGCATAAAACTGGACAATGAAGTGTGCAAGCAGTATTCCTTAAAGGGGCACTAGCTGTGTTTTTTATTTTTATTTTTTACATCTTAGATTGCTATACAACAACAAAAAAGAGATATAAAACAGACATCAAATTCTTAAATTCCTATATTATATTTTGTGAAAATTGCTAACAGACATAAAAATTCTTAAATTCCTATATTATATTTTGTGAAAATTGCTAAAGAAACCCAGGTTTGGCACTTTTTTTCAATTGCAATTGATGAGCTCAACTTTACTATTTGTATATGAATACCACACTGGATCTGACATCATTTTCACAAAATATAAAGGAATACACGATTTTGTATACTTGTGTATAGTTCTTATTTGTTATCATACATCAAATACAGGAAGTAAAAGTAGAAAAAATAAACTGAAAAAAAAATCTTTTTGGTAAACGCAGCTAATGCCCCTTTAAGTTATGCTTCTCATAAAAATTTAAGTTTCAATTTTGTTTATCGTAAAACGTATTGTGCATTCATATATGTTTTTGACAATATATTGAATTTGATGATTTCATTATATATCTGTTAAAATCTGATGGGTCATAGATCGTAAAAAAAAAAAACATGATGCCGGGTACACAAATGTTTAAATTGTTTAAAGATTTTAGATATTTTTTCATTGTTTTTTATACCATAAATCAAATTTGACAGCAGTCTCTGTCCAACAAATCAGTGCCACCACTGTGCCACCTTTAATTGTTATCCTGTGGTGAGCCTTAGAACATTAACAACTGACTTCAATAGATTCTGTGCATAAGTGACTCGTGTGACAACATATCTCAATAGATTGTGTGCATGAGTGACTCATGTGAAAACACATCTCAACAGGTTATTTGCATGGGTGACTCATGTGACAACATATCTCAATAGATTGTGTGTGAGTGACTCGTGTGACAACATATCTCAACAGATTGTGTGCATGAGTGACTCATGTGACATCAAATCTCAATAGATTGTGTGCGTGAGTGACTCATGGCACAACAGACTGCAACAGATTGTGTGCATGAGTGACTCATGGGACAACATACTGCAACAGATTGTGTGCATGAGTGACTCATGTGACAACATATCTCAATAGATTGTGTGCATGAGTGACTCATGGGACAACAAATCTCAGTAGATCATCACATGAGTGACTTTGTCAAACATCTCCAAAGTAAGTCAGGTAGTAACTTACCTAATTTTTTGCTGCTATTTTTATGTTGTAACTGCTTCTGGCTGTCTGATTCAGAATCGGGATTACCCGTAATCTTTGAGTATTCCTCTTTGAATTCTCCAATGTAGAAACAGTAATCAGAACTTTTCAGCAGGTACTCGTTACCTGGGTTTAACTGAAGTCGTTGCTCTTCTTTTGTGATATCCAAAATGGCAACAAGACAAACTCCAAATCTGCCAAAACAATGTTACTAAGATTAAAGAGTTTTTCATCAAATATATATCAGTATAATTTGCATCTATTTAAGGGCAAAATTTAAAAATGAATGCAAATATTTTTTGGACGTATATGAAACATGTGAAATAACTTTTAATAGAGATAAAATTAAAATCTTTAAAATTTAATAAGGATTAAATATGTTTTAAAATGTCAAATATACTGTTTATATACAAAAATAGTGACCATAAATCGTAAACACCCACCTACCCATACACACACAAGATAAACAAAAAGACACACATACTCAAATACACAAAATACTCACATACACAAATTCATATACATATATTCAGATACACACATACTCAAACACACACATACACACATACTCAAACACAGATACACACATACACAAATACAAATGCAGATACACACTTAATCAAACACACAGATACAAACATACACAAATACACATGCAGATACACACATACTCAAACACACAGATACACACAAACACACAAGATAAACAAAAAGTCACATACTCAAACACAAATACACAAACACACAACCACAAACAAATACACTCAACCATACACAAACATACAACCATACACAAACACAAACAACCACAAACAAATACACTCAACAAATACACACACACATACACAACCATACACAAACAAACACAACCACAAACAAATATACTCAACCATACACAAACACACACAAATACACACAACCACAAACAAATGCACTCACACAAATACACAAACACACACAACCACAAACAAATATACTCAACCATACACAAACACACAACCATACACAAACACACACAACCACAAACAAATATACTCAACCATACACAAACACACAACCATACACAAACACACACAAATACACACAACCACATATACAAACATGTATACAATAATGCAGTTGTATAGTTGTTTAATGTCCTGATCAAGAATCCTTCACACACAACCATGGACAAACACACACAAATGCAAACAAAGGGCTTCAAATACATTGGCACCATACACACAACCACATTACACAGTGATGATTACTTTAACACGCTGACAGTTGTTTACTGTCCCGAACAAGGATCCTTCACCTTGGTTTTCACTGCCAGTTCATCCAATTGGGACAGGAAACAGCCATGATTGCCTCCGCCGAGGCTCGGACCTGCGAAGTTGCGAATCTAGCACTTTACCGCGGAGCCACAAACACACATAAACATACACACAAATACACACACATATAAATACACACATACTCATACAGACACAAATACACACACATACAAAACACAGATCATAACATACACACATATACATGCACACACAAACAAACATACATACATACTCAAACACATACACACATCCCCCACCACACACGCACACACCCCACACACACACACACCGACACATTTTCCAGATGACTACATGTATTTACCTTCTGTGAGCATCTGCCGAAGCCGCTGTAAAATTCTTCCCAACATAATTCTTGAAAAAAGCACTATTCCCTAGTTTGATATGATAAACTTCATTTCCTGCGCTTCTGCCATATGCCTGTTGCCATGGTTCCTGTCCAACCAATCCAGCCCTGTATTAGCAGTAACAATATGTATGATCTTTAACTTTCAATACCATATTTTTCTCAATAAATGCCCATGTCCCTATAAGCGCCCCTCCCTTAGAGTTCATATTTACTCACCTTTTTTATACACTATCAAGTATCTTTTCTAACTGGTTGTCGAGGAGATGTGGACCACAGTTTATCTTTAGCCACTCAGCAAGAATTTAGAATGTTGATAGGTGTTCTCGGTAACTTTTACAACTTTACCGCCGTACCTTATAAGAATTTACTTCTTTTTATGTCAATATGACTCTTAACTCATCAACCCCTGAAAAACAATGGACTCTGCTGTAAACCAATGACTTAGACCAGTCCAAATTTGTCTTTAGAGGTCAATGAGTTATATTGGTCCCAATAAATACCCATCCCCTTTTCACCATTTTTAGTGCCCTGGGCGCTTATTGGGTCGAATATGGTATACAATAATATAAAGACAAAGTGTCTATATCAATAAATGTATATGAAAGTTCACTTTAAAATTCCATGCTAAAATAATTGCTGAAATGAGAAGGAGGGCTGTCAGAAGGCATGGGCATGGGAGGGGCATGGGGTGGGGGATGGGGCTTCAGTCCATCCACAATATTTTGACAGTGCATGATTCTAATTGTATTGTTCTTACAAATACATAATTTCTTTACATCTGCAACAAGTCAATAATATACCCTGTCCTTTTCTGTAGCCCCCAAAAAGAGCCAGAGATTGAGAAACAATTTGGGGGAAATTTATTTTTATGTTTTCAGAAACTTGAATATATATGTGGAATTTTGATATTATAATATTAGAATGAGTGCAGGTGTGAGCAACTCTTTTCTGTTTACGCTATGAGAAATAAACAAAATTAGAAATATTTCGTCAGACGAAGTTCCTTGTTTTCACACATTTCATTGGTCATGTTGTAAGGACCCTTCGCTGGTTCAAATATGAATCTCATTCCGTGACGCTGGTAGGGAATAGGAAAACAAGCTATACAATAACAAAAAAGAGATCTACACAGGCATAAAAATTCTTATATTCCTATATATTTTGTGAAAACTGGACTAATGGGACATCTACCACATTATACCTGATAGCGTTTGTGCGGGACTATTGTTTTTATTAGTGATGGAATGAAGCTAGAAGAAGATATCCCGTGCTAACGTCATTTCAGCGGGAAGATTACGTAGAGTTACGTTCCATCACCATTCGATATACTAGTACCACACAAACGTTATCGAGTATCACATGGTACATGAATCAGTCCCATTGCTTGAGAAACTAAGTTTGACAATTATTCACTTGCAATTGATTAATTCGAAATGACAATTTGTATATATAGGTTAAAGGGGCATTAGCTGTGTTTTTTTTTTTTTCAAAAATAGTTTTTTTCCTTTTTTACTACTTAAATTGAAAATACAATAACAGAAAAAAAAAATATAGACAGGCATAAAAATTCCTAAATTCAGACTTTTTTCAAATGCAATTGATTAACTCAACCTTACCATTTGTATATTAATACTAAAGTTGACCTGACTTTATTTTCACAAAATATATAGAAATATAAGATTTTTTATGCCTGTGTATAGTTCTTATCTGTTTTTGTAGTAAAAGGAAAAAAAAAATCGAAATAATTTTTCAACACAGCTGATGCCCCTTTAAAGTAAAGTGCAACAAGATAAAAAAGTGAATTATACCAAACATAAGAAAACACAAATAATGCATGTATGAACGTAAATAAACAACAAGAAATAAACAAAATTAAAACGAAAACATACTCTTGATTGGTGCTGTGTAGAAGTAAAGTAACAAGGGTGGAAAGAGCTGGATACAAACAGTTATTTGCTAGCAAGGCGTATTTGAACTCATCTTCGCAAACCACGTGTTCTACAATATAGACCATTCACAGAAAAATAAACAACAATAAAAATAAACAACAATTAAGAAAATAAACAACAATGATTAAAATAAACAACAATAAGAATGAATAAACAGCGATAAAATAGCAATATCCAGAAACTAAGTGTTATATACTATAAGACTTGAGAATTAAAAATGCTTGAAAATTTATTTTAACTTTTGCAAATCCTGAAATCTGATTGGCTGAATGGACCAAATCTGAGTTTGCATTGGTCCGGTAATCAAACTATGCACTAAATTACAATAATTAACCTATCTACCTCTATATTATTAATGGATTCTACTTAAAATCAATGACATAGGCTAGTCAATATTTGTCATCAGGGGGTGAACAGGTAATGATAAACAACATCAGGGATTAAATTTAGACTTTTTTTAAATAAAAATTGATGCAAATTTTTTTTACAAGATAAAATGTTAGTAACATGCAATTAAAGGGGCATTAGCTGTGTTTAACAAAAAAATATATTTTGATTTTTTTCTACCTTTACTACTTGTACTTGAAGCACAATAACAAATAAGAGCTATACACAGGCATAATAAATATTATATTCCTATATATTATATTATTGTGAAAATAAGGTCATATCCAGTGTGCTATTCATAAACAAAAAAATAGTAAGGTTGACTTCATCAATTGCAAATGAAAAAGTGCCAAATCTGTGTTTTTACAAGCAATTTTCACAAATAATATAGGAATCTAACAATTTTTATGCACAGGTATATTTCTTTTTTTGTTATTGTATTTTATTGTATATCTAAGAATGCTAGTAAAAAAGGAAAGAAAAAACAACTAATGTCCCTTTAACCTTGAGTATCAACAAGTATCAAGGTCGAAATATAGGAATTTCATGCTGCCTGTCATTGTAGAAAGTCCTACGTGTTATATTTTCATAAATTTGAGGTATCAGTAATGTCAAAAGCTTAATTACACACATGCACTAGCAGATTCAATGAGGGAGAGAGGGGGCGTAAAGGGCCTTTTAAATGCCAAAGTATAGATGTACGTACAGCAAAAATAATTTTTTTATTGATGCATAAATGATAATCCAAAATTTTTGCACCTTGCTCTGCTTGGCTATTAGTTTTACTCCCCTCTAAATTAAAATTCGAGTCCACCCAGATTTTGTCTAGCAAATTTTGACTAAGACTTGTTCAATTCCATATATCTAAAAATTGTTCATTCCATATACTGATCAAGAAATTTTCGTTTTTACGCATTTTCTCAGCGAGTAAGCATATGAAAAAATATTTGTAAACAAAATTTGTGTTGAATAAAAATTTATACGATTTTCCCTAAAACTATTATTACCTAAAGACTGCAAAAATAAATCCATTCATTCTTTATTCGTAATGTACATATCAGTCTCGACTTATTCCCCCCACCCACCTAAAGCAAAAAAAAATTACACCCCCCTCTTTGGAAATTCCAGGATCCGTCCCTGACATGCAATGGAGACAATGAGAACAAGTTGCCTCTGAAAGTGAAATAGCTTCTTCTACTCTATACATACCTGTAAACTTGACATTATTTCTTATACTCTATACACACACCTGTAAATATGACATTATTTCTAATACTCTCTCTATACACACACCTGCAAATTTGACATGTAGTTTGTATTCTGTTTTAAACAGCTGTATGTACTGCCTGCAGTTTGGTGCAAAGTCCTTCACAGCCCAGGATCTAAGGATTGTGTGTTGATCCTGAAATACCACAATGATGAATAATAACTTTCTTACACCTGTATTGGAGATATCCAATATTTTAATCACTAGTCTGAGATTTATAATAATGTTCTTACACCTGTATCAGAGATATCCAATATTTTAATCACTAGTCTGTGATTTATAAAAACTTTCTTACACTTGTATCAAGAGTTTTGCCATATCTTAATTACTAGTCTAAGATTTATAATAACTTTCTTACACCTGTATTAGAGTTTTCAAATATTTTAATCACTAGTCCGAGATTTATAATAACTTTTTTACACCTGTAGAGTTTTGCCATATTTTAATTACTAGTCTGAGATTTATAATAACTTTCTTACACCTGTATCAGAGTTTTGCCATATTTTAATTACTAGTCTAAGATTTGTAATAACTTTTTTTACACCTGTATCAGAGTTTTGCCATATTTTTTAGATTTGATATCAAAATGGTAGACTATGATACCTGTCAGAGGTGGGAGAAAACCCTGTCTAGACTTGCTGACATTTTTCTATCATGTTTATTTTCTAATTATCTCCCTTTAACAGTACTAAAATCTTTAAATACAATATTTATTGTGGGGTCATACATTATATTCTAAGAATCATCTTGGCTCGTAACATCATCTGTTTACTTCTGTAAAGTGCCTCCTTAACTCATCAACCCCTGAAGTCATATTTGGACCTGCCCATGTCAAAAAATGGTTCAGTCCATTGTCAGAATTCAGGGGTGTATGATTTAGAATCAAAATGTTATAATAATTTTACAAGCAGTATGAACTTGTTCACTCCTGAATTATGACAGTAGACCATACTATTTATTGATCTGGGTCCGTCTAAATGTGACCACAGGGGTTGATAAGTTATGGTGTGACACAATGATTCTGTCTCTATTCCTGTTACTTATTACTTCCATTAGCATGATGTGAACTTTGACCTTCCTATCCTTATTTTAATTGTCTTTCACTTGTGACCTTGATGGTGAACTAAAATAAGTATAATTGCTTTATTACTGTGTGAAATTACCTCACAAAAATATTTTATCAAGAAAGAAGTTCAAAATTTACTTAAGAACTGTATAAATAAACAAAACGTGAAATTTGTGAACCTGAAAAGATTGAAAATTTCCCATTTATCTTCTATAGATAAGGAAATACAATGGAATACCGTTTTGTCAAAATCGAATGAGTTGAAATTACAAATAAGTCAAAGTTGAAGAGTCGGTTACGATTTTCATGGATGAAAAGTATGATAATTAAAATTTTGGTTAATCACAAATTCCAGATGTCTTGAAGTAATTGCTGCGGTCCTGTGAAATTCGAGATAACGAGATTCCATTGAATACTTTACTGACGAAGAGGATAAATTAATGATGTACTCACAGCTTCGTCACGGTTTGAACACATTGTCGGGGTGAGTATAAAGCAAGCATCTGCTTCATGTAGCCTGAAAATACGTATTATGACCATTAAAATTATACAAGGTTTATGCATATATATATACACAGGATTTAACATCATCTACATGAGGGTCCAGTGAAAGGCCCCATTCCCAATGCAAAATCTGCTAGTTTTTTTCAAAAATGTTTAGCAATAATTTCCCATTTATGTTCCCCATCTTATTCACATTCGTTATTAAACAATAAAAAAAGAGATTTTTAGACATGCATGAACCGCACCTCGAGGTCCTCAGACGAAAACCATGTTGTCTGTTAAATAAGAGAAGCTAATATATAAAGGAATCACAAGTTTTGTGTATCAGTGAATTTTATTCTTATGAGTTAAATGACAATATTTACTTTTTTCCCAGTTTGGCCAATTGC
Organism: Atrina japonica; assembly: GCA_030159075.1. NCBI lineage: Eukaryota > Metazoa > Mollusca > Bivalvia > Pterioida > Pinnidae > Atrina > Atrina japonica. Next base: position 488,224 of record BROG01000377.1, read on the forward strand.
GATGTAAAATTCCCAATTGGAATGGTACAGGACCCTGTCCCCAAAAAGGGTCTATTAGCCCCCGATAAATGTACAGTGGAACTTAAGAGACTACGCTCATGAAAGAGCACCTGCCTTATGATATCACTTTCTGAAAACAACTCATTTAAAGGGGCATTAGCTGTGTTTACCGAAATAAATTATTTTGATTCTATCTACTTTTAACACTCGTACTTGATAAACAATTACAAATAAGACCTATACACAGGCATAAAAAAAAATCCTATATTCCTATATATTTTGTAAAAGTAAGGTCAGATCCAGTGTGGCATTCATTATAATACAAATAGTAAGGTTGGGTAAATCAATTGCAAATGAAAAAGTGCCAAACCTGGGTTTCTCAAGCAATTTTCACAAAATATATAGGAATTTAAGAATTGTTATGCCTATGAATATCTCTTTTTTGTTGTTGTATATCAATCTATGGAGTAAAAAAGGAAAAGAAAATTGAAAAATAAAAAACTCAGCTAGTGCTCCTTTAAATAACCCTTATATAAAACCTCTTTAGAGAGATCACCTGTCTTGAGAGATTGACATTTCAATGGCAGACGGGTAGTCTCTTATGACACGTTCAACTGTATTTATACATCACATGTACATGTATATCAGTGTATGTGCACATGTGCAATGTACACCATTGTTTACATTTTCAGGATTCAAATAAAAATATCTAAAGCAACCAAAGACTATAAAAAAAATATAAAAAAATAAAAATTTAACTACAAACACACAAACAGATGAACCAAATCAACCTGCCCTCTTATTTCTTTTTATTTCATGGGCTTTTTAAGAATTACATATAGTAAGTACTTTGATTTTATTTTATGTATCATTATATATATATATGGTTTTTCAAATTTGTGCATCTCAAATTGTTCACATTTGGTAAATTTATTATTCATTCACTGAAATGGCCGTAATAATTATTACTGGATAATTTATTCAAAATGACAACCTGCCATGCCCACCCTTACCTGCATCTTTTCAAATCAATATCTTTCAAGACTGATCCTCTCATGTATATGACTCTGTGTGCCCATTTAGGGTCTTTAAGTATAATTTGCAGACTGCTCCCTTTTTCTTCTGGACTCAGCAACACTACTATATGTTCCTGTAAATCCCAAATAATCAAATTAAACACGATATTTTGAAATCATTCATCATACGGAAAAATAAAGAACCTTTTGCAGCTATCCAATCTTTTAACCAGAACTTTGATCTGTTAGCTTTTAGTTAACATTTTATGGATTATGAGTACCTAAACATGAAGTGCATATTCCTGGAACTGCCATTACTGCCAAACAACTATTGCCATTATGCACATATTCTAGGAACTGCCATTACTGCCAAACAACTTATTGCCATTATGCACATATTCTAGGAACTGCCGACTGCCAAACAACTTATTGCCATTAAGAACAAACAAATTATTGCCATTAAGAACAAACAACTTATTGCCATTAAGTGCATATTCCCAGAACAGCCAAACAAATTATTGCCATTAAGAACAAACAACTTAATGCCATTAAGAGCATATTCCAGGAACAGCCAAACAACTTATTTCAATTCTTTCATTATAGTTTACTGAAATCCCCATTAATTATTTCTTACCACCTTACAATTAGATTTAGTTTTCTCTAATTACTCTATATGTAAATGACGCAATCTGTTACATGTACCAACTGTCTAATTAACATTGCACGTGTTGGAGTGGAATTTGTATAAGCATCTAGCTTGTATTCCAGTCCTCGTCCACACATTGTGTGTTTATATCTTGCTACTTGTAATTTGAATAACATATGTTTAAACCAAATTATAGGTGATTTTTACAAGAGATATCTCTCAAGATAGACTTTACTGTTCTTTATTTAGAGATTTATATGACCATTTTGATATCATACTCCTTCTCAACCCGTGGTTCCCGATATCAGCCTGAGAGCTGAAGGCCCAAGAGATGATATCGGGCCCAAGGGCTGAGAAGGAGTATGATATCAAATGGTCATATTATAAACTTTTTATCATGTGTCTAAATTAATAATTATGACACATAACAAAATACAACAATAACAACATACTTTCTAATTCCAATATTCTGGCCGACAAAGAATTAAAAATCCTTTCACCGTGTTCAGTTTCATGATTTTGGATGACACTTGAAATTCTTTTTTTCTTTTCATTGATCGCAATATGAATAGAGAAGTTCCGAACAGGGGGTGCATAACGAGAATAATTAATGCATGGGGGCATGTCAGTATCGCATAAACAAATGTAGTCATATCTAGTACAGACATATGATAAATAGCTGTAGCATCCTACCCAAGCTTACTAGAGGTAGTAATTAGTTTGTAATGCTAAATGAACGGTAATTCATCATTATCGGGGATGTTGTTGTTGTTGTTGTTAATGAATTTTAAACAGAATGATATAAATTCTTTGTATTTTCTGAAAAAGTAATTTCTCAATAATATGCAACCTACTGTATACAGGGTTATTTTCACCCCGTGTTATTTTCGCCCTAATAAACTTGCAAACGGTTTTGCCCCATGAGGCCAATTATTTACCTGAATGTCTATCATAAATAGATGAATTTACCATTTTGAATTTGCCCAGTTTTGAATTTCCACTGAGTGAGGTCCCGAAAGGGACGAAAATTAAACTTAAGTGAAAAAATTTCATTGTCTAACAGTATTTTTATAGACCATGGTCCATCTTTCACAGAAATGTGGTCTTATAAGTCATCTTTCAAAAGAGGCCAGTTTTAGTTAAAAGATTATTTAACACAGGTGGTCGCTAAAGCAGGTTTTACTGTATATCAATATTGTTTTGTAGGAATTTTCCCCAGTAGTTCAATTTCTATAACAGTACCAAATGCCCCAATAAAATGATAATTCACATGAAGCTTTCATGTGTACATGACTTTTTCATGTTATTTTGTTTGTTAAATTTTACCTCCAGTTTCGGATGGGAGTAAAACTCAAACAGGAAGTCCATTATATCTTCTGTGTGTAGGCTGCTTGCACAAACAACAACATGCCGATGGCCTGCCGCTCTTCTCTGATTATATTCCCCTCCGGTTTTCTTCCTCTCTTTCCACGTAGAATGAATGCCCTCAATCTATTGATACGATACACATTTAAATCAATTCATGATTAATCTAATTAAACATTTACCAAATGTGTCACTATGAAAGGTCAAGGTCATATAAGATGGAGAGGTTTGCCCTCACCAATCTTCTGGATTTGGTACTGGTGCACAAACTAAATCTTCAGTGATTTCTGGATTTAAAAATTAATGAGTGTACTTTGAACATAACATTTCAATAAATAGATAAAAAGACAGATCTAGAAATGTGACTGCTACAGGTAAATAAACCTTCATATCAACCTCCAAACAGGGTCGTAAATGTATGGCTTCACATTTATGATATAAAAAGGATTACTAAATGGTAAAATGATATAAAAATCTTAATTATATTAAAAAACATTTCATGTAGGCCTATACTAACCTGCCGTGGAATGAATGCAAAAGCCAGACAAATCATGATGGTCATAAAGAGTTGTCCGAGCCAAGTATCTGGAGCTATGTCTCCGTAACCCACGGTGGAGAAGGTTACGATGACAAAGTAGAAGGACTCAAACATCGTTAGTGAGTGTGTACTACTTCCTCTCTGTATGTGCTGGATTCCACAGATTCTACGGAAAGAAAAAACGTCAACAGTCAAATCTGCCTTACCTTCGCTCTGTATTTAGTGTCTACCTGTCTAATGCGACCTAAATGATGTTTCGTCGGAAGAATTTTACAATATAAACAACCTGATTTAACTCATTTACCCCTAGGGACACATTTGGACTGGTCTAAGTCATTGATTTACAGAAGAGTCCATTATTTTTCAGGGCTTGATCAGTTAAAATACTTTATGACTCATGACACTAAAGACTGAAATTCTATTTCAAAATAAAAACAAACTTTATATCAGCAATGCTGATAATATTAACTCGTGAACCCCTGAAAAACAATGGACTCTTCTATAAATCAATGACTTAGGCCAGTCCAAATGTGTCTCTAGGGATGTGCGAGTTAATGTTGGAGCAAACAAAACAATCTAAGTTAGTGATCCATGAAAAAAATCATGGTAAGTCTATAAAGTACATAACTCATCAATCCCTGAAAAACAATGGACTCTTCTGTAAATCAATGACTTAGGCCAGTCCAAATGTGTCTTTAGGGGTGAATGAGTAAACCATGTGAAATAAAGATGTAAAAACATCTAGTTGTTGTTTGGGATTGATACGGGTACATTGTAGTTGGAAGGCTCAAACTCTGGCATTACAGTTGTTTTACAATAAATCCCAGCCCACCCACATATAAATTTGTAAAAGAATTCATAATTAACCTGTTTTTCTTTTGTAGTTTTATGTTTTAAACTACAGTATATTTTTGCTGACATAATTGATGATGATGATGATGATGATGACGACGATGACGATGACGATGGTTATGGTGATTGATGAGATTTTTTAATATTCAATGAATAAATGTAGTGCCCTATTGTGCACATTTTCACTCATACACTGTGTTTTGTTTTAATTATGTATAATTTATATATTCGTTTGAGCAGAGCAGATAAGATATATATCCTGTTTAGCCGTTACCTAGAATGGTCGTTTAAAACAGGTTAGACTGTAATACATGTCACGTAATGTTTCAAACAAAAGATTTCTATGAATGTACTGGTTTTTTAAGATTATGACAATTTTATAATTTCTGGAGAACGTCAAAATCTAAGGGAGATAATCACAGTACAAGATACATGTATCCTGTCTGTGACCTATGAGTGATGAAATGTAAAGTTAAAATCCATATAGAAATATTGTATAAATAAACCAAAATCAAGGGTATGGCGATGTACATACGTGGTAAAAATGAGACACATCAAAGTCACAACCAGGAGGAACAACTGTTGGGACAAGGTGACAGATATTGTTTGAAATCTTTGCTTCGTTAGATGTAAGTCGTTCTACAAAATAATAAAAAAAACAACATATTTTGTTATCACAACTGACAGGTGCTTTTTCACAGAATATTTCGTCAAAATTTAATATTAAGGTAACTTTATCAGACTTGTCTATAAAGGCAACTCAAAGGAACATGCTGAAGTAGCTGTTACAGACAGGTGGCTTGTATAAAGAGGTTTATTCATAATAAAAAAGTTAACAAAGGTTATTTTTGAATGTCCTTTATAGGCAGGTGCCCTTTATACAGAGATGGTCTTTAATGCAAGGATGACTGTTACTTATATTTTTTATCATTTACATTGATGAGTTAAGCATTAACTCATTCACCCCTAAAGACACATTTGGACTGGTTGAAATCATTGATTTACAGAATAGTCCATTATTTTTCAGGGGTTGACGAGTTAATATATCGACTTAAAACAGTATTAGTTACCAAAAAAGACTATAAATTAGTCACATATTTCTGTATGGTTTGGGTGACTGGCTTTTCCTGTCCTTCGGATGAGACAGTAAAAACCAAGAACCCATGACACGGAAGGTGTTGGCACTTTAAAGAATCCTCACTGCTCAATGGCCGTAAGTGCCGAGCATAGTCCAAAATTTGAAGCCCTTCACCGGCATTTGATAACGTCTCCATATGAGTGAAAGATTCTTGAGTGGGACGTTAAATAACAATACAACAACAACAACTGTATGGGTTGCATACAGTGTATATAAGGAACTTGCATTTTAGCATTTTAACCTTTGAAAATTAACTCTTTCTTCCCTATAAATACAAATGGATATGACTGTTTCATTGATGTAAAGATCAGTCCATTTTTTCAAGGGTGTACAGGTTCAGATGTAAAAGCACCTTTAAAATAATGTTTTTTCAAAAAAACAGCTTCAATATCATAAAATGGTCAAACATTAAAAACTTTAAAAGAGTTTTTCCTGTGTGAACGCTTCATAACCATGCATTCTAAGGAAACCTGCTTTCACTACTTGTTCATTAGGAGAGGTGGGTACAATAACAAAAAAAAACTATACACAAGAATGTCAATCATTTTTGTCCATATCATCTAAAGAATAAGGTTCATTACAAATGTGTGGTAAAATCTACATTCCTGGCGGGGCGGTGTATGTCCTACACCAAAAAGTAAAGCGGTTAACACTTGGGTCACATAAAGCCTAACATCAAAATTCTATTGACTAAGTATATATACAATTGTTCACAATACCTTCATGAGAGTATCCATCACAGTATGTATGTAAATCCCATGCAGCTATACACACACAAAAAATCATCCGTATATATCAAAATCCTCCACCCCCGCCTCTTATGTGAAATCAGACAATATGTCCATATTTCATAAGCTTAATCAACTTCAAAAAAATGTGCAAAACCTTGGTTTGGACAAATGACCAATTTTTTCACAAATGCAAAAAAAAGAAAAAGATTGTTCAGACAAATGGACATCTCTTTTTAAATATGTAAATCTAACAAACAGAGTAAAACAGACATATAAATATGTAAATGAACAAACAGACAAATGGACCCCTTAAATAGGCAAATAACAGAACAGACAAATGACAGACATTTTTAAATGATGTCACAAATTTACAAACAAACAACTTAACAGACAGTTAAATATAGATATAATGAACATGAAATTATCATTTTGGACAGACCTTTGAAAATAACTCAAATGAACCTATAGAGACAAATGGACAGATATTTCAATGATGTAAAGATGAACCAATAGACAAGGGTGTACAGGTTCAGTTAAATATGTAAATGAACAAATAAAACAACAGCTTCAAGACAGTGAAAATATGCAAATAAGAAACTTACAAAGAGTTTTTCCAGTGAACGCTTCACTAACCATGCATTAAGGAAACCTGGACAACAGTACATATGCAAATGAAGGACAGACAAAGGGAACAGAGCAGGAAAACAAACAAACATGTCAACAATCAAAGCTACAAATGGCCAAAGAAGGTTGTGTACATATAGATAAATGAATTCATGTATTCCTACAGCAAAAATAAACATGTAAACAACTTGGGTCACGTAACGACCAACCAATTCTGTTAAAAAAGACAGATATATGGACAATCAGACTGTATACCTTCAATGAAGAGAAATCACAGTCAATGTAAATATATAAACAGAGAAACAAAAAAACAAAAAAAATGGATTCAGAGACTATGGACACACAGAATTGGTCCAGACTAAGCAATTTGGACAAACACAGAAATGGAAAAACAGAGAAATGGACAGACATAGAAATGGATAGTTAGAAAACAGACAAAGAAATAGACAGAGAGAGAAATGAACAAACAGACAAATGGACAGACAGTGAAATATGCAAATGAACAGACAACTGGACAGACAGAATATGCAAATGAACAAACAGACAAAGGGACAGAGGTGGACAAAACAGAGAAATGGACAGACAGACAAATGTACAAAAAGAATGATGAATAGACAAAGGAACAGACAGAGTTTTTAATTACTTGTACTCACTGTAAAATATGAACAATCTAATCTGAGCAAATAATGGCTCCAACATGGACAGAGAAATGGACAAATCTTCTGATGGACTAACAGAAAAATGGTACCAAATAAAAGTTATAAATATTTTAGAAATGACAAACAGACAAATACAGAGAATTTTGGTTTTAAATTACACCCATGCCATGGATCAAGACATATTAATGGAAAATTCTGAATGACATAACAAAGACTAATGGATAGGGTGAAAATGGACAAAGAAATGGACAAAGACAGTAATGCAGGGTGGAAATGATTAAACAGACACATGGACAGAAAATGACAGACAGTGAATTGGACCGACAGACAAATGACAAAGACAATAATGCAGAAATGATTTTAGTTTTTGGCTTATGACACTCACAGTGAATATGCAGCATGATTCTGATTGGCTAATGACACAGACAGTAATGCAGCGTGAATCTGATTGGCTTTATGACACAGACACCCTGCAAATGATTCTGAATGGCTTATGACAATGACAGTAATGCAATAGTGATTTTGGATTTATTTTACACCCATGCCACATCAAGAGATATTAGCGGTGATTCTGATTAAGTAATAACAAAGACAGTAATGCAGGGTGATTCTGATTGGGTAATGACAAAGACAGTAATGCAGGGTGATTCTGATTGGCTTATGACACAGACAGTAATGCAGGGTGATACTACGATGAAAATAGAGCTGATAAATGGCCACTCATTTAAATCAGCCAAGATATGACTTACTCACTTAGGTAATTAACACATTGCATTCTCACGAAAGTTAGCTGAATTTCTTGACTTCACAATGCATTTTCAATGTTTGTCCAAGGTATGACTGATTAATAACTGTTTTCCCATTTATGCTATGAGGTTAATAGTATGCACAAGACATATTGCACATTACAATGAAGGGGAGATAATCCACTGGTGACTGCTAAACATGATGTCATAATTCACCAGTTTAACCCAATATACGTCACATTTCACAGAATAAGAGTAAATATTACCTTTGATGCATTTACATACAAATCAATCACAGCTTTGATGAGGGTAAGCATGGACAAAAACACCTGAGCTATCCATAAAGGTTGATCTCGGTGAACCCAAATCAAAACATACCTGAAACAAAAAATTTAAATGTTACTTTTAACATGGATTTTTAGCATGGTTTTTGTTTGTCAGTTGGTTTCAATGGTGTTTTATTCAACATTCTGTATTTGACCCAATAAGCACCCATGGTGCTACAAAAATAGGGGGGAAAAGGAGTAGGTGTTTATTGGGGCCAATTAATAGTCAAATTGATGTAAAACAGTTAATATAATAAGGTAAGGTGGTGGACATCTATTGACATTCTTGTGTAGCGTGGGGCTAGAGATAAATTGTTATTTAAGTTTCTCTGGTCCACATTTCCTTGTCAACTAGCTAGAAAAGATACTTAATCATGTGAGAAAAAGGCATATGTCAAAACTTCTGTACATTTTGAATTTGTGTTATATGCCACATATACACTCAATTTTTCAATGAAATGGTGGCGCCAGTTTTTAATGGTGGAGGAGTCAACCTGGTTACAATGTACCCGGGAAGAAACCACCAGGCTTTTGCAAATAAACTGACAAACTTTCTCACAAAATCGGCTCAAGTTCCAATGGCCATGTAAGCTATGTCTTCTGTACATAAACTCTGTTGAACAATGGTATTACTGGAAAAGTTCATAAACCATATGTCAGAGTGAAAAGGAAATTCATCAAACTGGGAACAACTTTACATATAAAGTGTGAGCGTTTTAAGGTCAGATCACACGTATCTTCCATATTTCTCCCGATTTGTTTTTCTATCTCTCGCACGAAAGAGTAATGTTTAGATAATTTATATGTATCAAAGAGAGGTAACTCAATCAGATGTAATGAGGAAAAAACATTTTTCTGTCAAGTGCCTGGAAACATGAAAAAAAATTTTTTTTATTCCTTATCCACTCTCTTGTCTATGTATGCAATTTCAAGGGAAAATATATACTATTACTTTTATATTTATATGCATTTTAGAGTTTTTTTCATGCAATATCAATGAAAACTCAGAATTTTCCATCTTAAAAAAATGGCCTGGTTATACCCCATTAAACAAGTCAAGCAGCAAAAACCTTTTTATATAAATTATCCTGGAAAAATATATATAATTATGAAACGTGTGATATGTTCGTAACTCATCAACCCCTGAAAGACAATGGACTCTTCTGTAAATCAATGACTTGGACCAGTCCAAATGTGTCTTTAAGGGGTGAATAAGTTAACAGTGACAGGAGTGTGTGAACAATGATTACTCACCAGTTGATGGCAGTTGACGAGAACTTCATACTTCCATCATCCTCCGGAAGCGAGGCATTTACAATGGAGCAGTGATAACCCTGGCTAAAAAAAAAAGAAAAAACATGAATGAATAATAAATCTATTGTAAATTTGTTATTGATTAATTCTTCAATAAATAAAGAATGAGTATATTTTTTTATGAAAACAACTAACCACCTCCGAATAATAATGAACTCTCATTACTACTGATGATATACATACATATTGTATTTTAGCCAAGTCGGCCTGTCTAAAATGTACATTATAAACCAATCTCTCACTGCTCCCATTTTCTGATATGTGGTGTAGATGATCTAATGCTATCCCCAATTTTTTTTCTTTTTCATAAAGGCAAAAAATTATTCAGTCAGGTTTTACCGTTTACCATATCAATCATGCATATTTTATTATTCATGAAGCTTCTGACAATGTGAGTAAACAGTGCTTGCATTTGTCAACCAATCAGATCAAGGCTTTTATTGTACTGGATCAACAGACTCTCTTAAACTTCTGTTGTTGATCACAGCTACTGTGATTGGATAAATTGGACACACCTACTCCTTATAAATATTCATTAGTTACTAGTGATTTCGGTTGCATGAAATCAAGGGTAGGAAAGAGCATAGCAATTCCAGACTGCCTTTATGATGATGGTTTAAGTGATATTGATCACTTCGTTATAATTGTATAAAAAATGTTGGTTAAGGCATCTGGGGACATACTCAGAAATTGGTTTGTTATAAGCAAAAATTTGTTATATAAAATTTGTTGTAAAATTGTTTTTCAACTGAAGAATATACATGTATTAAGACATTCAGTCAGGGAATATAAATTGATTCGTTACGTGCATAATTTCATACAAACCAAGTTCATTGTATTCAAGTTTTACTGTATATGGTATAAAGGAGGGACTGTGAAGGGTTTTTAAGTTATGAGTAACAAAATTCATTTAAGGGGGTGGGGCAAGACCCTCAAATACACCACTGAATGTATCTTCCAATAGAGATCAAGAATATATATTGATTAAGGGTAGGGATCGATGTGAATGGTTCTTAAATTATAAGAAAAAAAAACATTTATCTTAGGGGTGGTTCAGGACATCCAAAGACTCCATATACACCACAATATCTGTCAAGAATATAAATGTGAATGTTATTAAAGGTATAAGTAAAATTATATATTTCAGGGAGTGGGGCAAGACCCCCCACATACACCACTGAATGTGTCTCCTTATAACAATCAATAAAAATATAAAGGTTTAAGGGTGGGAATGTGAACATTTTTTTTTTTAAAGTTTTAAGTACAAATATGAATTTCAAAAGGGGGAAGGATCACCAAGGACCCCAACATACACCAATGAATGTGTCTACCCATTTCAAACACGAATATATATAGTTTAAGGGTAGGCATGTAAACCGTTTTGCAAGAAATATACATAAAACAGAAATTTAAGGAGATGGAACATACACCCCAAAAGACCTGAATGCACGTCAATTAGCACTGAGCCTCCGGTAAACGGAAAGAAAGTCACAGGAAAAAAAGTCACAAATTTGATAGGAAAAAAAGTCACAGGAAAAAAAGTAACAAGAAAAAATGTTTTTTAGAAACTAAATTTGATTACTGTATATTATGTGTTAAATAATTGCATAATTTCAAAAAGTATGACTTATTAATATTCAGCTTGGATGCTCTAATTAATTCATGAAAGAAATCAAATTTCTGACAATATTAAGTGTATGGTTTCCAATCAAGGGACATCAGGAAAATTCATATACCCATAATTAATAAAATTGCTTCCTTTAACTTACAGCAGTAAAAGCTAATTACTGCTGATATACCTTTAATTGTTTCTTTAACACTAAATTTGTACATCAGAATTGTTCACTATAGGAAATGCTAAAACCTTCCATAGAAAATTCTGTTAAATTGACAAAAAACTTGGAAGCTTAAAATATAAAAAAATTGGAGGAAATGTATGGCTTTAATGAAGTTTTCTCATATAAGGGACAGCATTAACAAATTTTATCATAACATCATGGAAATCATCAGAAGTAACAAAGGTGGTGTAAAAATCTGCTATCAAGGGTACATGTATACCAAGCATGCTACCCTAAAGACACTGCAGTGGTGGAAGTGTGTCAAGAGATCCAGTACTGGTTGTAAAGGTTCCATCAGTACGTCATTGCAACATGAGAACACGACTACAGTGCAGCCACATAACCATGACTCATGTGAGACCAACATAACATATACAAAAGCCAGACTCACCATGAAGGAGCAGGCTACCAACACCAGGGACAAACCAAGCCAGACTTTTCCCCCCTAAGGAATTGGAAAATGTGCCCTTTTCTTTGACCTTCTTTCCTATAGTATTACTCAAAGACTTAGCAAATATGATTTTGTCCGACAAATACGACCATGACTCTACTACAAACAGCTTTTTCAAATTGTGACTTTTCTTTAGATATGGTCATATTCTTGTTTGTGATTTTATTTCTTGTGACTTTTATTTCTTTTAGATATATTCTTATTCACCACCAATATCTCATACATAGATTGTGACTTTTTTTCCTGTGACTTTATTTCCTGTAACTTTTTTTCCTGTGACTTTTTATCCGTGACTTTTTTTCCGTGACTTTTTTTCCTGTGACTTTTTTTCCTACATTCGAGCCTCCATCCCAATAGAATCTCCAACCAAACTATTGGCAACCTAGCTAACATCATCATCAACATGAGAACCATGACCGTAATGAACGTAACATTGATCTGAATACAGCAAATTTTTTAAAAAAAAAAAAAATGTAAAAAATGTAAAAAAAAACAATTAAACTTCACAACATCAATAGTAGATACCGACAGGAACATCCAGAACAAATGACAACATACATCCTAAATATCAACAGAACAGCAAGCTTATAACAAAAACATTGATCTCAACAAAGCAAATTTTTGTCAAAAAAACAAAAACAAAATATTTATTTTGATCCAATTTTATTAGGATAATAAGACCATTTTGACATCAATTTTATGGGAAATATAGGTTCAATTGAGGGCATGTGTTAAGGTACTGACATTAAACATATATTAGGTCTACATTAAATCCCAGATTTATGGTCATGTCTGCCAGAATAAAATAAAACATAAAATTTAACGACTAGGTTATTTACAATTTAATTACCGGTGAGTTTTAACCAGTTCACTTGCGGTAGGCCGGTGGTCTCTCCCCTGGTACACTGTAACCAGGTTATCTCCTCCTCCACCAATAAACAGTGGCTGCCACCGTATAAAAACTGGCCACCACCATATGACTCAAAATTTGTTGAGGTGTTGTGAAAAACACTATTCAATTTTCAAAAATCCGAGTGAGTTTTGTGAAACTGACTATAGAAACAATAATAACAGTATGACATGCCCTTGACTTCAGTGTCATTTAAAAGTAAAATTCCCACTGCAGCACTTGGCAGGTTTAACACATACGAAATGTCATGTCTTAACCACGGGCTCCACTCTAAATGTACTGGGCTACTTCAAAGCCCTAATTGATAATGATTGTTTAATATACTTTATAAATCAAGAATTTTATTGACCAACTTGAAAGGCACAAGTTTAATTGTATCTTGTTGGTACTTTTTCAACAATAACTATTTTGTTATCAACATTCTTGGCCTGATTTCTGACCTTCTGCCAGTCACTTTTTGATATATTTTCAGTTGATAAGATTAACAATAAAATGAAAATTTACATGTATGTAAATATAGGTACAAATTAAAGCGTAAAAAATTGTATGTGTATATGTAAACACAGGTGAAAATCAAAGCTATATATGTAGATTGTAATGTAGGGATTTACGAACTTTAGAGGAGCATTAACTTTGTTTACCGAAAAAAAAATTATTTCAGTTTATTCTACTTTTACTACTTGTATTTGATGTAGAATAACAAATAAGTGATATACACAGGCGTAAAAAAAAATCTTATATTCCTATATACATGTACAGTTAAACCTGCTACAGCGACCACCTTTATATAAGGATTGCCTGTTTATAAAGGCCAGTTTTTTTCAAGTCCCTTGACTGCATACTTCAACTAAATTTAACCTGTGTATAAGGGTCACCTGCACATAAAGGTCAATATTTTCTGGTCCCTTGGGTGGCCCCTATATACAGGTTTCACTGTAGTACTATTTCTCACCAGGTGCAGTGTTATGAAAAGAATTTTTCTCACAATTCACAAATAGACCATTACACAAATTAAAATGAAGTAACAAAAAATGTAAAACATACAAATTTTGACAAGATTTTATAGATTATGTGTTCAGGTTTTCATGTTCTGAAGGAAAGTATTCATTTCACATGTTTCAGTGATAGCTCAATTACTTAAAAAATCGTAGCTTTAATCATGACGGTTATAATCAAGCAACCTGAACCAATAAGTGGTTGCAGAATGGGAAATAAGAATTAATTACCTGAGAAGGCTGAGTGACACCTGTAGAAGATGGATAACTATAAATTTGCACTGTAATGGATGATACTTAAATGAAGAACTCTAAAAAAAAAAACTCTGAAGAACTATTTTTGGGGGTTTTAGTGGGTGTTATTATAAATTTAATTTACTTTAAATAAATGTAGGCCTATTCAATTTTAACAACCTGCATATAATGGTATGCACTTTTATAGACAAAAATAATAGAATATTTTAGATTTAAAATTGAAATAAGTTAAAAATACTAGTTGTAGGCAGCACTTTCCTTTTGTGTTTTATTTGCTTTCATCAAACTCAATCTTGCTCCGAATTATTCGTAAACTATCTATGTATTTATTAATTTTTGTTGAATTTATTTTTTTTTTTAATTCATTTTCAATTTTATATCTGTCACATACGAGATTTACGACTGAGTTGCTGTTTCAATATGGCGTCGGCTACTGCACTTCTAGTGGATAGTAAATATAAACAACCTCTATAATTAAATTGTTATTACACATTAATTCCGTACAAATTGTAATATTTGAATTGCCTGTGAGCTAAAGATTATTATTTGACTATTTTTACACAGAAATAATCACGGATAGTGAAAATAAAGCTAGAGTTCTTTCAGGGTTCTTTAGATCGAGTTCTTCATTTAGAGTCACTTCACTGTTATTTCTCTTTAAACTGAAAATGTTACCAGCAGTGGCTAATGGCTATAAGGATTTGTTTGTTTGTTTGTTGTTTAACGTCCCACTCAAGAATATTTCACTCATATGGAGACGTCACCAAATGCCGGAGAAGGGCTTCAAATTTTGGCCTATGCTTGGCGCTTACGGCCATTGAGCAGTGAGGGTTCTTTAACGTGCCGACACCTACTGTGACACGGGACCTCGGTTTTTACCTTCTCATCCGAAGGATAGGAAACCAACCTGTCGTCAGCTGGACTCAAGCTCACGACCTCACAATCAAGGGCTATAAGGAATCTTTGTATGTCCAAGTATACACATTTTCATTCATTGTCCACAAAATTTGGTTCATGAGATGAACCCTTTCAACACAAAATGACTTGACTTCAACAGTAGACAAGAACATACCAGTTAGATACTATGGGGTTACAGGATTAATCCTTGCTTACAGCTGTCATGGCTGTGGTTGTGTCAATGTCATAGACATTGAGTCATGTGACTCTCAATGAATGTTACTTCTCAAGTGGACTAGTCCATTTATTTTGTAGTTGATTTAGCTTGTCATTAAGCATGTCCAGAGCACAATGATTTGTGTGAGAATTTTAAACTCATCTCATCTGCAGGAAGTGTGTGATTGAGAGACTTAATTTTTTTTATATAAGTCTTTCACCCCTAAAGACACATTTTAACTGGTCTCTGGTCTAAATGTATGTCCTTGATTCACAGAAGAGCCCATTGTTTTTCGGGGAAGGATTAGTTTTGCATTTGTGATCATGAAACAGGAAAACAGATCTATTGGAAAAATATGAAACATGACCCTTAAATGAACAGTTAAACATGAACACATATTTTTGTTAAGGCCATAATAAAAAAATTGCTAGATTCTCATCCACTTTTTCAAAAAATTTGGGGCGGGGGGGGCGAATTTTATTTTTTATTTTTTCTGAAATGGAATTGGACATGAATATAACTAAATTGACTCGGCAAACAGTGAAAAAAAGACATTGTTAAGCTATCCTTCATGTCAAAATATAATAATAACACAAAATCAACAATTTAAACAAAAACTGTTTATATCAACATCATGTACATGTATGACTAGGGATAAAAATTGTAACCAATGTTATGCCAAAAGCGTTATTTTTTTGCTTGAAGGCCGTCAATACTGAATTGATAAGAGGTGCTGGTATATGGCATCCCATTCCTTCTAATGTATGATGATTTCATCAATGTAGGCTACCATAGACAGACAGCCAATGTATGCTTACCCCACTAAAAAATCCTATTTTTGCTCTTGTACATCAATAATGTCATTCTGGGGCAGCACGATTCCAAAAGACCCAAATAACATCCAAAATTACCCCAAACAACATCCAAAATACCCAAAAAACTTTAAAACAGAACAATTTTAGTAATCTTATTATAATATGATGAATATTTCTAATGGCAGATGTTTTTGACTTTGATAATTTTTCAAGTTCATGAGAAGTGATAAATGTTGACTAGCTGTCTCTGAAAGATACAGAAGAAAATGCATTTCAAATGATTATTGATGCAAACTTATTTCGATTTAATTGTTTTTTGGATGTTTTTGGGTAGCTTTTGGGGGGGGGGGTAAATCGTGCTGCCGCATTCTGTAGCTTTATTTTTTCATTAACTTGTTGCTCTTCTCGGGTAAATAGTTTGCCTTTGATGCTGCAGACATAAGAATACACAGGATCATTGTAACCAGAACCATCCGAGGGAAAACTCCAATATCGCCAACTTTGCATTTAGGGTCTTGAAACGAACGTTCCGTTTTTAGATTTTCCAACAGTAACTGTTGCTTATCTAGCCCTATCGGGGCAGAAGTCCTCCCTTCCAAGATGCCCATTTTCACAGCAGTGCGATCATTTCAACCACATATTTCTTACCACTGACGTCCGATATTTGTTGGTATGCTTACTTGATCTTTAGATTTATAAATTCATCGTCAAAAGTTTCTCATGACATAATTCCATATCTCTGAGATGATCAACACGTAGTTTTTTATATTCACGGGGTCGAAAGAAGAAAATGACGTTCGTTGATTGGTTGATCGTAAATGCATATTCATTGTTGCTTATTATCAACCAATCAGCTAACGTCTTAAACTTTCTATCGACGAGTTGTCAATATAAAAATAACCACCGGAAGTCATCTGAAGCAGAACATTACACAATCGACAGACACGGGATATTATGTATTCGATTTAAAAAACGTACAAAATCGGGGCGGGCGGGGATGAGAATCTAGGATTTTTTTTATTATGGCCTAATGAGAAAACTGAATTTGGAAAGAATTGGCTAGCCAAAAGTTCCCCCTATGGCAGAGCGAAGTGTCGAGTAACTTGAGTTAACTCATATATAATTTTTCAACAATATTTTTACAATACAGGAATAAATGAGCCTTAGAAGATTTTCACGTTTCTTGAATTTTGATAGTCAATTCTTTCCCTTGTAGCTACTATCTACTTATGCCCCCGGAGAATTAGCTAGCCAAAGGTTTCTCCCCTGAATGATCAAATAGGGGGCGAAAGAACTGGCTAGATAACCTAAAATTTAAACTCATCCAGGTCAAAAAAGGGTTCACAAGACTCCACTCCGCCAGGTTATATGTATTTTACTACACTCAGAAATTATGCTGAATTTGGAATGCTCAAGTATGACCTATACCAAAACCATAAATCTAGTGAATACAATTTTGATATCAAGTACTTACATCTACTTATATACAAGCTTAAATATCCTATAATAGATCAATGTTCTACCCCACCTTAGACAAAGTACTATACTCTTACTCATAAACTTAAAATATATATGAGTCACTGTCAGAATAAATTGAGATAGAAAAACTGAGTTTCTGACATTTTTATAATAGTAACAGTTGATTACAGTACGTTACATTTGCTAAATTTTTTACTTTTGTAAGTTCAATATGTCTGGCCCAGTTGCTTATTGATTTTTTGTGTTTTTGTTTTTTTTGGGGTTTTTTTTGGTTTTTTTTTGTTGCTGCACATTCCACCAAGAATTTTTTACTTCACCGTAAATCTGGAAATTTTCACGGGATTTTATTTTCACAATAAAAAAGTTCTCAATCTATTCCCGAGATGATATTTTTGTGATTTTGAATGTCCATTAGGTTCGCTCATTCACCCCAAAAGACATATTGGAACTGATCTAAGTTATTGATTTATAGGGAGAGTCCATTATTTTTCAGGGACTGAAGAGTTAGACTATTATCATACTTCATTAGGCAATAATTTAATTTTCGTGATTGGGAGCTCTTGCGAAATTATGCGGAAATACAAATTCACACGAGTAGAGACCGGATTTACAGTTTGTGCAGATGTCACCAGTTTATGGTAACTTATGCAACAAATTTTGACCTTTGCTATGGTCTGTTGCCAATGCTGTCACCTGTGAGGATTCATATATGTGCCGTGCCTACTGGAACATGAGACCTTCATTTTAAATAGCATGGACCCATACAAAATGTTGCTCTATAGTCAACATTGTTATATATGCAAATCATTGAGAATCCACAAAAATATATGTTTATGTGAATATGAACTTTGACCTTAAAAACTGACATAATGTGAAAATTTAGAATTATATGGAAGAGATTTGACCACACTCAAATGAAAAACATCTAAAATAAGTGAATATTAATATCAAAGGTCATCAATTATAGGTCTAGGTCAAAGGGTCAACATGTATAAAAATGAAAATGAATATATGATTATGCAAATTGACCAATTTTTTATGATATCCTGCATAATTAAACAGTTTTATAAGCAATAATTAATTAGAGGACCAAAGACAACACTACTGTAATAAACTTAATCCGTCATTAATGAAGCAGTTCACTCAGAGGTCAAACCTATGTTGTGAGGTGAGTTTGACCTCAACTGTGAAAGGTCAATTTTTTTTTAGAACAGATAAATCATGATAATGGGAAAGATGGGAATCTTTTCTTGAGTGGAGTTTTGTGTGTGTGTGTGTAGAGTAATTGTTTTATTGTTAAAAATTTATCAATACAGTCATTCAACCCTACAGACACATTTAGACTGGCCTAAGTCACTGATTCATAGAAAAATTCATTATTTCTCAGGGGTTGATGAATTAAATGGAGGTGCCAGGAGCTAAATTCAAGAACAAAAAATATTGACCTGTGCTATGGTATTATGCCTAATACAGTGAGAGTTCTTATCATGCCAAGATCTCATTACAACAATACTGCAGGGCTTGAATTTAATGGGTTTTTCCCCAAGTGGCCTAAAGGGCCAATAGCATATAAATTCTACTAGCCCCCATCAAACTTCTGCTGTCCCACAAATAACTAAAAACTTTAAAAAATATATAAATTAATTTCATCAGGGATTTTCCTAGGCTGATTTTGGGTCCAGTTACAGGACCCATTCCAAATGCAAAAAAGGTTTGTGTTTTTCCCAAAATTATGCAAAAATTTCCCATTTTGAAATTTACAATAAAAAATAAAGTATTTGCAAACAAATGTCTCAAATTAAATGTTTCTATTTCAATTATTAAAAATGTCGTT
The DNA here is from genome assembly GCA_030159075.1 of Atrina japonica. Classification (NCBI taxonomy): domain Eukaryota; kingdom Metazoa; phylum Mollusca; class Bivalvia; order Pterioida; family Pinnidae; genus Atrina; species Atrina japonica. The sequence continues at coordinate 507,870 of BROG01000377.1, forward strand.
TTTTCCCCCACGTTTCCCTAAATACACACAAAAATGTCTAAACATATTTACATAAATAATGAAATGTACATATCCAATTATGTCCTCATGTCACTTTACTACTCTGACCAAATTCTGTTGTTTGTATAAATGTTTAAAATTCTGTAACATTTTACATTTGTATTAAGTACATGATGATAGATATATGACATAATATAAAAAACAACATTGGCAAAGTCGAGATTTATACAACTGGAATGTTTGTATAACATGACGTGTTTAAAACTATTTCTGGCACCTGTTTTAACCTAGCAGAATAAATTATTTTAAGGTTGCAGTTGTTGTCAACACTAGAAAACTAAGGGTGCTGCAGTATGTCAGTGATAGAATAAATGAAATTGACACATGTCTCGTTAGAAAATAACCCCAGAAAAATAAAATTGTCAACATATGAAGATTATGTGTCACATTTAGGAAAAGCTGTGTAATTTTTCTTTTGAGGCATGCGTGCTCAATCACCCCATTGTTTGGTCAAAATACTGCAAACGTGGAAATTTGTGTGTGTGTGTGTGTGATTTACACTCAATTCGCGATGACAAGTTTTTCGATTTTTTTGGTGTAAATTAGGTACACCCCATGCACCAGCCCACAGTTGTGCTAAGAATCATAGTTTAGTACAGGACTGCTCGCAGTAATTTGCTGACATCACATTGAAAACCACACATATGGTTTGAATAAGAAAACCGTGAACTAAACAACACATGGAAATGTGCACGTTTACATGTATAGAAGATATATAAAAGATAGAAATATAGAGCACAGACCGTATACATGTAATATAACCTTAGTGCACTCAACATTGATGTGTTAGTGTGTCTTCCAATACCACCATGTAAGGGAGATTACTCACTACTGACTACTGCATGAATTTCTGTCTGTTTCAACATATATATATATATATATATATATATATATATATATATATATATATAAAATCAATTTCAGTGAGTTAGTTTTCATGTGCCTGATGATCAATATAGTAAAATGTTCCTCAGGTAAACGGTAGACACTCTCACCATCTAGTATAACAGAAGTATTTAATCACCACTGATAGTATCACCTAAGTATTTAATCACCACTGATAGTATCACCTAAGTATTTAATCACCACTGATAGTATCACCTAAGTATTTAATCACCACTGATAGTATCACCTAAGTATTTAATCACCACTAACAGCATCATCTAAGTATTTTCTCACCACTGATACATGTAGTATCACCTAAGTATTTACTTACCACTGATAGTATCACCTAAGTATTTACCCACCACTGATAGTATCACCTAAGTATTTACTCATCACCGATAGTATCACCTAAGTATTTTCTGACCACTGATAGTATCACCTAAGTATTTACCCACCACTGATAGTATCACCTAAGTATTTTCTGACCACTGATAGTATCACCTAAGTATTTACTCACCACTGATAGTATCACCTTAGTATTTAATCAAAACTGATAGTATCACCTAAGTATTTACTTACCACTGATAGTATCACCTTAGTATTAAATCACCATTGACAGTATCACTGAAGTATTTACTTACCACTGATAGTATTTCTGGTCGTCCAGTACCACCCTCACGATATAAAGAAAACATAGCATCAGCTTCAAGAAAAGATCCACAATACGGAAGCCCAATCCTGTCATAAAATGATAAAGTATATAATTCATTAAAAACTAACTTTCTCAAACATAATCATGTCAAAACTGAAGTTATAATAGAATTCTATTTAATCTATTTTTTATCTGTTACATGATGGATTTTGCAAAATGTAATATGATATACACTCACAAAACTGTTATATTGTATTAACTCACAAAACTGTTATACAATATAAACTCCCAATCTGTTATATGGTGTAAACTCACAAAACTGTTATATGATATAAACTCACAAAATGGTAATATTGTATAAACTCACAAAACTGATATAAACAAAACTCCCCAAACTAATATATGATATAAAGTCACAAAACCTTTATATGATGTAAACTAACCTGACTTATATATGATATGAGCTCACAAAACTATTATATTATATAAACTCACAACACTGCTATATCATACTAACTCACAAAAACTTTTATATCATATAACTCACAAAACTGTTATATGAAATAAAGTCAAAACACTGTTCTTCAATACAAACTCACAAAACAAAAACTTTCATATGATATAACTCACAAAACTGTTATATGAAATAAAGTCAAAACACTGTTCTACAATACAAACTCACAAAACTGTTATATTGTATTAACGCACAAAAACTTTCATATGAGATAACTCACAAAACTGTTATATGAAATAAACTCAGAGAGATGTTATATGATATAAACTCACTAGACTGTTATATGATGTAAACTCACAAAACTATTATATTGTATTAACTCACAAAACTGTTTTACAATATAAACTCACAATTGTATACAATAATTACTCACACAACCATTATACAATATAAACTGTTAGACTCACATAACTGTCATATAATACAGGCTCACAAATCTGTTATACAAATATATAAACTTACGTGTTGAAGGATTTCTCACAAACAGCCGCCTTAACCGGCCTCTAAGTGATAGCTCATTGGTAAAGTACTTGACAGACACGGACCTGTAAAAACAAAACATTTATATTTCATGTTAATATCATTAAAACCAAATCCTGTTTTATTACAGTTAATTAATGCAATATCTATATGCAATTTATATATATATATTATATATATATATATATATATATATATATATATATATATATATATATATATATATATATATATATATATATATATATATATATATATATATATATATATATATGTACATGTATCTTAATACTTAATATTCACACCCTAATTTTATGATTTGAATTTAAGACAAAATTGATCTGAAATATTGGAACAGCTAAATATCACCTTCCATTTCAAGAATGGGGATTTATGCATTGACATTACCTTTTAAAATTATTGTTCTGTTAGAAATACTACGGAAAAAATATATGAATTTGTTTAAAGGTTTTGTTTTCATTTTGGTTCACATAACAGCTGGGCAGTTGAATAGCTAAAAATAAACATGAAGGATAATGAAGTAATAAATGTTTAAATGCTGTTTTATGATGGAAAAGCTCAAAACATAAGTATTAGTCAAGTCATTAGGTTTAATCAAATTCACCTAATCCTGCAATCTGATTGGCTAGCCAGCTCAAATTTGGAATATTTTTATGTTACACATTAGAATATTCCTATGTTTTAAGCAATTAGTCCAAAGTGTTTTAAGCTTAAATGAAGGTGTTTTCTAGCTAATCAATATTATGGTAAATTTTAACTAATGCTATGTACTCTTATCAATGCAGTTTTAAACCTAAGTTTAATACATTGACACACATTGAAACTCATTTTATGAGTCTCACCTCACCAATAAAGGGCCTTCACCTAGAACTGAGTTTATAGTTTCATCTGACAAATAAAAGACCTTATCTAAAACTGGGTTTATCAAGTTTCATCTGACAAATTAAAGGATCTTCATCTAAAACTGAGTTTATAGTTTCCTCTGACAAATTAAAGGACCTTTCTCTAAAACTGGGTTTATAATATCATTTGAGAAAAAAAGGACCTCATCTGACATAATCTTCCCAAGTCAAGGTTTTCTGATCCACTTTGTTCCTTATAGACCTTGACAAATTTGGCCTGTATAATGAGACTTTAAGGCATAAATTTCCATTGGTCACAATCACCAATGAATGAGCCAATCAGAACATGTCTTACAATCGCATCCACCACATGATAGACGGGAAAGTACATAAACACTGAATAATGGCGACCAGCAGGATATGCCATTGTTGCCACCGTTGACTGCCAAACATGAAGTAATATATATTATGTAATATGTACTAATATATAGTATATGTTATTCAAGTGCCCCCTAGTGGACCGTTTATTGACAGATTTCATTTTCGTTGGCAAACTTTGTAGATATTGACTGTACAATCATGCATACAAAATTTGAAAGTCATCTGATCATCAGTCCATGAGAAGATTTTTAAAGATGTACCAAGTTTTGGTCCGTTTTGGCTTTCTTGGGTCCTCTATGGGTCCTAGCGCCTTTTCATTCACAAACATTATGCAGCTTCACATGGGGATGATACATGCCATTATTGGTATTGCCATTACTGGTTCATGAGTCAAAAATGCATTAAATTTGACAAAAATCTTATATTTTCTGTTTACTTAGGTCCCTGTGACCTTGACCTCTGACCCTAAGACCTTGAAATTTTGTCAAAATAATCCTTAGATAATTACTAACAACTTTCTTACATACTTTTGTATACAAAAAGTCAGTTTTGAGTTATTATGCCATTTGTATAAAACTGTACCCTATGTTATCAAAGTGCCCCCTGTTGGCTCATTTATGGACAGATATCATTTCTATTCACAAACGTCGTAGATATTGACATAACAATCATGCATACAAAATTTGAAACTCACCTGATCATTGGTTCATGACAGGAAGATTTTTAAAGATGTACAAAGTTTTTAACCTTTTGGTCCCTTTTAGGGCCCCTATGGGGCCTAGACCCTTTTCACTCGCAACCTTTATGTGGTTTTACATGGGAATGCTATATGCCAAGTTTGGTTAAATTTGGCTCACTGGATAATTGCATAAAACAGTCCAAAACATGAAAAATCAACTTAAAAGGGGAAATAATTCCCATAAGGGGCTAACTGACAGTTTGGGCCCTATTGATATTTTTGTAGATATTTGCTGAACATTTTTGCATTTTTTTTTTCACTTTTACTCTATTTTAAAATATGAAAAATCCACAAAAAGAGGGAAATAACTCACTTAAGGGGCCATCGAAGAATTTCCACAAAAATAAAATATTGGTAGCTTTTTGCAGATGGCTCATTTTAAGGTAATGGTTTTTTCTAGCTTTTGTAATATTGGAGATACATGTATTAAATCAAAAATATCTGCTGACTCATTCATTCTATATTTAGCAATGGCAGCCATGTGTACTCCTAGCCCATTTTCATCGGCAACCTTAATGCAACTTTACATGGTTATACTTCCTGTCATGTTTGGTTCAAACTGGCCCAATGGTTCTGGAGGAGTAGTAAAAAAATTCGAAAATTTTACGAAGAAAAATTATATTTTCCATTTACTTAGGTGCCTGTGATCCTGATCATTGACCCCACGACCTTGAACTTTTGTCAAAACGATCCTTAAACAATTACTAACAACTTTCTCATATATCTTTGTATACAAAAAGTTGATCAGTTGTGAGTTATTAAACAATTTGTAATACAATTGTACCCTGCATTACTAGGGCCTCCTAGTAGCTAGTTTATGAACAGATTTCATTTACCATCAACTTTGTATATATTGACTTTACAATCATGCATACAAAATTTGAAAGTCATCTGATCATTGGTTCAAAAATATTTTGAAAGATATACCAAGTTTTGGTCCTTTTTGGCCCCTTTGGGGTCCCTATGGGTCCAACCCCTTTTTCAAACCGTTTATGCGGCTTCACATAGGGGTTCTATATGCCAAGTTTGGTTAAAATTGGCCCACTGGTTCTTGAGAAGATTAAGTCGAAAATGTGTAAAAGATAACAACGGACGAAGACAGACAAAAGATGGTGTCTACAGGTCACCATGAGTCTATGGCTCAGGTGACCTAAAAAATACATGTAATTTCATTTCTATAAGCCCTACTCAACTAAAAGTTATAGATCCATCCATATGTACATGTATTTCATATATATATATATATATATATATATATATATATATATATATATATATATATATATATATATATATATATATATATATATATAATTTCTATAGGAGTTCTATACAATTATAATTACCTGATACATAGTTATATATTTACCAAATACGCAGTTAATATATAAGTATAGTTACCTGATCCATTCATCTTCATTTTCGTCATCACTCTCGTTCATAAAATTGAGGTCAATCCCGTCACATACTGTATCATACACCATGTTTTAGTCATACCTAAAAATTACCAACATAAATTACTTAATTACCGGTACTTAATCACCAAATTACGTTGTAAACGTTACGGTTAAAATCACTGAAGGTGAGACGTCTGCAACTCAGCCACCCCGCAAACTCTCGTGCGAGCTTATAAAATTCGGATTACACTTTTTTATGCGGAATTACATTGAACATACAGGATTAGGAAGCAGAGAGACCGCTAGGGTTTAAAAACAGACAAGTCTAAAAGAGAAGGGCCCTGAGGCGAAGGACAACCTTAAGGATAAACAAAAAGCTTACACAAAAAGAATTTTTTCTTCAGTGATAATTCTTTTTTAAATATATCAAATGAGTAATCTTAAACTGATAACCTAGCGTTTATCTCTTTCCTAAACATTATGCATAATAGGGATATAACGTAAATTTCGGCTATTTTGGCCACTGTTTATGTTTGGCCAATTTGGTCACCCTATTAAAATGGTCAAAAAGTAAACCGTCAAAAATATGTATATAATGTTTCTAACGGTACTTTTAAAAAATTATATTTTAAAAAGTGTTTTAATAAATTAACAAACAAGAGATTTTTAAAATAACAATGTGTGGACGTTAATCTTAATTAGGTACCGTGTGACGCATCAATTCTAACTTCTTTATTATTCTACGGGCACTCTCATCTCTTAAGTATTTCGAAATTTCAAACACCTGGGGCCTGTTTTACGAAAGATCCAAGTCCTAAATCCTAACTTTTAGCCCCAGCTACCATGGCAACGCATCGCTGATTGGTCAGTCCCATGACAATTAGGGCTAAGACTTAGGATTTTGGACTTACGACCTTTGGTAAAACAGGCTCGTGGAATGTTCGACACGACAAGACAGAGATCTGCTGGTCAGATTTAAACATGATATAAATATAAATGACCAAAATTTAACTGACCAAAAAATAGCCCTTCATTTCATGACCAATGGAGAGATCAAAGTTTAGGAACCTGGACGTCAAAATGCCCCAATTTACGGCATATATAGCATTTACTAATATTCATTGTCACGCCTGGTGAATCACGCCTGTTGAAGAAGACTCACACATGAAGCTAATACCCAGCCTCAAAATGACATTCAGTGTCAAGTGGTACGACTGCGATTTAGAATAAAATAAACATTCGTTACAAATTTTGAACTCCTAATGACAATGTTTGTATACATTAAAACCCTAAAAGAATGCATTAACATCAGAGTAAACACAGTGCATAAATAAGTATGACTGGAATATATTATAGGAGCTGCATAAGATTATTTGTTTGAAGTCGTTTTACGCAATACTCAGCATTTTTATTCTGGGGCAGATCCAAGAAATTTTAAAGAAGGAACATAAAGTTGATTTTTTTTCTTCTATTTTTGGGGGGGGGGGGGGGCGGTGACAAGACAATTTTGTGTAAAGAATTGGATATCATCGAGAAAAGGCCAACGGAAATGTCTTTACTGATATGTAGGGGGACATTTTAGAGAGAGAGAGAAGTGAAATAAAAGAAAGCGTAGTCAAAAGCCATAAAATCGAAAATATATAGATAATGCCAGGGCGGATCCAAGATTAAAAGCTAGAGGGAAGAAAAATTATCTGATTGTTTCGATCGAGCGTAGCGAACGCAAAAAATTGTAACTTATTTTTACTAATTTTTCAACTTTTTATTTTAAAAAATGTAGGTTTTTAAAATTTTTTGTCAACTTCTGTACTTTTGGGTTGATTTTTACTATACATTCATCTATACTTTGGTGTCCGAGGGAGGGGCGTACGCCGGCCCTTTACGCCCCCTTCAATCCACCAGTTATTCAACGATAATAATGGTCGCGACCAGTTTTTAATGGTGAAGAAGAGTATCCTGTTATAATGAACGCCGGAAGAGACCATCCGCCTTCCACAAGTAAACTTGCAAATTTTCTCACAAAAAAAAAAGAGAAAAAAAAACAGCTTAGGTTCCAGTTGGGCTCGAAAACCTTGTTTTGGTAGATGCTTAAAGGGGCATTAGCTGTGTTTTATTCAAACAAGAATCTCCACTATCATGTTCCCACTTTTTGATTTACCAGGAGTTTTACCAAAAAGAATTATCATGTTCCCACTTTTTGGTAAAACCCCTGGTAAATCAAAAAGTGGGAACATGATACCACTATTTTACTGCATAGACTGATATACAATAACAAATAAAAATTCCTAAATTCCTATATATTTTGTGAAAATTGCTTCAGAAACTCATGTTTGGCACTTTTTCACTTGCAATTGAAAAACTCCGTCTTACTATTCGTATATGAATACCACATATCATTGGGCCTGACCTTATTTTCACATATATAGGAATATAAGATTTTTTTATGCCTGTGTATAGCTCTTATTTGTTATTGTACACCAAGTACCAGTAGTAAAAATAGAAAAAATAGAAATAATGTTTTGGGGTAAACACAGCTAGTGACCCTTTAAGATGTTAAACAAATTCAAAACATTACAATAATGAATAACACAGAAGATTATAATTTAACAACATACTAAGGTCAACATTGGACAAACATGTAGTCCGGGAAATCCAGAGGTGGGATCTGGGCCTGAAATCACCAGATTTACTCAATACTCAAGCTCAACTTCTGTTTCTTTATTTTGACTATAAAATTGTTTATAAAACTTTTGGATGTTAGTGATTAGGAAACATATTATGATTTTTAATCATTTACATGTAAATTTTTGCGTCACATTTATGATTTTCCTTTTAAAAAACGAATAAATACGTTGAGTACGGTACTCAAACTTTGAGTACGTACTCAAACATTTTTTTAATATTTCTGAAATTTTCTTCAAATGGGCAATATTTTTTATCATTACTTACAATTGTATGCCATCAATATACAAACATGTCCAATTACAGAAAAAAAAATTGCATGTTTTTACCTTAAAATCGCTAAAAGTTAGTTGAGCTTGAGTACTGAGTAAATTTGGTGACTTTGGGCCCTGGTGTCATTAAGGAGTATACATACCCCATTGACCTGTCACATCCACCTTGGCGAGTTCATAATTAATTCACTCATAAAGACTGTTAGATTTCTTTTTTTCAAATGATACAGAGAATAAAATTCAGTTGATAGAAACATCTTATGTTAGTATCATTTGATAACTTTTTAATTTTCAAATTTGCAAGTTTACAAATGACAAAACGAAAAAAATATAAATTTTTTTTTTAAGAAATTCCGTATATGCCTTGTCTTAACACTACCTATCTCAGACCATATTTAGGAACGTAATAAATGTTCTGTCTTTTGAAAATTTCATCCCTTAATATAGGATAAGTCCAGGCCGTCCCCAGCTCTTAGCTCTCTAATCAAGACAAATTTGTGTAAATTCGGTGATCTTAATGGCGTTTTTTCACTATATCTCTTCACCAAACACTAGATCAAAGAAATTGGTGTCATAGATATTGAGAAATTGGTTAACTAAAAATTATTAAAATTTGCTCAAGTGATTGAACTCACATCTAAGCAGGTGCCAATGCACTAACTTTCAACAATTAATATTTACATATGTCTGATAAAACTCGGTTAACGTGAGTGATGAGTGACTGTTTCGTTCAAAATAAGAAAAAAACCACGCAAATACAATATCGTTAATCAAATATACATTCATTTAATGTGTATATTGGAACGTACCTGCATAAAGTAACCTTAACACACACAAAAAACACACAAACACAACTCCATGGTCATATAAACCTACCTACCTTCTCCTGAACATGTATGTAAAAATGTTTATACTTCAAAGTTGAAAAATACTGAGCAATTGCAATAAATTTGATTTTGTCGGTGTAAACTAACAAGAAGAAAATCGATATCCATTACACACACCTATACAGTATAATACTAAAAATAAAATGATGATAATTTTTGTTTACAGTACTTCACATCGCCAGTTTTATTCAAGGTTCAAACAGTTTTGTGTGTTAATGGGTTTATTGGCCTTGTTTTGTACCTGTAAGTCGCACTTTCACAGCTTGCTGTACACGTGATTAAGTTCAAAATTATATTTTTACCAAAGATTCTATATTTTGGTTATTAATGGATGTGTTGAAAATCGCATTACATCAACTTAAAAGTCATATTATTGACCAAAATGCCGATGATTCGTAATATTTGTGTGAGTTTAATAGGTATCCAGTCAACTCGTACCAAACTCTGACCAAACTCGTACCCAAGTCATACCCAAATCGGAGAAGTCATCTTGTACCCAACATTGGTCAACTCGTACCCAAGAAAATAATTATGGAAGCCATGTCGTACCCAAATCGGAGAAGTCAACTCGTACCCAACCACTGGCGGGTTTAGAGGGTGTGTGTGTGTGGCGCACACGAATGATGAAAATATTTTGTTTCTGAAAACTCGATCCCATTACGAAATATTGCCTCACAATTAATAAACACTTAGTATTATGTACAGTGACCAAGGAAGGATTCAGGCAGAAGCGCCGCGAAATGTGACCCGTATAGTTGGCAAAATATGTGTAAAACTGTCTGGAAATTAATAACAAACTTCGCGAAAATTTCGCGCCTCGCTCTGCTTGGCGACGACTTTCTAGTCTTGCGCACCTTCTGACCATCGAACTTGCCCTTAGATCGTGTTTAGAATCTTCAGAATTTCAAAAATTATTTTGGGAAAAGACGCATGTCTCCATGGTCTCAGATGGAATTATTGCTTCAAAGTTTATCAAACAATTAAAAAAAAAACATGTTAAGCGAGACTTGCATTGTATAACAATCTAGTATATAATTGTGTAACCCCAACCCCCTACCCTCCTTTGAACAAATTCTCGATTCGTATCCTGCATCCGCCTATGCCAACATCGGTCAACTTAATTTTATTTCATGAATTTTATCGGGCACTTCATTTTATTTCATGTATTTTATTGGGTACGAGTTGACTTCTCGGGTTTGGGTACGATTCGGTTTCCTCGTTATTTTCTTGGGTACGAGTTGACTTCTCCGATTTGGGTACGACTTGACATTTTAGGTAAGAGATGACTTGGGTACGACTTGACTGTAAATCGTTTTAATAGTTTATAGACTTGGAGCTCACATTACGTGTCTTATACATACATGTATTTCTGTGTGTGAGCTTTATAGTTTATATATATAAGGCGCTCACGGCGTGTATTATACATACTTTTATGAGTTTTATAGTTCATGCAAGGAGATCACATACATATTTCTGAGATTTGCAGTTTACTGTAAATCCGGAAATTTCAGCGGGACATTATTTTTACGATACACAAATTCTAGATTTATTTGCGAGATGATATTTTCGCGATTTAGAATGCCCATTTCGTCATACTATTATCATATTTCATTACGTGATAATATTATTTTCGCGATCGAGAGCTCTCTCGAAATTACGCGTAAATAAAATTCTTGCGAATAAAACCAGACTTACAGTATATATAAGGCGCTCACAGCGTGTATCATATATATTTCTACGAGTTTTATAGGTTGTCAAGGCGCTCACAGCGTGTCTTATACATATTATTATTATTAGAGGCCCCACACACTGTATCGATCTTCAAAACGTTCTCACATTAATCTGCTAAGGATAAAGCGAGTATCGAATCCAGATTTATGTCCTACTCTAATACCCGACGCTCTTATCTCTCGGGTGCAGAAGAGGGTTGTTTACTGGGAGTTTGGGAACAGGGGTATCGGCTAACAAATCCCCCTATCAAATCCGAAGATCGAACCCGTCTCTCCCGAGCGGCGGGAAGCGAGTGCGCTTATAAGAAACAAAAAATCTCCGTAAACTAGAGTTAACATTTAAATTGTTTAAAAATAAATATTAGTTCAGATGATATTAGTGATATTTACTCTTATGAAATGCATGTAACACTTGTACAAGTAGATCCGTTTATGATTCCCACGAGATCGTATATTTGTTTGTAAACCGTTGGCAATATCACCGGTTAGTTTCAGTCAAATAATTTAGTTTCATTTCTCTCAGCAAATTAACAAAATTTCGTATTTTGGCTCGCGCTGGAACCCAAGTTGATTTTTGTGAGAAAGTTTGCTAGTTTACTTGCGGAAGGCCGGTCGTCTCTTCTCTGGAACACTGTAACCGGGTTCTCCACCAATAAAAACTGGTCGCCGCCATATAACTGAAGAATTGTTGAATGTGGCGTAAAATTCAAATCCAAAATACATATGTTGATTTATGATGACAAGATCTAGAACTCACTTAATATATATAATATAAATGTATATATTTGATCAACATTTGACAACATAAGTTTGTTGGATTTTATATATGGGACTTTAAAGTGTTGATGTTATAGCTCTTGGGAAAACAGTGGCAAAGTGTTTCTGAAACATGAATTCTTAAATTAAATAATCTTCCAGAAATGAAAAGATGAAAATCAAAGAAATAACGAAAAAGATAAATAAATAAATAACACGTCCTCAACTAGGCCCCTAAATAACGATATATATATATATATATATATATATATATATATATATATATATATATATATATATATATATATATATATATATATATATATATATATATATATATATACACACACACAGAGACGCTTAATATATGCCATTCATATGGAGACGTCACCAATTGCCGGTGAAGGGCTTCAAATTTTGGCCAATGCTCGGCACTTACAGTCATTGAGCAGTGATGGTTCTTTAACGTGCCGACACCTACTGTGACACGGGACCTCGATTTTTACTGTCTCATCCGAAGGACAGGAAACCAACCTGCCGCCCGGCTGGACTCGAACTCACGACCTCACGATCAAGAGCAGCGCGCTACCGACTGACCCAGGTCGGCTCCCAGAGTGATCGTATATTCGTATAGACAACAATTGTACAAGTTATGGATAATAGACACTTTCTTCGTGTAATTTTAATAAAATTATGTAGAATCGAAAAGACACTTTCTACATATAATTCGTATGTAGAATAGAACAGACCCTTTCTACACGTAATTTGTATCGATACAGATTAAAGCGAACCTTTCTACACGTAATTTGAATCGATCTATTCTATATATCATATATAGAATAGAACTGGTACCCTTTCTACAGGTAATTTGTATCGATGTGCATAGAATAGAACCGTCTGACTTTCTGCTTGTAATCCTTACCGATATAGATTATAACATACCCTTTCCAACGTGTAATTTATGTGAACAATAAGTAGAACATATCCTTTCTATTTGCCATACGTAGTTACAGTAAAAAACATCAACGTTTGTAAAACCATTATGCATTGCTGGCGTACGTTATACATGTGGTGCATAAAACATGTACATCATCGTGTAATAATAGCCTAAAGCTTAAACAGATACGAAATAGAACAATTATAACCGGACCTTAGTACAATAGACGATACCACAGAGGAATATCTGTAATAATTAGGATTACTACAACAAAATCAATCTATCTTCATATTTAAGTTTTTTTTTCAAATGGAAAATTGCTCTCCTTTAACTCAAATGATCCGATGTCTTTACCTGTAATGTTCGGACTACTTTACCTCTAATGTTCAGACATCTTTAATTACTCTCATGTTCAGACTACTTTACCTCTAATGTTCAGATTACTTTACCTCTATTGTTCAGACTACTTTAAATCTGATATTCAGACATCTTTAACTCTAATGTTTATTTCATGAACTACTATCAACTGTTATTAGATGTATCATTTATATGCCATTAACTTGGCCTGTTGAGAATAATTTAATAAAATCTTGAAAATCTTGAAATTTGAATCGTGCTAGATTCTTTAATTGCTTATATCTTTTACGTTAAAGTAGTTGCGTAGGACAAAATTCAAGTAAATAATTAAACAAGAAATATGATTAATTATGCGAAAATAAAATTTGGACTGTCTGTCTGTGTGAATGCTGGGACACCTTGAATACATTAATATGTAAATTAAAACAATAGCATCCTTAAAAAAGCTTGTAACATATAACGCAACTAAAGCGCAAAATAAAAAGCATTATAATTATTACGATGTTATTTCAAAAATTAAAACTGATTTTTTTTATTCAGTAACCGCTTTACCTTTCTTAAACTCCACATATGAAAATTAAAATCCTATCCCATCCTCGTATGTTAAATTCTTTTAAATATGTACACACAAGTTTCTTTCTCTTGTAATTTCTATCTACGTTGGACACGAATATTTCCTTTTCGTACATTCACAGAAAACAATGCATTTGCCCGATTTGGTTTGTATAGTGGATGTGACCCTCGCTCTGACCTCTCCTCAAACAACACAGACAACACACAGTTTCCGGCGCTCTAAGTTAACCTCCGGCGGTTTGTCGCTGTTCACCGCTAACTTCTCCACAAATCGACACTGAAATAATAGGATCCGTTATAATACGTAAACACAACAGATAATTAGTAAGTGTCACACACTTCGTTAGGATTGCCGTGAACATTGTGACGTAGTGAATATTAAATATATAAACCTATATATAAACACATCACGGGGCAATATCATATCAGAAGTGACGGGAAAATAAACATATTCAAGTAAAGCGGCAATTATAAATAAGGAATAATCGAATAAACATATACATGTACAAATATAAACATATACATGTACAAATAATGTCGCAATAGATTTAGAATAAATGAATAAAAACAGCACATAACGTAATGAGCTGATAGAGCTGATATTCAAACAGATAATAGACCTATAAAACTCAGAACACAAAGGAAACGCAACATATCGGGACCCACATTCATCAACTTTACTAAATACTCAAGCTAACTGGAATAATTACAGCGCCCTCTATCGACTATCGTTTCTCGAGGTTATGGAGCAATCAGAGATTGACAGAATATAACGATCGTTACTATTCGGGTTTTATGCTCATTTTTTTTAGTTAATTCTAACCTAAAAATATACAGAATTAAGGCTGCGACTGGATATTTTTGTATCATGATTTATTGCATACAATATTTGATGAGGAATAAAGATTGTTCTTTGAAAAAAAAAAACGGGAATGTCAATAATACTTTTGAGTACGTACTCAAATTTTGAGCAACATGTTCAAAGTATTTTTCATTTTTATAGTGGAAACTCATAATTAATTGAAGCCAGAGTTTTTGGATGCGAATGAAAATATAAATAATATTTTTCATGTTCATTAAGAAGCTTTACAAACCACAATACAGTATTATAGTGTAAATGATTAGGAAAAAAAATCAGCTTGGGTATTATATTGGGTAAATTTGGCGACTTCTGGCCACGGTATCTTGAACTGAAGAAGTATAGCTCAACGCACGTACGACAGACGGCAACGGATAACAACAGATCGAATCGCGTGACCTAACAGTAGGACTACTTCTGTTTTTCTATATTTACCATTGGCAAAATAAAGGGTTGTTCAGGCAAAGAAGTTCACATCGCATGCGGAATCAAGGCAGAAAGCGACTGTGTTCCTTGCCACACAATGAACGTTTGATTGACGACAGACGGCAACGAATGGCAATAGGTCTGACAAGTCACGTGACCTAAAAGTACTTCCGGTTTCTGATTTGACTGAAACTAAGATTCCTCCGGATTAATAACTCAAATTATTCAACCTCTCTCCGTTTCCAATTCTCTCCTTCTATCAAGTTGATAAAACGATCGTAGTGAACGGAATATAACCACTGAGTTATTCCGGGGTTACCAGCATCTTCCCAAGTCCTGGCTTTCCGATCCACTCACGTAACGGGATGGATCGGAAAACCTTGACTTGCGAAGATGGTTTAATTACCAGGTGAGCACGACACACGATTTGCATATGGACATAGCATAGGTTGTACAATGTCTGCTATCTCGTCAATACTTCATCTGCTGACGTCGTCACACGACTGAAACATTGGTGGACCTGATCCACAAATTCCTGAAAACTTATAAATACATCATGGATATTTTTCACACAGATACACATACACTATTTTCAGAATAATGTGTTGTCTGTCTACCGTAATGACTGTGCCTGAGGCTATTGTACCGGCTGCCATTTCACCTAAAATAAACCAGGTTTCTATAATAAATTGCGTTACATGTGCCATTGCTATACTGCTGATAAAGAGAGTTCATGGTCAGTCGGGACTCCTCTGTTTACTGAGTGGTTACCACTTAGATATATATTTTCGCCACCGTTGTCTTTAGAGTGGTTACCACTGGCTAGATATGTTTTCGCCAACTGAATAAATTTACTGGTTACCACTGACTTGATATGTTTTCTACACCAGTTATAACTGAGTGGTTACCACTGGCAAGATATGTTTTTGCCACCAGTCTTTACTTAGTGGTCACTGAGTGGTTACCACTTGAATATACATTTATACTGAGTCATTACTGAGTGGAGGAAACGATTTGTAAACAATGCAAAAAATGATACCGTATTTGTCAGTAAATAAAAACAGTTTATGATTTATAATCGTAACAAATAGGAACGATTACTCTAGCACGTGTTATTTCAATGTTGTTAAGCTTTATTGCCCAGGTCAAAAAGGGTTCATGAGACATGATGACATGATGGATGTAAATATAACTAAAATGTATAGGGATATCCCCCGTTTCATGTCGTAATTGAGCTAACATACATTATGCATATTTCATAACTATTTCAGGACCCGAAGTCACCAGATTTACTCAGTACTCAAGCTCAACTATCTTTTCATGATTTTAAGGTAAAAACACGGAAAAATTAATTCTGTTACTGGACATATTTGTATATTGACAGCATACAATTGTAAATAATGATCAAAATTATTGTTAATTTGAAGAAGACTTCAGAAATATTAAAAAATAGTTTGAGTACGTACTCAAATTTTGAGTACCCTACTCAACGTATTTATTCATTTTTTACATGAAAATCATAAGTGTGATGCAAAAATTTATATGTGAATGATGAAAAGTAATAATATGTTTCTTAATTACTGAAACCCAAAAATGTGATTATACAGTCAAAATAACAAAATAAAAGTTGAGCTTGAGTACTGAGTAAATTTGGTGATTTCGGGCCCAGATCTCTTTTAAGTGACGAATACATAGAATGTTTTATGGCGACCTAGTCTTAAGTTAAATCGACCAATACTTTACCAGCTAGAAAATGTACACAACTATACATATTATTTAAATCTACGGAATCAATTAAGATGGACTGATTAATTAAGCCTTTCAACTCTACAGCCTATAATAGACTGGTCTTAACAATAGAAAAGGGCATAGTTACCATCTTGATTTTCAGTGGTGAAAGGGTTCAAGATGCATTAGAGGTCTTTTTTTTTCATTCCTTCCCTTTTTTACTACTTAATATTGATATACAAAAACAAAATAGGGATATATACAGGCATAAATTCTTAACTTCCTATATATTATGTGAACATTTCTTGAGAAACCTAAATTTGGAACTTTTTCCTTTGCAATTCATTATCTCAACCTAACTATTTGTATATGAATATCACCTTCTATCCCTGTATATAGCTCTTATTTATCATTGTACATGAAGTACAAGTGGTAAAAGTAGAACAAATTAATATACATGTATGTGTTTTTGGTAAACACACTACGGCTAATGCCCCTTTAAATTTCCACTTTGGCACTTAACGAGCATTATGAAAATATGTTTAATAACATATTACAAGAAAATTGATTATTTTTATTCACCTTCAAATAAAATCATCAGTTTGGGACAATCTATAATTCTCACAAAGGGGACAATTTATTTCTCTTAAAATATCTAGTAGCATTGTACGAGATTATACATCAACTCAGTAATCATAAGCGAATAGTCTCAACCATCTTCCCAAGTCTAGGTTTTCCATCCACTCCAATATACTCACACACCTGACAGATTTGGCCTGTATACTGTGACATCGCAGTGTCGATTTCCATTGGCTGCAGGAACAGGTTACATGAGCCAATCAGAACGCGTCTAACAATCCATCAAGCATCGACCACGTAATGGAGGAGAAAGTACGTAAACACAAAATAATGGCGACGTCCAGGCTATGCCACGTCTTTTTTCATTTGTTAAAGTCAAAGGTTAGTGTCGGGTCAATCTAACTGAAATTTTAGATCGGCGCTAGATGTCGCCACCAGTGACCGCCAAATTAATATGAAATGTAGTTTGTCTAGGTGTTTGAGGAACGACGTGGATCAGAAAACCTTGATTTGCGAAGATGGAGTTTCACCATGAGACAAAATCAAGCTGATGTATTTTCATAAGGATGACATTATACATTACAATGAGAAGTCATTGCAAAGTTTTTTTTGTTTTGTTTTTTTTTGTTTATTGCTTTTTAACGGCCTACTCAAGAAACTTTCACTCATATTGAGACGTCACCAAAGGCCGATGAAGGGCGTCAAATTTTGGCCTATGCTCGGCACTTATGGCCATTCAGCTATGAGGGATTTTTAACGTGCCGACACCTACTGTGACACGGGACCTCGGTTTTTACTGTCTCATCCGAAGGACAAGAAACCAACCTGACGCCGGTTGGACTCGAACTCACGACCTCACGATCAAGCATCGAGCGCGCTTCCGACTAAGCCTGGCCGACTCGACGTTGCAAAGATATGTGAACAGGATCAACACAACTTTAATATCATTATTATTATATTTAAATCATACTTAAATATATAAATATTTCACTTTAGAATTTCATAAAAAAATCACTCCGCTTAAAAACATAGGTCTAGATAACTTGCCCATCTTCATGATATGTATAATTTATCTTTCCTGTTTTCGTTTCCGCAGTGTTATCCGACATGGACCCGAACCTGGGACATTTCAGCACGTGTCGAAGTCTTTAGCTATTTCTTTCCTGGTTATCTCGCTAGCGCAGCCTACAGTAAGCCAAAAATGAACTTCAAACTCTCTTTATCTAATTTTTTCCCAAAAAAGCCCGTCCCTCGTATGTAAATTTTAATTCATAACAGTTAAATAGTTTCCGTTTATAGGAATCCGGCCTCTTAAAATTACTGCGATGTTTGTTTGTTTGTTTATTGTTGTTTAACGTCCCACTCAAGAATCTTTCACTCATATGGAGACGTCACCAAATGCCGTTGCAGGGCTTCAAATTTTGGCCTACGCTCGGCACTTACGGCTATTGAGCAGTGAGGTTTCTTTAACGTGCCGACACGTACTGTGGACATGGGACGTCGGATTTTCGAAGGACAGGAAACCAACCTGCCACCGGCTGGACTCGAACTCACGGTCTCCGATCAAGAGTCGAGCGCGTTATTGACTGAGCCAGTCCGGCTATTGTGAAAAAAAGTTAATGCATTGAGCGAATTCTAAATTCTCAATTACAACAGTGGCGTCCGTAACGTGACATTAAAGAAATAGGATCGCCTGAAGCGCCCAGCAGGATCGGTAATTTGACTGAATATGATTTAAAATACCCCGTATCGTAATAGGTATTGAATTTTGGGAAATTCGATTTAAATGTCTCGCCAAGGTTATTTGATGACCCGACAACGCCGGGGTTAATTTGTAAGACACCATCATCGCTACATATACGATATACACAAATAATAGATGAGAATGGGCAATTACTAATTTACATGTGGTTATGTAGATAATGTTGTCAGACTTATTTCCTTATTACATGCGTCAGTCATTTTTACGACTTATGTATTACTGTCTGTCACTCCGAGCAGATAATATGTAACACAATTTGACGTAGCCCTGCACGGGCATTATGTCTGTCACTTTACACGGCTCGGCACATATAACTAAATACTACAAATCCTGTAGTCATCGTCAGTGATGCGTTTGACGATTGTACTTTCAAGGCTACTCTTAAAATATATAACGTACATAAATAATTCTTATTATCTGCAATTATATTAATTTATATATATACGCACTGATGACTGACCGCTAAACATTCCGTGAGTGTAGTGATAACCGCTTAATATAATATCAACCCCACCTCTCTACCTCTCTCTCTCTCTCTCTCTCTCTCTCTCTCTCTCTCTCTCTCTCTCTCTCTCTCTCTCTCTCTCTCTCTCGTTTCTAGGCAATTACCACTGATAAGTGCTAAGCGCGCCCGCCCGCACGAACACACACACACACACACATACAAACCAAATATAATACATTTACATTATCAATATGTATATTGTGTAAATCAGATGAATAAATTGTATGTCGGATTATCGTATCCATCTGTACCTACACTTAATGTAACATGCATCTATGACAACAACAAGTGTGTGAAATCGATCTCATTCAAACATTTAAAAAACTTTTCTTTTAAAGAAGCTTACTTCTGTTTAACTTCCTTAGATGACTATGGGTTATCTAGTTACCTCAAATATTTTGTTCTGTTTTCTCATAAATTCCCATACAAAAGTTACCAAGTATATATGTTACATTTTTAGTGATTTTAACCATCTAAAATAAACACAGCTACGTAGTGTCTTGAAGTCTCTGATGGAGACTACGGATAATTTTACTGGGTTTTGTTTTGTTTTGGTTTTATTTATTTTTTGTTGTTGTAATTTTGAGTTATCTGATAACGTCCTATGGGAACAATTTTACGAGGCTGAGACAGATATCAACTTGAACGTATAATTTCCTGACAAAGTCATCTAAACTCAAGTGTAAGAAATTATATTCAGACTCAGTTACCCATATCAATTCTCCAGACAAGCTATACAGTACTGTGGGCAAACAATTACAGCTGACATCTTGGAAAATAAGACTTCACTTATAAAAATAACATCACATAAATCCGTAGTCAACTTGTTGTAAAATCTACACAGGGTAACTCATTAACAACAATCGTCAAATACACGTTTACACAGGGTAACTCATTACCAACGATCGCCAAATACACGTTTACATAGGGTAACTCATTATCAACGATCGTCAAATACACGTTAACACTGGGTAACTTATTACCAACGATCGTCAAATACAAGTTTACACAGGGTAACGCATTACCAACGATCGCCAAATACACGTTTACATAGGGTAACTCATTACCAACGATCGCCAAATACACGTTTACATAGGGTAACTCATTATCAACGATCGTCAAATACACGTTTACATAGGGTAACTCATTACCAACGATCGTCAAATACAAGTTTACACAGGGTAACTCATTACCAACGATCGTCAAATACAAGTTTACACAGGGTAACTCATTACCAACGATCGCCAAATACACGTTTACATAGGGTAACTCATTACCAACGATCGCCAAATACAAGTTTACACAGAATAACTCATTACCAACGATCGTCAAATACACGTTTACAAAAGGTAACTCATTACCAACGATCGTCAAATACACGTTTACATAGGGTAACTCATTACCAGCGATCGCCAAATACAAGTTTACATAGGGTAACTCATTACCAACGATCGTCAAATACACGTTTACATAGGGTAACTCATTACCAACGATCGCCAAATACACGTTTACATAGGGTAACTCATTACCAACGATCGCCAAATACACGTTTACATAGGGTAACTCATTACCAACGATCGTCAAATACACGTTTACAAAAGGTGACTCATTACTAACGATCGTCAAATACACGTTTACATAGGGTAACCAACGATCGCCAAATCTACACCTGTCAGCATAACCCATTCTAAAGCATATGATCACTATCACTCTATTTGCGAGTAACCATAGCGACCTATAGCAACCTTTGAAGACACATAACAACCCTAAGTTGCCTATAACAACCTTAGCTTGGCGACCTATAGCAACCTTTAGCGACATCCGGCAACTCTTTTCGTGTTCTTATTCCCGTATCTTCTAGTTGACAGGTAAATACAAAACTTTAACACATTTAACACATTACAATTTCTGTCATCCAGGAAATAATACGAGTGTAAACATGAACTGTATGAGTTACAAGGTCTTCCAATCCTTCACTAAGGTTCTGAAATAAATTACAATCAAGTAGCGAGATGTCGAGGATGACAAAGTGCTGATGTCAGAATGCTATATTTTATGTGCTAATTGTTAATTTGTTTGATTAATTTAATTGGAATCAAATCTATTTATTTGATTTATCTAGATGGAAATCAGAGCATAACGTAAACGAATGATGACCTCCGTGACACACTATCGAGATGTGGCGGAGTGTGTGTGTAGTTCTTCAATTCCATCACGGTTTATCACAAAAGCATGCAGTTTCAAAAAGTTTTTAATATTATACGTCTATAATTGTGCCTTTGCATCACAGGCACTCGTTTCTACAAAGGGGAGTCGAGAATTACGTACTACGCAATTCTCGACCCCCAGAAGATAGATACAAGGTCCTGTGCTTCGCATTAACATTTCATTATTTTAGATTTTATGCCGGTGTTCTTAAAACAAAAATAGCAAATGATAGAATAAATAAATAGGAAAACACTTTACTTTATAAGAATAAACTTGTCAAACACAATTTGACGTAGCCTTGCACGGGCATTATGTCTGTCACTTTGCACGGCTCGGCACATATAACTAAATACTACAAATGCTGGAAGTCATCGTCAGTGATGCGTTTGACGATTGTACTTTCAAGGCTACTCTTAAAATATATAACGTACATATCTGCAATTATATTAATTTATATATACGCGCTGATGACTGACCGCTAAATATTCCGTGAGTGTAGTGATAACCGCTTAATATAATATCAACCCCACCTCCCTCTCTCTCTCTCTCTCGTTTCTAGGCAATTACCACTGATAAGTGCTAAGCGCGCCCGCCCGCACGAACACACACACACACACACACACACATAAACCAAATATAATACATTTACATTATCAATATGTATATTGTGTAAATCAGATGAATAAATTGTATGTCGGATTATCGTATCCATCTGTACCTACACTTAATGTAACATACATCTATGACAACAACAAGTGTGTGAAATCGATCTCATTCAAACATTTAAAAAACTTTTCTTTTAAAGAAGCTTACTTCTGTTTAACTTCCTTAGATGACTATGGGTTATCTAGTTACCTCAAATGTTTTGTTCTGTTTTCTCATAAATTCTCATACAAAAGTTACCAAGTATATATGTTACATTTTTAGTGATTTTAACCATCTAAAATAAACACAGCTACGTAGTGTCTTGAAGTCTCTGATGGAGACTACTGATAATTTGATTTGACGCTTATTTCCTGTGTAGGTTTACTGGGTTTTCTTTGTTTTGTTTTTATTTTTGTTTTGTTTTGTTTTGTTTTTGGTTTTTTTGTAATTTTGAGTTATCTGATAACGTCCTTTGGGAACAATTTTACGAGGGAGAGACAGAGATATCAACTTGAACGGATAATTTCCTGACAAAGTCATCTAAACTCAAGTGTAAGAAATTATATTCAGACTCAGTTACCCATATCAATTCTCCAGACAAACTATACAGTACTGTGGGCAAACAATTACAGCTGACATCTTGAAAAAAATAAGACTTCACTTATAAAAATAACATCACATAAATCCGTAGTCAACTTGTTGTAAAATCTACACAGGGTAACTCATTAACAACAATCGTCAAATACACGTTTACACAGGGTAACTCATTACCAACGAACGTCAAATACACGTTTACATAGGGTAACTCATTATCAACGATCGTCAAATACACGTTTACATAAGGTAACTCATTACCAACGATCGTCAAATACACGTTTACATAGGGTAACTCATTACCAACGATCGTCAAATACACGTTTACATAGGGTAACTCATTACCAACGATCGTCAAATACACGTTTACATAGGGTAACTCATTACCAACGATCGTCAAATACACGTTTACATAGGGTAACTCATTATCAACGATCGTCAAATACACGTTAACACTGGGTAACTTATTACCAACGATCGTCAAATACAAGTTTACACAGGGTAACTCATTACCGACGATCGTCAAATACACGTTTACACAGGGTAACTCATTACCGACGAACGTCAAATATATGTTTACACAGGGTAATTCATTACCAACGATCGCCAAATACACGTTTACAAAAGGTGACTCATTACCAACGATCGCCAAATATACGTTTACATAGGGTAACTCATTACCAACGATCGCCAAATACACGTTTACATAGGGTAACTCATTACCAGCGATCGCCAAATACAAGTTTACACAGGGTAACTCATTACCAACGATCGTCAAATACACGTTTACATAGGGTAACTCATTACCAACGATCGCCAAATACACGTTTACATAGGGTAACTCATTACCAACGATCGCCAAATACACGTTTACAAAAGGTGACTCATTACCAACGATCGTCAAATACACGTTTACATAGGGTAACTCATTACCAACGATCGCCAAATACACGTTTACATAGGGTAACTCATTACCAACGATCGTCAAATCTACACCTGTCAGCATAACCCATTCTAAAGCATATGCTCACTATCACTCTATTTGCGAGTAACCATAGCGACCTATAGCAACCTTTGAAGACACATAACAACCCTAAGTTGCCTATAACAACCTTAGCTTGGCGACCTATAGCAACCTTTAGCGACATCCGGCAACTCTTTTCGTGTTCTTATTCCCGTATCTTCTAGTTGACAGGTAAATACAAAACTTAACACATTTAACACATTACAATTTCTGTCATCCAGGAAATAATACGAGTGTAACATGAACTGTATGAGTTACAAGGTCTTCCAATCCTTCACTAAGGTTCTGAAATAAATTACAATCAAGTAGCGAGATGTCGAGGATGACAAAGTGCTGATGTCAGAATGCTATATTTTATGTGCTAATTGTTAATTTGTTTGATTAATTTAATTGGAATCAAATCTATTTATTTGATTTATCTAGATGGAAATCAGAGCATAACGTAAACGAATGATGACCTCCGTGACACACTATCGAGATATCATTTGAAAAATGTGGCGGAGTGTGTGTGTAGTTCTTCAATTCCATCATGGTTTATCACAAAAGCATGCAGTTTCAAAAAGTAGTTAATATTATGTATACGTCTATAATTGTGCCTTTGCATCACAGGCACTCGTTTCTACAAAGAGGAGTCGAGAATTACGTACTACGCAATTCTCGACCCCCAAAAGATAGATACAAGGTCCTGTGCTTCGCATTAACATTTCATTATTTCAGATTTTATGCTGATGTTCTTAAAACAAAAATAGCAAATGATAGAATAAATAAATAGGAAAACACTTTACTTTATAAGAATAAACTTGTCAAAAGTAACGCAATGACAGCCTGACTATTAGTGAGATTTAAACAGCCACCAAACAGCACGTGCGATCTGAAAATGGAATCAGACATATGTGCTTGAATTCATTTTATATTCATGTGAAAAATAATTATCCAAGTATTATATCAATCTCTTACACAGAGTTGTCGGTCATTGCACTATCGATAAATCTTTGTCAACTTCTAGAAATAAGTGCCCAAAACACGTGGTCATGTAACCCACAGAACGAATATAATAAAAACCGATTTAGTCAAAGTAAGCGTGGGGATACTTTTCACCAAAAAATTATAGTCCCTACATCTATATCAATTGTTAAAAAGTATTTTCGCTTCAAATAATATTTTATTTTTATTTTATGTCAGCACTTAAAAAATCAGGCAAGAAAGCAAATAGTTAAGAAAGAAAATATTCTACAGTATATTTTATATTTTGCCAGAATCTGGCAAAAAGAAAAACAAAACAAAAACAAAAAACCAGACGTTGGCATCTAGTGTAAGGACCAAAGACCGACATCTCTGTGACATAAGAGATTGGACGTCTGATTGCCGTGTGACCTAGAAGTCGCTTGTATTTACGATTAGACAAAAGGCTACTGCATTGTAATAGAGAAATCATTAGTTTTAGAGCATTGAAAGACTTACCCTGCTAAAAATTCTACTGCCACCTCCCCGTGGTATAAAGCAGGGGGTTTTATACAAATGCCATGTATTCACTTTTAAATTTTAAAGTTAGCAAACGATCCATATATGTAATCCCTGGCCAACGGAAGAGATAATTTACAAAATTCGTGGAATTGATAAAAGAAAAATCGCAGAAAAATGTTAATTTGTAGCCGAAAAGGATAGCCCATTCGCGAATAAACAGCGCATCAACGTGCACCTGTTGTAAAACCCAGGTTTAGAAATCTGATTAACTGTATCGCCAGATACGAATGCTTGACATGTGGGGAAACTGATGAATGCATGGACACGGAAAGCTGACACTTGGGAATTAAAATAACTTTGTCTCGACAGTCGTCATAACAGATTGCATATTGCTAAATTTGCTAGTGTATCATTTATTGACGAAAGTACTTACACATCATAGGCGTCGGAACCGGAAAAGATAGACACAGGTGTTGAAAATTGGGGCTTAGCCCCCAGACGTTTCTGGCGCGTGTGTGTGTGTTTTAAGTTGGTTTAGCCCCCCGCCCCCTCCCTTCGCCACTTTCAATTTGCTTCCGACGTTAATGCACATGTAGAACAGTGCACGCATCTGTGTAATACATGTATTTTTAAAAAAGACCCCAAAACCAAATCGGAAAAAGGAGGAAATGAAAACCATGGTGTCAAATGGATTCACAGCAAAGTGAACAACAATAAACAAACAAACTAACAAACAAACAATCTGATCCAAGTCGTTCTATGTGTCCCCATGTATGAGGAAAGAAGTGGAAAACCTTGACTTGGGAAGATGAGCAGCAAAGTCCAGGGTGGATATTTTTATCAAGATGAAAATCAAGTGACCACAAACCAAATGGCTCAATTTCCAAGAGGTTGCATTTATGAATTTTTTTTTTAAATCATTTCGGTCTTACATTCATGAAATGCTAAAATGGACATTAGCTGTGTAGTTTTTTAACCCTTTCATCCCTAAATATCTGAGAGGTATGATCTTACCAACTGTTTAAGACCAGTCTATTGTGGTCTGCAGGGTTGAAAGGGTTAATGTTTTCCTTCTATACTACTTGGATTGATATACATTAACAAAAAGCATATACATGTTGTCATGTTGTAAATTTTGTATTTACACCCACCCAGTAAATTCAAAATTTACAACATGACATCATGTACACTGGCATACACACTCTTAAATTCCTATAGATTTTGTGACATTGCTTGTCAGAGAAGCCCAGGTTTGGCACTTTTTGATGAACTCAACCTTACTATTTGTATATGAATACCATACCCTATTTTCACAGAATATATAGGAGATTAATTTTGTTATGGCTGTATAGCTCTTGTTTGCCACTGTACATTTAGCACAAGTAGTGGAAATAGATTTTTTTTTTATGGTCAACACAGCTAATGCCCCTTCAAACCCACAACAATTTTACAATTTTGTTCAGGAATTAGCCAGGGTTTTTATTCAAAATTTTCCCTAATTTTCAATGTAAAAGTTAGCAAATAACATTATGGAAATTAAATAAATTATTTTGTCTGTTTGTTTGTTTGAATGCCTTTTATGCACCACTCTCTAATTTTCAACTCAAAAATGTTTCAGTTAATACAGGTATATGTTGGAGGCCTGTTTAAGTGGTTCATTCTCACTAGTACAAGTTTTAGAAATTTATATTCCCACTAGTACAACTTTTACAAATTTATATTCCCACTAGTACAACTTTTAGAAATCTGTATTCCCACTAGAACAACTTTTAGAAATTTATATTCCCACTAGAACAACTTTTACAAATTTATATTCCCACTAGAACAACTTTTAGAAATTTATATTCCCACTAGTACAAGTTTTACAAATTTATATTCCCACTAGTACAACTTTTTACAAATTTTATATTCCCACTAGTACAAGTTTGTACAAATTTATATTCCCACTAGTACAACTTTTACAAATTTATATTCCCACTAGTACAACTTTTACAAATTTATATTCACACTAGTACAAGTTTTACAAATTTATATTCCCACAAGTACAAGTTTTAGAAATTTATATTCCCACAAGTACAAGTTTTAGAAATTTATATTCCCACTAGTACAAGTTTTACAAATTTATATTCCCACTAGTACAACTTTTACAAATTTATATTCCCACTAGTACAACTTTTACAAATTTATATTCCCACTAGTACAACTTTTACAAATTTATATTCACACTAGTACAAGTTTTACAAATTTATATTCCCACAAGTACAAGTTTTAGAAATTTATATTCCCACTAGTACAACTTTTACAAATTTATATTCCCACTAGTACAACTTTTAGAAATTTATATTCCCACTAGAACAACTTTTAGAAATTTATATTCCCACAAGTACAAGTTTTAGAAATTTATATTCCCACTAGTACAAGTTTTACAAATTTATATTCCCACTAGTACAACTTTTACAAATTTATATTCTCACTAGTACAAGTTTTACAAATTTATATTCCCACTAGTACAACTTTTACAAATTTATATTCCCACTAGTACAACTTTTACAAATTTATATTCACACTAGTACAAGTTTTACAAATTTATATTCCCACAAGTACAAAGTTTTAGAAATTGATATTCCCACAAGTACAAGTTTTAGAAATTTATATTCCCACTAGTACAACTTTTACAAATTTATATTCCCACTAGTACAACTTTTACAAATTTATATTCCCACTAGTACAAGTTTTACAAATTTATATTCCCACAAGTACAAGTTTTAGAAATTTATATTCCCACTAGTACAAGTTTTAGAAATTTATATTCCCACTAGTACAAGTTTTAGAAATTTATATTCCCACTAGTACACGTTTTAGAAATTTATATTCCCACTAGTACAACTTTTAGAAATTTATATTCCCACTAGTACAACTTTTAGAAATTTATATTCCCACTAGAACAACTTTTAGAAATTTATATTCCCACTAGAACAACTTTTAGAAATCTATATTCCCACTAGAACAACTTTTAGAAATTTATATTCCCACTAGTACAACTTTTAGAAATTTATATTCCCACTAGAACAACTTTTAGAAATTTATATTCCCACTAATACAAGTTTTAGAAATTTATATTCCCACTAGTACAAGTTTTACAAATTTATATTCCCACTAGTACAACTTTTAGAAATTTATATTCCCACCAGTACAACTTTTACAAATTTATATTCCCACTAGTACAACTTTTACAAATTTATATTCCCACTAGTACAACTTTTAGAAATTTATATTCCCACTAGCACAACTTTTACAAATTTATATTCCCACTAGTACAACTTTTAGAAATTTATATTCCCACTAGTACAACTTTTACAAATTTATATTCCCACTAGTACAACTTTTAAAAATTTATATTCCCACTAGTACAAGTTTTAGAAATGTATATTCCCACTAGTACAACTTTTAGAAATTTATATTCCCACTAGTACAACTTTTACAAATTTAAATTCCCACTAGTACAAGTTTTAGAAATTTATATTCCCACTAGCACAACTTTTAAAAATTTATATTCCCACTAGTACAACTTTTACAAATTTATATTCCCACTAGTACAACTTTTACAAATTTATATTCCCACTAGTACAACTTTTACAAATTTATATTCCCACAAACTTTTAGAAATTTATATTCTCACTAGTACAACTTTTAAAAATTTATATTCCCACTAGTACAAGTTTTACAAATTTATATTCCCACTAGTACAACTTTTACAAATTTATATTCCCACTAGTACAACTTTTAGAAATTTATATTCCCACTAGTACAACTTTTAGAAATTTATATTCTCACTAGTACAACTTTTACAAATTTATATTCCCACTAGTACAAGTTTTACAAATTTATATTCCCACTAGTACAACTTTTACAAATTTATATTCCCACTAGTACAACTTTTAGAAATTTATATTCCCACTAGTACAACTTTTAGAAATTTATATTCTCACTAGTACAACTTTTACAAATTTATATTCCCACTAGTACAAGTTTTACAAATTTATATTCCCACTAGTACAACTTTTACAAATTTATATTCCCACTAGTACAACTTTTAGAAATTTATATTCCCACTAGTACAACTTTTACAAATTTCACACTTGTGGCTAATTAATTATAATCACATACAATTCAGGTAAACTTCTGCTTTACCTGATCAAAAGTTTTGCCAAAGCTTCATTATTTTTTCAGTATTTTAAAGAACTTTTATAATTTATAAGGTTTCTTAATTAGAATTTTCTCCCGTGTTCTGTGGCATTTCATTATCTAGCTTGAAGTATTTTAATATGATTATACTTTGTAGATGTTATAAATCAAATACAAGTTTTACTTTCCATTTAAGTCATAAACAATATTTTTTGTTATAAATGATGACGGGGTGTAACACAAATAAATGCAATTTCCATTTGTACAACCTACCTTTTTTTTACTGAAATTTCAAAGAGGGAAGACACCGTTTCAGTGGTGGTGAGGGCGGGGGGGGGGGGGAGAGCCCAGTTACAATGTACCCGGGGAGCGACCACACCGAACCTTCCGGAAGTAAATCAATAAATGATCAAATTAAATATGTTATATTAAAAGTTTAAAGTTTAAATAATTATTACTTTAAACTTATCTGTAACTAAGATAATCATACATAAGTTTAAAATAATAAATATCTAAACTTTAAATATAACAAATGCATCTGTTTATAGTGGATACGACATGCATGTATGGTAGGTTTAATTTTTCCTAAAAATCAAACAGAGCCACTTTTTTGAATTTGAATTTGAATGCTGTTTCACGCATTCTCCACAATTTTTCAGCCGTATGGTGGTGGCCATTTTTTTTTACGGTGGAGGAGAGAACCCGATTACAATTAACCCGGGAAGAGACCACCGACCTCCTGCAAATAAACTGGCGAACTTCCTCACAAAAATCAGGTTAGGTTCCAGCGGGAAGTGAGATGTATCATGGTTCAAAGCGCGATGCTCTAGACATACGACCACGGAGAGAGACCCGTATACAGGTATATATTTCAGTGCGTACAGCCTGGGATGGTGTGTGTGTTGGTAACTATAGATAGATTCACCAAAGTTTTCCGTCTGCCAATCATGTGATCAGCATGATTGATTACACTTCATAAAACCCGTCTAATAGCTTTCATTTGATATAATTTACACGGTATTAAATCAATAGATTTATTGAAAAACCGCCTATAATTTATGAACATTTTACTTCGGTAGGTTAAATATATATATATATATATATAAATATATATATATATATATATATATATATATATATATATATATATATATATATATATATATATAACAGATGTTATATATAACATAATATCATTATTATGAAATATTTCTATTTACAGAAAATTTCATCCACTGCAAAATCTTTTCAAATTTACGCACCAAATTGAATTAAAACATAGAAGAATACAAAGAATCAGTGACTTAAAACTTTGCATCATCTTATCTCTCTCTCTTTCTCTGTCTCTCTCTCTCTCTCTCTCTCTCTCTCCGTCTCTCTCTCTCGCTCTCTCTCTCTCTCTCTCTCTCTCGTCTAATTAAAAACTGACAGGAGAGATATAAGAATGGTTTTTAATTAAATTGATTTATCTTATAGCCTTTGGAATTAAAAAGAGAATATATGTACAATTATATGATTAATATACTGGTCATATCAAGAACTGTGAAGTGATATATATCTTAGCAGTTATACATTTAGGTATTCCAAAGGTCCCTGTGCGGATCAAGATTTTAATACAACAAAGGGAAGGCGTTGCGTATATTTAGTTTTAAGTTCTTCCCACTTTGAATTCTTCATAAAATGTAGTTCCCCGCTTAGAGTGGACCTTTGACTCGATCCCGACTTATTTACGTATATACGTAAAGGTACTAAATGAAAGTGTCATGTGGGAGAATTCTTAATGCAATAAATATACGGGACCTGTCGCTGTACAGCTTTGTTGCATAACAACAAGTTTCACTAGGAACAATAAACAAAGAACTTTCACCTAGCAGGTCTTACATAAAACGGTATTTTACCGAGAGCTACAGGTGGTAATTCACAGACGACTTCAATATCGCTTTTCTATGGAAATAACAATTTTACCTATATCGCGACCCACGACACCTATCTAGATCCGTCGGAGAACAATGATAATACGCTGAACAATTATGTCCTACAAGGAAATATAAACAGAAATAAACAATTAATTTTATCGGTTATATATCTTAATTGGTGTGTGTGTGTGTGTGTGTGTGCGCGCGTGCGTGCGTGCGCGCGCGTGTTTGATAATATTTCCCCAACGATGGTATATTAATTTTCATCTCTTAATATCTATGATACAAAAAAGTATAAAAAAAATCATTTCATTTTGTTGTATCGCAAGAATTTATCATAATATTTGTCCTATCCGATATTCTATGATTTATCATCTGATAACCCTATCAAACCCAAAGCCCCAGATGTGAAACACGTAAGGGCCCTTACTTTTATCAATTTCAATATTATTATTCAACTTCTACAACATATTTCCATAACCGAGTGGTTAGAGCATCGCGCTTTGAATCATGAAGTCTCAGTCTCCCTTCTGGTCAGCGCAGGTTCGAGTCCCGCTGGGACCTAAGCTGATTTTAGTGAGAAAAAAAGTTTGCCAGTTTACTTGCGGAAGGCCGATGGCCTCTTTCCGGTACATTGTAACCGGGTTCTCTCCTCCACCCCTTAAAACTGACCGCACCATATACATGTAACTGAAAAATTGTTGTGTGTGGCGTAAAACAGCATTCACAGTTTTAAAAAATCAAACATTTTCAAGCAACTATCATCGAGTCGCAATGGATTAAATATCATGTTCCCACTTTTTTTGGTAAAACAAAAAGTAGGAATAGAATATTTTAAAGTCACAAGGAGGCGGGCGCTCTTTCATCAAATTGCACCGTTTTAAACTTTCCTTTTCGGATGAACGATTCTGAAACGTTTTAAACCGTTGTAGTCTCTTTGTCTATTCTATATTTGACGCCTTGATATTTTCTAAACGATGGATAAATACAAAAATTAAAACACTTGAATAAACAACTGAATTCCGTTAGTGGTTACGACGTAGATCAGAAAACCTTGACTTGGAAAGATGCTGAAACCCCATACTTTTTGTCATCAAATACAGGTACATTGTATTTTTTCAATGTGGTTGATTTGATTCAAAAAGTCATAAATTACAAAAACGAACAGAAAATAACAATTTGATAAATATTTAAACAAACTGACTCTAAAACCGAATATTTTTTTAAACAAGTAATTTCTTTAAGTAACATAAATAAATATCGAGAAATATTGCAAGTAGTCACTCGGAAACACACACACACCGCCACCCACACTAATGTGTGCGCGCACACACACTTACACAAATACATACACACAGACAACACACACACACGCACACACACACGCACACTTTCCATGGAAAGCTGAGTGATAGGCTTCTGAGATGTTGATTTAGTTCACGTTTTTCCGTCACGATGCACAATACATACACCTCCTTGACTCTCATTACGTCAATACCAATATCTAAAAGATTTTGTACTTCATATCACGCGTAGTCGTGCATATGATGTTGTACATATAAATAACAAATTTACACTTCCCACTGTTCACGTGCGACGTGCCGGGGAAATTGATTGTCAATCATATTATCGCGACATCCCCATTAAATGTTTCCCGTTCAAATAAAGCCACAACAAGAAAAATATATTATGTACATTTACAACTATTAAATAGCTATAAAAATAACATCAAACTGCATTGAAGAACAATAAATACCTTGCGATTAATTTCGTCCTGCCACTTCCGTCGTTTAACAAGCTAACAAGTCGTATATACTGGCTTGAAATGACATGAGTCTTACAATCACAATAATCCAACTAGAGCTTTTATTCTCTATTTCTGCACAATAGAATTGCGCCAAATTCTTTAAATGTGGAAATTTTGGTGGCTTTTGTTAACTTTTTCACGTGTCATCAATGAACCATATGACAACAGGTGCCAGCGTCTCCTGCGGGACTTTAAACGTACGACCTTAAACGTAATGTAACAATTCAGAAGTCTGTTAAAACACTGTGGTCAGTTTACAAATAAATACACGTGGATGTTTAAATCCCTTGTTATTTACATCCTCATTTTATGTCAAGGAACCTTTATAGTGTGATGAATTTGATAGGCGGTTCTCCAATTACATCGGAAATAAAGTCTGTTTCAGAATTTAAACGCGACATTAATATTATACAGATGTACGTAGCACAGAGAAATATCAACAAATGTTTCGTGAGAAACTGAAGATAATTTTACATTTTGTAAGAATCGCGACATGTGTGTATTAATTACCAGCGGATACAGAGACCGTGAATAGGCTAGAATAAGTATCTTGTCTACATTGAAAATAAATAAATAATAATAATAAATGGACAATAAAAATGAATAAATAAATAGGTACAACATGTAAATAAACATAGGAATAAAAAAGTAAAAAATAAAATAAAAACTTGGCCTATACAGTGATGTATAAAGCCTAGACTTTATATATCGTTGGTTTATATACATAATATGCATATATGTGAAGAAAGGACCAACTAGCACCTTAAGGAGCAAATGTGACCTTCGTGGTCGACAACATGTAGATAGAGCATCGCGCTTGAAACCATGAAGTCTCTCACTTCTTTCTGGTCATCGCAGGTTCGTGTTCCGCTAGAACCTGAGCTGATTTTTGTGAGAAAGTTTGCCAATTTACTCGCGGAAGGATGGTGATTTCTTCCCGGGTACAATTGTAACCGGGTTCCGTTCTCCACCATTATTAACTGGTCGCCACCAAGTAACTGAAAAATTGTTGAGTGTGGCATAAAACACTCTGATTCAGAATTCTATTCAAAATTCAAATGAAGTCACTTATTTTGACAATATTAAATTTAACTTAACTGTTCTATCTTACTTACTTAATTCAACGTCGCACTTAAAATTTCGATTCAGATCCAGTTTCCTTAGGTTCTCAGTCATTTTAAAGAGTTTCACAAATTTAATTCCAAATCAAAGTGTCCGGACCTAGAGGGAGTTATGAGGGTGCAACCCACCTTGGGTTTATTTTTGTTTTGAATAAAGAAGTGAAGATAAAGCTCTATGGACTTGTTTTATTTACACGGAATTAAATCAATAGTTTACTTTAGTGAACATAGTCAAAGTTTACCCTGCAAGTTGAAGCACGGAGGAAACCGTGATTCTGTGTCTGGGAGCTAGAAAATGCCTCAACGGGCTTCCAAATTCGTTAATTCCAAAATGTATTTTTGGAGCATACTCGATCCCGTATCCTCTAGCCATTTTTCGCTCATTTCGACCTGCTTTTGGACGTTTAATCAATATATCAATGAAATACGTTTAAAAGGATAAATGCAGTGTTTGAAAGTTTAAAAAAGCCTCTTACGATTTGTAATCTTAAACAATCCCCGGGGAGGGGTTATACCAAAGACCCCTGGCATAAAGTTTGTCGCTTGCAAAATTCGGAATGTAACGTCATATACCTGAAACCCTAACTTTCAGGCGTACCCCACAACATTAATCTCATATGGATAATGTTAGCGGAATCAACCCTCTTTTGAGATGGATAATTAATCTGACAGTCAGCAGAATAGACGTAGTTCCGTCTTTAGGCGTCTCAGAGCTTCCAAATTTAACGCAGGGAGAATGCATCTCTAAAGTTGGCAAAAATGTACGAAAAAACCTTTAATTCTTCTATAAAAATTGCAAATTTATAACAAATTACTAAAATGTTCGCGCCTCGCTCCGTTTGGCCAAATTATTTTATCTTTCGCCCCTTTAACTTAAATTCCACGGTCCGCCTCTGAAAAAAAATATGTATGGTGTCATGTTGTAAATTTTGAATTAACTGGGTGGGTGTAAATACAAAATTTACTGTGTTGTAAATTTTGTATTAACACCCACCCAGTAAATTCAAAATTTACAATATGATAATGGTATAACAGTTTCAAATAGTAAAAATTTATGTATCCCATCTCGACCCTCACCCCTTTGAAAGAAAATCTAGATCCTCCACTGGATCAAGGTGATATGCATGTATGCAGACTCCTGATGTGAAAATGTAATTGAATAGATGGTTTTCTATTTAAAAGCAATTTTTGCCATTTTTTTTCTTTAGCGGCCATATTGTAAGGCAGCATAAAATATATATTAACGGTAATTAACCAAATTAAATGAAATACTGGTGTATCAATAGTTTGTGGACAGAAAAAAATATTTCAGGTCTTCATTAATCTAAACAACTAATTTTGATGAAAATGATGATGTCCCTTTCACAAAAATAAAACAAATTTGTTTCTGAAAGAAGAAAACGTTATCCATTAAAGGGGAATAACTCTTGCAAGATATTTCTGATAGAAAACTAAAATTTATTGTAGAAGGGCGTGGAAGGTGTTAAAAGCGATATGAGCTGTCGTAGGTAAAAAATGTACATGCCCATTTTATGTAATATTCTATCTCAAAAATTCTTTATATTCCGTAGACCATCTGGGTGCATGTGTTAAAAAAATCTTTACGTAATATCAGTTATTCTTTTCCGTCCCAAAATATTTTATGTAATATCGGGTCATTTTTAATCTCCCATCGAATATATTCACAAATGAGACTCCATCATGGTGCACGATTTAGTATAACATAATGCAGTTATATTGTTTAGTTTTTGTAAAAATTCAGGGTAACATTAAAGATCAACATTTATTCATATATGCCAAACGTAAACCTAGAGTGGAAAAATATCATAATACATGCACTTTCCAACTTTTCTGTAAAAATGAATTTCATAAAAATCGGCCCCGACTTTAACATAGTCGATCCACTGACCGAATTACGTGTCGAAAGGTAAAATATCGGAAATACAGTGATCTCGATTTCTAATAAAACAAATAACTTCGAAAAGAAGAATTTTTACAACTCGTCCACATCGATATTCTTATGTCAGGGGACAAAAAAAAAAAAAAAAAAAAAAATCTTATCGCTTAATTCCTTTCTTGAAGATCATAGTACCCGGGTACGTTTTTACAATTATAGCATTTGATAGAATAATATTGCTCCCAACTCATTTAAAATACAGCAATTTAAAACTAATTCAGGCGATTCTATTATTACTACTCCGGGGAAATCCACCATGTCCTGGAAATGATGAAAAAAATTTGAGGTACGCTAAATTTAAAACTTTCATCATTCCACGCTGTCCTTTATAACATGTTCAGGGGTTTAGGCCTATCTTTTCTGTCAAGTTCTGATACAGGAAAGCTTTTATTCATTTTTTTTTTTTTGGGCCTAATGAACATTAAAGATCGGAAAACGCGTTGTTGTCAAACATTACACAGCCGCAAGGTTGATCTGCACGGTTTTGTTGAGCATTTTTTTTCTTGATACCATACATGGACTTGTTACCAAGGAAATAGCCGTCGGAAATTTTAGAACATTCATCGTAACCCCCCCCCAGAAAAAGTTACGATTATCATAGAAAACAAATTCCATGGTGTTACGATGATCCTACATGATCGTTCACCAGATCTGTGTGGTTTGTTGTATTGTTGTCAGGTATTTATAAATAATTGGTAACAAGTGGAAGTGGCGTTCTCTATATTGCATCGGTCACATTTACTTTTACCTTGATGCATAACACCACAGTTCCAGAAGCACATTTCAATAAAAAAAAAACTGGCAAAATCACGATCCTTTAATAATCTTTTAAAAAATGTATTAATTTTAATAATATTATATTTAAACAATCCATTGTTTACCAAGGAATGATCAGAAGTTGACATTTATAACTTTAGTCCAATTGATGCGCGTAAAGGACCGAGATCCGAAACAGTATATTTAATTATCACTGACCTATTATTCACTTTCATAATTTACGAACTTACATTTGATATCTGCGTATTTCCAAAAATGAGCACACCAATATCATCATTTATATAATTTCGTAAAGGTCATTGCAAATATCCCGAAATTTTTACTAATTGAAATACTTTTTAAAGCTATTAACGTTTACGTTTTATAAAATTCCCCATTGGTGTACGGGTCTAAATAAAACTGGATTTTGTTTTAAAATTCTAATATTAAATCAAATGGATATCTTCGATAAAACGAAGAACTTTTATCATTTAACGTTGATTCACGTATCCATTATTCGTCGTTTAAATAATGTATAATTGAAATGCACATTATATTTATCAATAATTTTATGAGAAAATGACAGTTTATATTCCAAAATTACATGGAGACAAAAAAAATCCTCGTCTTGTAATTAATTGACAGCTTAAATGTTCACGCTCCTGTAAATCCTTCCTTTTGAATAAAAACCTTCCCGTCCAAATTTTTAAGATCACTGTGATTATTGCAATATAAAATTTTAATTAATTTTCCTGTGATCACTTGGTATAATGTAGTTCCCCGTCTTATTGGGTATCATCAATCTATCGACGATTTTTAGTTTTTCTTGATCTGTTTCCTCTTTTTGTTACAACATGTCATTTTCCTAGTTACCATTTGATCAATCCACAATACTTGTTCCTTTTAATTATTTTTGTTCCTCTGCTTTCTTCGCTGTTATATTAACTTTATTGCTGATTGTTTTCAGTTATTTTAACATGTTATATTTGTCCTTGAGGTAACATAGTTTTAATGTGATTGTTGTTCATTAATGTCCTGGTTTTTATTATGTATAGCTGTGTCTCTTATTGACAATATTAACTAAAATGTCTAATTCTGACTGTTTGGTTTCTGATTCATTGAAAATGAAAGATTTGGAAGACAGACTCCTCCTTTCCCCTATCATTATTTATTATCTTTACCTTTCCAAGGGGAAACACCCTATACCTACATTTAAATCCATGCCATGTCCTAACAAAACATATTGTCCTGTGGTCTTATTGTAGTTGTTTTTGAAAATAATATGTTGTCATCACATAGGTTCTCCCTATTCTCGAAGCAACCTAAATGTATAATCTTACTCTATTCTGAACGCTAAATCTTGACATAAAACTTGTGAAAGTAAAAAAATTTAATATTTACTCATAACATTAAGTGACTGACCATTCACTGCCCTGAGATAATTTCCTTAACGCTGATTTTCCTTAATAGCTACTAACATTTTTGTTTTTGAATCCATAATACAGAACTTGGATTTCCCGCCAAGAATTTCATAATTTTTGTCCAATTTACTACTAGAATTATCTACCTTACTTTTTCCTATGCTATTTGCTCTTCTTACCGGCTTCCTTAGCTATTAGTTTTCCTGTTATGTCCCCACCAGTTCTGACTTCCACTTACTAATGTAGGGAGGCTAATTGCTTATTTGACAACTTTTATCTGCTAGCATCTGAGGTGGCGCTGGGTAGTGCTAACGTTTGATCGTTTTGAGCATGTTTTTTTGGAGGTTTGTAATTTTGCCTATTTTTAGGTATTATGGCAAATTGCTGAGGTGGTGGATTGTAACTTTGCTTATCATGATAGTTATAATTTGTTCTACCCCTGCCACTGGTCCCTTTATTGCCGATATGGTACCCAATTGCGATCGATTGGGGTTTCTATGAGGTGACCAATCATGTGACATACCCAACATTCTCCCACGATCTACTTGATTTTTTCTTTGCATTTGATATTTTGGCCGAAACATTTGTTGATTTTGCTGTTTGTCATCTTTGAACACCTGTTTACACTATGGGGAATATTTGCCGTCAAGGATTCGTCCGCGCATTTACATTCTATGTTTCTGGGACTGTATGACCTTTCACATGCAATTTTGTCTCAAATGAGCATTGGCTGAATATCTCTATCATCCTTTTCTGATGAACACACATTTTATTCTAAAAGTCAATGAAACTTGATCCCTGTTACGAGTTGCTATTTTTAAATAGCCATTTCGGATAGTCAAATGTGAGACCCTTACAAAAAATATTAGTTCAATTAACTTTTGTGTTTTTTGTTTTTTTCATCGATAAAACCTTCCCTGAATATTCTTTCCCATTTGAACCATCTGTTTTCAAAAATTAAGTGTCACGATTATCATAGGAAATTTTCGTTACAAAATATCTCCTAATGAAATCTGCCACTGTTACGTTACCAATGCTGATCTAATTCTACATTGCATATCTTTCGTCACCACGCCTTGAAATCTGTGTGGTTGGTTGTATGGGTTGTCGGCCATATTTTAGACAGTTTCAATTTTCCCAAATATCTTTGTCCTCACTATCAGTTTGTTATCGGTTGCTTTAGGTTCCTAGACTATATAATACGTTTTTGAACTATTGTATTTGTTTTCAGTTTTTACTTCTTATAAATGTTTAGCTTCATCTAAATCATTTTCTATGTCCTCTAATTCTGTTAGCCATGTAAGTTAATTTTACTTACTATCTGCCATTTAGAAATAATAGTCCCACGAAATGTTATGTTTTAGATGAAAGAAATACAAAATAAATTTTTAATTCCGCAATTCGAATTAAGCGATTCATTTTTAACTATTTGTTTGGAAGAAAATTTTACTGGTCAAATTCTCTATAGTAAAAATCTGGTATTTCTCCTCTTTAATCATCATCACGGCACCAAATCGAATCATCATCATCAATAACTCGATGATGATGATAGAATAATAACAATGTAACAGAGAGCATGATGATCGGTCACATTTTACTTTTGAAATGATAGGCAAACACCAAATCAGTTTCTATACATCAATATCATAGAAACATATATTTTATCATCATCATCTAATCTTTAATAATCATCCATCAAATTAGTATTAATTTTATAATACATTATATTTATTTAAATTGCAATCCATTGTTTCCGTCATGACGTTGACATTTATTAACCGTTCAATTGATGCTCTAAGTTGTATTGATTACGAAACAGTATATTTAATTATCTCATGATTTCAATTTGGAATTGGGAATTACATAACCTAAATAACTATCAACTGTAGCCGACAAAATCAATTAGTTTAGCTTAAAAATTAGATGACAATTAAAAGGATACTTTTATATAATTTCGTATAAAGTATTTTCTCCCGTACCTCATATTGTTACATAACATACTTATATGTTTAATCTATACAGGTGTATTTTTACTACCTGTTAAGAAATATTCCCACGCAGATGAAAGAAATACAAAATAAAATGCCGCTCATGGCGATTCATCTATTTGTGGAAAAAAACCTGCCTTCTCTATATAAAAATCTGGTTTTCTCCTCAATCATCATCATAATCATCATCATCAAACTCATGATGATGATAATAATAATACTGATAATGATGATGATGATCATCATCATCATCATTATCATCAACATCATCATCATCTTCATTATCATCATCACTAATGATCATCATCAAGAATTTTTCCGTCACAGACCCTTGGTATTGTACACGTTAATAATTACAGAACGCTATAGTTTCTTAAAGATTAATCATTAAAGATATTTTTAAAACTCAACAAAACATGTAAACCCGTTTTAAGTTTTAGCCAGTCAGCCATAGTGATATACTTCATAACTTTTAAAACTAATGATATATGATCAGTTTCTGTCGTAAATTAGCCCTTAGCATATCGGCATAACCTGAAAAAGAAATATATGAAAAATTATAATAATAATACATAATAATAATATAAAAAATAATAATAATAATAATAATAATAATAATAATAATAATAATAATAATTATAATTATAATAATAACTACTAGAGCTGAGGTTTTGGCTTGAGGCAAAAGGGGGTCATCCGACCAAAGCTGTTGCTAAAGCTTTGACACAGCCAATAACCGATCCTCAAAGACATGAGCTATTAACAGCTTAAATATTCAATTTGAGCTCTGACCTTGACATTTGATCCGATGACATTGAAACTTCACACATATTCTCCATCACTTTATCTACAAATCTTAAACAGGGACCTGTATATAATTTCTATAGTGTTTGAACTTTTTTGATTTGATATTTTCAAATTGAGCTGTGATCTTGACCTTTGATCCACTGACCTTGAAACTTCACACATGACATACAATTTATATTCTTCAGGCCATTTCCTACAAACCTTAAAAAATAACCTACATATAAAAGTTCTATAGTTTTTTTTAGATACATGTACTTATATTTTGAATTGAAAGTTTCAAATCTAGCTGTAACCTTGACCTATGATCCGATGGCCTTGAAACTTCACACAAATATTATTCACACAATATATATCCTATAAACCTCAACAATAACAAAAAACAATATAAAAGTTTTATAGTTTTTTTAGCTATTTTAAGTTAAATTTTTCAAATTGAGTTATGACCTTGAACTTTGATCTGATGACTTTGAAACTTCACATGTATATTTGTCAGGATATTACCTACAATTCTCTAACACTATTCTCTAACCTATATATAAAAGATCTATTAATAGTTTTTGAGCTATTTTGAGTGTTTAATTAACATTCAATATAAACTATGAGCTTTACCTTTGATCTGACGACATTGAAATATAAAAAATTTCAGATACCAAAGTACAAATCAATAGAATGTCCAGGACATAGATACAAATCCAGTAAAAATGGACAAACACGGACCTATGGAAACCAAGAGGTGGGATCAGGTGCCATGGAGGAGTAAGCATCCCCTGTCGACCGGTCACACCCGCCGTGAGTCCACAGTAAAGTCCAATGAAACAAGTGAGGAGTGTATCCTCGTCACAATTGGTACAGACGTCTCAACAACCGCCAACGAAAAGGCAACTCAACATTTCACTTAGTGAAACAGAGTAGTCGCAAAGAAGACTATTATACCGACTGTTAAAATTTGCGGAACGTTGACATTTAAACGCGGTTTTCGACATCCCTGTGTCAATAATTTGTCAGTGAGTAGTTTTACCTCTGTATATGAAATCTTGCATATGTTGTGCACGCCCTGGGCATATCGAATCATTTATGAAATATTAAACTCCATTATGCGGGTGACTGAGGGATATTACTACTTAAAATGTGGAAAATTTACGATGGGAAAAGCCGAAATCGTCGCGTTTATCGTATAGCTTAGTTGCTAATATCCCCGTCTGTGTTTATAATTAAGTAAAATGTCTAAGTATGAAGCATGTGTGCTTGATTCTGTTGTATTTTTAATTTCTAGTTCGCTGGGATATATCGCATTGACATATGTATGAAAATGGTCATTATTAATTGACAAAACATCCTCGATATATCTAAATGTCAAATTAAAGGACATCGCTAACTTTTT
Organism: Atrina japonica; assembly: GCA_030159075.1. Taxonomy (NCBI): domain Eukaryota; kingdom Metazoa; phylum Mollusca; class Bivalvia; order Pterioida; family Pinnidae; genus Atrina; species Atrina japonica. The sequence goes on from BROG01000377.1 coordinate 551,168, forward strand.
CTTCTTTTGATTCAGCAGTTTCTGAATGAAGTCTGCTTCGTATGAATAAAGGAACAGGTCGGCCCATAAAGGAGCACAATTGGTTCCCATAGGAATGCCGACAGTTTGTTGAAAGACCACGTACCTCCGAACATATACAAATATATTGTCTATAAGAAATTCCAGCATGTTTTTTATATACTCAAAGTCAGTATATTTATGTGTAGAATCAGAGTGGTGTTTGACGAAATAAGTATCCTGATAACCAATCACTAGATATTTAAATTTTTGGGTACCACCTTTAGTGAAAAAGCAGTTGTCTATGATGAAACTTAACATGGTTATTTTTAGCACATTTCCTACAACCATCAAATGTATATGTCAATGCTAAAATCTTAAAGTTTTAAAGATATTGAGATTTTAAAATTCCAAATGCGTATGAGACCTTGACCTTGAACCATGTGACCTTGAAATTTTAAGCTTCTCAAACTGAACAAATTTCTCATGCATATGTCTATACTAAAAATCCTTAGTTTCTGAGATATTTCGACTTTTGTCTGATATTGACAAAATAATAACCCCTTTTCAGCCCCTAGCGAGCTTTTTTTTCAGGATACACTGAGATCAAATCTGTAACCAATGTGCACAACAGCAGTCCTGAGTCTTTCAGAAAATCAAACAGATTTAATCTAGCTTCAGTAGTTACGGAGACGATGTCACAAAATGGGTAATGAAAAAGTATGAATAAGGGAGATTACTCAAAAAACAAAGGGGAATTTTGAAATTTTGCTGAAAATTTTAGCCAAATCGGCCCAGTCATTTTTGCTGTATAGATGACACAAAATTTTCAAAGAAGAAGAAGAAATCTGACTTTAGGTCGGGTGATGATAATAATTATAATTGAAATGATTACAATTGGCTCATGGGCCATATGCCTCACCTGTATTGGTATTTTAAGAATACAGTGAAACATCGAACACGTCTCGCGATAATTTATTTTCGCGAGCGACAGCTCTCGCATAATTATACGTAAATAAAATTTCCGCGAATAAAACAGGATTTTCAGTACTCATAACTTACTGGTATTCACAAATAAATCCATGTGTAGTCTGGCAGGACTTGTCATTCCAATGATCTTCATTCATTTCTATACAACCTTCATCTTTACCAAGATTGTTCGGTTCCCCAGGGCCCCTAAACAGTCAAAAACAGAAAAAACATTACATTTATGTATAAGTAATGGATGTAAATAATTTGAATATGTTTGGTTTTCATCGTGTGTTGGGCTTTCCTGTATATATGAAAAAAAATCGCCCCAGTTTAATGATTGCAATTTTAGTCCTTAGACGAAAGATCGAATTCAAAATGGAAACGTGGTTTTCAAGCTAAAATGGTCCCTGGTCACTTGGGTGGCCCCTATATACAGGTTTCACTGTACATTACTCTTTATGAGATTTGTTATTCGCCGCCAGGAGGCGGCGAATATATTTCAAATTAAGTTAGGAAGTAGTATATGGAAGGAGCTGTTAGTTTCTGTGAACGCGGAAGTAATGACGTAGTAATTTTATTTGAGGCAAAAAACGCTATTAAATTTCAGATATGAAAGTGATGTTGGTTTGTTTCATAAATAATCAGCATCTAATTTTTTTTAATGCAATTAAGGTATAATACCGCGATTCGTATTTTTGAAATAACGATAAGTGGGAGAATTAGTCGAAATGATGGGAGCAATCATTACGTGATTGCTTTTGATTTTGATAAGAGCATGATATCCTATTATATAAGTTTTAGTGGACGACGGAAATGTGGAACAAAATGTTTTTTATCATTTAAAATGATTTCGATTTGTGCAAAACGGGAATAAATATAAACACCGAAAAAAACGAAAATGTGTCGTATGAAATATTGGATGATTGGAGAACAACAAGTGAAAACGGGTCGGACGATTTACTGATGAAACAGACCTTGTAATTACCGAAGGCACACCATTTTTACTTTTCATTTCGACATAAAAAACTGTGCATTAGTACATGTAGTACATGTTAAAGTCTTACATATAATAAAATGTTACTTTTTACACGAGTTTTGTGTGTAATAATGGATAAAGTCAGAATTATCATGTTAAACAAGGATCGAACCACTCTAGCCGGCTAGGCCAACAACGAAACAGATGGAATATGGACTTGTTTAAAAAAAAAAAAATCTGATAATTATTCCATAAATGTTTTTCTAAATTACGGCGTTTTATATTCTTGATATATACTAATATTTAATACATTTTCTTAAAAAAAAAATCCAAGTTCTTCACCATTGTTGACAACCATTATGCAGCAGTGAAAATTACTGCAACTGTCATTTTGTAAACTTTTACATATATAGACATTGCTACATCGCCTGATGTCAATTGCTATATAAACACTACTAAAATGAATTGATTACACTGGATGACTTTGACCAGGAACAGTGATGACCACTCCATTTCTCACAACTGTCTGTGAAACTTGGTGTTGGTGACGAGAAATCGCCGTTTTTTTTAAATTAGTTCTGTTGACTCTATTTTCACAAAAATGTTATCTGGTGGGACTTTTTGTCGTAATAGATATTAAGTAACTGAAAGCTTGCATTCATTTATTCCCAAACTTCCTTTGAAATACCTTTGGCGGCGAATTGTTGCTTTGCATCAAATTTTTTTGTTATTGCTCAAGTTGACTTAAATCCTAACTCTAGCTTCAGTTGTTACCGAGATGATGTCAAAAAATGGTAATGAAAAAAACGTGAAAAAGGGAGATTACTCATAAAAGAAGGAGAATTTTTGACATTGTTTTTATCTGTAGCATCCTACTGTGCACAAATGCTGAATTTTTTTTGCGCTATAGAAGAAGAAGACGAAATCTGACTTTAGGTCGGGTGACCCTAATTATAATAATTATTATAACAAAGTTATGATAATAATTATAATTAAAATGATGACAATGGGATCATGGGTCATATGCCTCACCTGTATTAGTATTTTAAAAATACAGTGAAACGTCCAACACCGCCTCGCTAAGGAGGCCAAACTTTATAACTGTATACTTGTCTTACACATTTTTACATTATTTTATCATTGACATGGAAAACAAGAGCCTTCTGGTATCATGGCTATGGTTTTGTTTTCTCTTAAACGAACCTCTGGAAATCAAGAGGTAGGTTCAGGTGACATGAAGAAGTAAACATCCCCTGTTGACCAGTCAAACCAGTTAACATAAATCTTAACCATAAATCCATGTTTACAAACAAATGACCATTTGTGCAACGTCAGACAGAGCAACTTGTAACTTGAAAAACTTTTCTCTTATGACATCACAACAGAAAGCTTTTGTGCGTTTGTGTATTTACGACGTCACAAAAAATGGTGTCAAACAATGCACATTGAGAACTACGTGTCAGGCGATAGGTGAATTGATATAAACCAGGTGTGACATCCAATTACCTATATTTACCTGTAAATTTATGGTGGGAAGCATCACAATATTGATGCAATTACAAATAAATACTAGAGTTTGACTTTCTTACCAGTCAAAGAAAGTGACATTTTTGTCTGAAGATATCCATTTCCAGTGGCCTTTTACTTCAATGTCGGATGCTCCAATCCAAAACATTGTACCAGCCACTGCAAATATGCCATGAACATATATTATTTTATTGTACCTAATAATTTCTTGTAAATCAATATGGAGGATCATTTTCACTTTTCTTGACATCCAAAATATAATTTAAAATAAAAAATGAATTAAAGTAAAAAATTCATGACTGAATATAGATGTACAGTGGAACTTCACCTGGAGCCCACCTCGCTTTGGAGACCGCCTCTAGTTTAAGACCACAATTTTTCAGTCTCTTGATAACTATCTAATACGTACAGAACTTAAGAGACAACCTTGCAAAGCATACCACTTCGAGTCAGTCAGTTAGGTGGTCTTAATAGTGAGGTTCCACTGTAACATCTCACCAATCAAACCAACTGCGTCAGTCAGGTTGTCTTAATAGCGAAGCGCTGTAGTTTATATAAATTATCGCAAATTATCCCAATTATTGATTTGTCAAATATGTTTTAAAATAGTTATAATTACTGGTGATATATGTACATTTTCTGAAACTATTTTTCAATAAGATTTCATCTTTGATTAAAAAGCAAAATACATCTAACGATTGCAAAAAGCCAGTGATTTTATCATTTCATGTCCTACTTACAACGAACTGTATAACAATATCTCATAAAATAGGCATACACACGTTTGTTCGTTATATTCAAAGATATGAACTGCATGCATATTTATTTCAAATAAAACTTTGACTTCAATTATTACTAAGAAAATCAAATATTTACTATTGCGGTTCCTTATTGCTTGTTGCAGGAAATGATTTCCGGTCGCATTTTCCACTTCCGCTAAATTAGCATGGAAGATTTCGCAATGTTCCTGTAAAAACCACTGAATTCACTCTCGAATATACATCGATTATATTTTAATATACAATGCTGGCTATGTGTATATTTAAATATTGTTTTTAAATTTTTTGAAAAACATGGAAAATATATGCAGTGGCTCACGGAAATAAATTCTGTGCAGCACGATGTGTAAAATGTAATGTTTAAAACTGTAAAGCTGTAACGAACCAAAGAACTGTTGTTTTTTTTTGTCTGTGGCAATGAAGTTACTGGAACAAACCATGAGATATGCCTCTATTTTTTATTGAATGTTCCGAAAGTTTACAAATGCGTTATTCACGTTAATATACGGGTGAAACGATTTTATATCACATCTTTGGTTCGGGAAATACTGGACCTCCGGCATTTGATACGATATGAAACAGTAGTAGCATTCTAACAAAAAGAATAATAAAAGCAGATTTCAGACATCACCTTGATTTAGTAGTTTGTTTGATCGCCATTATTTGCGGGAAATGACATTACTGCAGACTACTTTAACTTCTTATACTATTTCAAGAAACAATATTTACCAAAACAACAACAGCAACAAATGAAAACTGATGAAACAAATTACATAGTTCATTGGAATTAAGGGGAAATAAAAATTAAACTTTAACGTTCCAGAGACTAGCAAAATAACAAATAAAACATTAATTCAACTTTGGTAATCATAAAATCTGATTGGCTGAGCAAGTAATGTTGATTATCTTCTCAGATCAAAGCAAATTCGTACGTTTATTTAGCAAAGTCTTCACATTTATAGTTTCTCGAAACCTTTACTGAAACGTCTATAAAGGTAATTGGTTATTAGTTCAATTAGATATTGGCGATTCATCAATAAATAATCGTTAAAGTTAAACACATAAATATTTCACCTGAGCTTCACTCCAATTTTCGTTTGTTTTGACAAAAAGATAGCAAGAGTTTTGTTCTTGTTCCCATCCATTTCTACAAAGGTTTGTGAGGAAACCTTAAACAAAAAAGTATTAACGGAATGTTTAATTTTTGTTTAATGAATTATCTATTCTAAACATTTTCAATAGGGAATTTACGAGTTCGCTCGAATTACCGTTAGAATCCTGCATTTATTATCGCCAGTCACGTGACTCATGAAAATGTTCCTCATCATTATTTCCGGTTTCGATTATATACATTAGCGATTGTGCAGTTGATAAGAGCGCCCTGCTAATGTTCGGAAGGTCCTGGATTCGATTTCTGGTCTGTCTACACATTTTCCCCACCTTCTAAAACAACTAAACTACCCGATCTGGTATGTTTTAAGAGTCTGTTGGATGTCTTCACACAAAGCAACGTCAATGCGGTAAAACATAGGATATTCCCTATATGTTAAATGCGTTGCGTAGGTAAATATGAAAACCAGAAGAACATATGAGGGGCAAAGAGTAAATGCAAGATCAAACAGATGATTCGTGCTAACACGAAAGTTACCTATTACGAAAAGTGTCTAAATTTAACAAATCTGTATCTATATAGGATAGTTGTAATATTATGTCGTTCATTCTAAGCAAAAACGGTTCACTTACAGATATACTGATACCGAAAAAAAGTATAATGCAAGGCAGACTAAAGTACACTTTGAAATCATTTTGTTTTTATTAAAAAACCGTGAATATAAATGAAACAGTAAAAGGTTAACCGTGGATTTGGTATATTTTGAAGTACGATTATTACGTCAAAATATATACTTACGTCATGAAAATCACTGAACAGAGATCGTGAGAGTATTGAATCAAGTCACGGGGGAATAGATTTTTATGCATAACGAAAGACGGTAAAGCAATTGAAAATGAGACAATTAATTCAATCCAAAATATGAACTACGTGTTCTCCTGAAAACCTGACTTATATATATATATATATATATATATATATATATATATATATATATATATATATATATATTATATATATATATATATATATATATATATATTTGTGCTTTACGTACGATTTATTTACGCTGATTAGTATTATTTCTGATCCAAGGTCCATAGTAAATGTTTAATCTGGTAGTGAAATTTGTGCTTGAAACACACACACACACCACACACACACAACATATATATATAATATATATATATATATATATATATATATATATATATATATATATATATATATATATATATATATATATATATATTATAATTGTCATTACTGACCTTCAGCTCCCGTAATAACACTGATAATAATGATCAAGGTTAATTTCGTCATTGTAAAATATTTCAAGTCGCTGATATCATTAAAAAGAGAAAACTGGTCTTTAATAAAAGTATAATCACCCAAACACAAGCTAGGTCTGAAGGACACACTGGATCAACTGATAAGATATGTGCGTTAAATATATAAACATCTTATCATGGTGCACTGCACATTTCAATTTGTCACATTATCATATTAAGGCTGTTTAACGAGATATTAGGCCTTCAACATCAAACAAAAATTCTAGATATAACACTTATACACCCTTGTCAATCCAGTCGATATATTCAATTTGTATTACATATCGTTTCCTTTAGAACATTTTATTACTGAACACCTAGAAATTTTTGCTTCCATTTAATTTCCGCCATTTTCGTCTTAAGGTGAGAGGGCAAATATTTAATTTAAAGAGAAATTTTCAAGCTAAATAATTGAGACAGGTTTATATATATGGGAAAAGTGAAACTGTTAATACAGGACGAATTTACGACGGAGTGAATATGTTTTTGTCTAATACTTTAAACCTCAAAATAATTTTCGCCATTTTCACCTCATCTTCTCAAGTCAAGGTTTTCTAGTCCACATCGTTCCTCAAACACCTTGACAGATAACATTTCATATTTGGCGGTCACTGGTTGCGACATCTAAGCGCCAATCTAAAATTATACTTAGATTAAACTGACACTGATCCTTGACTTCAGCCAACGAAAAGACTCGTGATATAGCCTGCACGTCGCCATTATTCTGTGTTTACGTACTTTCCCCTCATGTGGTCGATGCGTGATTGATTGTTAGACGCGTTCTGATTGGCTCAGTGAAACGGCACCCTTAGCATATAGAAATTGACGCCGCAAAGCCACAATATACAGGCCAATTCTCTCAAGTGTGTAAGTAACGGAATAGATAGGAAAGCCTTAACTCGAATGATTCTGCGCCCTCTACCGGCCAATGAGGCCAATGAGGGCTTGAATGCTTAGCTCTCTGAAAGCGCGTCAGCTGTACCCTGAACCAGGGTACCCAATCAAATTGCTTTATTTACTGATTCTGCGCATAGCCTGCTTCCGGACAGAATACAAATTAAAAACAAGATGGAGTTTGACGACAGCGATACAAGCAGTGCAAAGAGAACATCAAATATAATTTCAATTTTCTTCATGTAAAATAAATTGTTTATAAAATTTTGTTTAAAATTAGTGGATAAAAAAAAAATTTGTGGGTTTATATAAAACAAAGAAGAAAATAATAAAAGTGGCGAATATTTATGTCCCGAATCCTGTATTTTGTTCCATATTACATTCCTAGATATTCAAAAGTCAAAACATTGATAAGTTTTATTATTTTTTTCTTTCGACGACAGAGATAATCTCAGAATGATGTCACGGCAGTAGTAGCTATACGCGTTACTCGGGATGACAACTTCGGCACATGAAATTTTATACGAACAATAAATGTTTAATTGTGCTACATATTGATAATATTTCTATCATATGTATTTTTTTTTCAATTAATGATTAAATCCTCAAATCACGAAATGCTAGATTCTATTTTTTCACTCGTATTTTCGACGATCACATTTCGACTTCCACATCTATCGCCGGAGTTTAATTAAAATAAAAAACAAACATGCAACAGAGTATGAAAAAAAAATTAACATTTGAATAGATTAGTCTTTTTAAAACGAATTTATGTCAGAAGGTGACCGACGTTTCATCGTTATTACGGATGGCTAAAATCTGACATGCAATAAAAATAATAGCCATGCATGCAATGCATCGAATAATTTCTTAAATTTTTAAAACTCAAATTCTTCTAACTTTTCACAGCCTGTTATATATTTATAACCTCTCAAATATTCATGCTGGACATCAGTTTTACAGGTAGATTACCAACAGAACGAGCAGCCTTCACGCCTCAGTGATTTTTGCTTCTCTCCCGTTGAGATGAGAGGTGCCGACAAGGGCCGCCGACAAGTGTTGGCTCAGAGAATTTTATGACCCCTTATAACACGTGCTGCAATTGTTTACATCCTGTCATCATAAATTTAGCGCCAAATCGGATTAATACCCACAATGCATCATGAAAAATACCCAGAATCCATCGCGGTATAAATATCCGGTCTGACGCATTTACACACTGTATGCATTCAGGCGTTAATGTAGTGATCGTAGTGAGCGGAATATAACGACTGAATTATTCGGGTTAGGAAAGCCTTGACTTGGGAAGATGTGATCGCCCCATTCATTAATTATCAAACAAGTATGTATTTACCAGACGACTTTTTAAAATTATAAAAACATCGATACGCATTCTGTTTAAGATGCGGCCATGATTTCTGTCTATAAGATAAAATATATCAAGACCAATTGTTGTCATAGATGTGCTATGCATTATGTTGAACGATCGGAAATGGCTCAATATATTGGTACGGCACATAGTCTCTCCATGGTGATGACCAATCGACAGACTAAAAGACTTATAATCTTTGATTTTATATATATTATATATATATATATATATATATATATATATATATATATATATATATATATATATATATATATATATATATATATATATATATATATAGTTACCGGAGTTACTGCTAGTAAAGGGTCTATTGTATACAATTATTCTAATGCATTTAGTTAGTTTTGCTTTTGGTAGTTAACAGTTTATTAGTTTATTGTATATATATATATATATATATATTATATATATATATATATATATATATATATATATATATATATATATTATATATATATATAGTATATATATGGTAAATATGTATATATTGGTTGTTAATGCTATTACAATTTTATGTCTCTATATACTATAGCCTAGTATTGCAACTTGCCCACTTACAACCTCGACTCAGTTGCACAATACGTTGTTAAATTTAATGTGAAGTTAACCAATGTAAAATCAATAGGCTAACCATAGGTAAAATTTAACAATGTATTGTGCAGCTGGGTGAAGGAAGGTAATTGCACATTCGCAATATGATAATTTATTCAGAAAATGTTATCTTTCACACGGCCGAGATCATCATTAGGCTTGATCTTTGTATGGTCTATGTGTATATTTCTCATCCTTTTAAAATGTATGGTTCATTTCCCTTCCTACGGTTGTCAGTTAATAATTTATTGTTCTTCATAATGAGGCCATTTGTTTATTCTAATAGACTTGGGAGTTTGGCAGGCCTACTACGTCTTCAATTTTACTTTTCTGAGCACCGATAGACAATGGTCGATTTTCTGTCTGGATTTCGATGACGGGTATCTCTGGTGAATCATGACAGAAGCTCTTGTGAGCCTTAGAGATAACAGAACACGTCCAGCAGGATTAACATGTATTTCAAAAATGGCTGCTCAGCTAGAGGTACGGATAAGAGAGATAACTCCCATGTACAAACAAAGGGAAATAACTACATTTACATCACACCCTGGTTGATTTTATTATGGGGAACTATGGTTAATATATCTTAGGACTCGAACTAATGCATTTGTCTCTAATCTGTAGAGTAGAGTAAAAAAACAAACAAAAAATAACCGCCAGAAATAGTCGAAGTAAATTTCCGTGGATATCTTGCCTGTAGCTAGGATCTATCCATTATCTGAAACCAATAAAAATGAACTTACCTTTGCATTTAATGTAATGGATAAATCTTACATTTAATGTTAATAATTCGTTATCGCGGCCATCTTGACAAAATGACGGCTCGTAGGAAATTCCAATTCGCTAACGTGCGTGTCTGAATAAAACAGTTTCTAAAACTTTTGTACGAAATATCATGATTGTTTTATCGATTGGATATTTTTTTCATATATTGGTGTAACATAATGTTACGGTTGAATGTGCACTATATTAATTACTGCAAACCCATCTCTAAACTATTGCCATCAACTTAATTGTTATGCACAATTACACAATTTAAATTAGAATTAAAAATAAAATAAAATAAGACAACCCCCTAACCCCCCCCCCCAAAAAAAAAAAAAAACCAAACAAACAAAAATCATTCTACAGTGTAATTTATTCCTGCTTTTATTCCTGCATGTTAATTAGTTTTGCTCAATGTTAAGTATCGTTTTATCCAAAGGCATTCTCGGTCAGTCTGTAATGACAAGAAATAGATGAAGAATTAAATCAATGAATAAAAATGAAAACCACAACAACAACAATAAAACGTGAACAAAACGAGCTCTTTCTGGTAAGGAGGTAGAATATGAGCTGCACGTATGTTTTCCCGAAAAATTCAGTCTTCGTATTCCGTTTACTATGATCACTTCATTACTCTTGAAAGAAGGATAAAATCGATATTATTTGAATTATACAGAGGTTCGATTAAAAAATTTTCGTCAAAAAGAAAGTGCATTTTAAGGTGATTAAATAACATAAAAATAACAAACAATGAAGTATAAATCTTCAGGATGTCCATGGTACAATATAAAAAATTGGTGAATATTGGACAAACAGGGACCTCTGGAAATCCAGAGGTAATATCAGGTGCAATGGAAGACTTAGCATTGCTTGTTGACTGCTCACATCCGCCGTGAGTCCACAGTGAAATTCAAAAGTGAGTTTTACCTTCAGTTTCGAAGATCGGGATCGCGATTACCTGCATGTTGTAAAAAATTCTTTAAGTTTTTAGAACTTTGAAACGCCAAAACTTGAGACGGTTTTGGATATTTGATATTTCAGGTGGTCAAAAAAACTACAAATCTAAAATTCCAAAACAGTTTTAGAAATTTGATATTTTAGGTTTTCGGTGAAAGGTCTAAGAATCTAAAATTCCAATCGTTTTGGATTTTAGAACTGTTCAGTGTTACACTGACCCGCCAAGAACTTTTCACTTATATGGAGATGTCATTAGCTTTAGATGAAGTGCTACAAATTTTGGGCTGATTTATGGACTGATGCAAATGCTGTGTGGATTCATTTACGCGCCACACCTTCCGTGACACAGGTCTCACCCGAAGGACCCTGAAATAAGTGGGAAATAAATCCTTGTCACAACTTGTACAGACAACTCAACAGACGCTATCGAACACACAACTCTGACTATTGGGGCGATTTCCCGAGACAACAGATAAATTTAATTTTAGATCAATAATATAAATATACGTATTAAGACTTTTTCATATGCTGTCATTTTATATACGTTTATTCAACCCGAGGTGTCAATGGACCATGAAAAAACCCGAGGATTACCGAAGGTTGTACAGGGTGGAATAAATGTATATCTAACGACAACATAAGAAAAACAGTACAAGCTCATATCATAATTGTTAATGTGAAAACGTCGTCATTTTGAAAATATATCTTTTTAATTTTGTTATGAACCCTGGAAATTTTAACATTTTTGAAATCCTGTAAATGGCAACGTCGGTACAATAGAATTTGAATTTCAACCCGTAATTTTACATTTTGAAGGAGTTATGCATAGACTTGATAGTAGCAGGTAAAAAAGAAAATGGTGCAAAGCCTAGCCTTAAAATACCTTTGAACCGCATGATAATATACATTTTTGCAGTAATGTAATTCAACAATCAGCGTTGATAGATCAAACAAAATGTAATGCATCCTAGAGACACAAGTAGAGTTCAGTTTACAGATTCAATTCGGTAAGTGACGTCACATCAATATCATACGTGTACAAGTAAATGTTGGTCAGCGGTTTGTTGTGAAAATGGATCGATTTTTAAGCACTGGAATTCAGAGAGTACAATTCCATGCAACTCTTTCGAAGGTTGGCGATTAACTTGCTACTGACATACTATAAGTATAACAGTGGATCATATAGACGAGAAGGCCTACAGATGATAGAACTTGGCAGAAGAGATATCAGTGTTTTAGCCTAGTAAGCCTTGTCCACTACTTTAATGTAAATGCTAGATATATTCGGAACATTGTGTCATTCATATAAGCATAATTTTGAACTTTGAAATGAAATTAACGAGCCGACCTGTATGCTTCGTCTTGATAAACCGACATTGAACTTGAAGTTGAAGCGTTGTGGTATAGATCTACTGTCAGTATCAAAAGCAATAGGCTAGAGTTTAGACTGACACATATTTCTGTATGACTCTGAAATGTTTCAGTGTGCGGTAGCCTACACGTAATTATTGACAATGTGACGACCGAGTATATACTTGATATTATTGGGGAAGTTCTTGTCTCGGTGTCATTTTTGGACCGGCCAGCTTTACACACGGTTCATTCATAGAAAAATAAATATTCATACGCATATCACGTGATATGTAATATACATGTCACGTGATATGTAATACACACAGATCATCCATAGGCGTATTGTATGGGCCTACTCTATATTTTACAGGCAGGTATGAGAGAAATGTATGTATCTGGATATGCGAAACGCCCTTAACTAAATTCCAGAAAGTAAATCTTCAATAGTTAGTCATGATGCATATAGTAATTTCGTACCAAAAAAAAAAAAAAAAAATCACATAATGATCGTCTTTATAAGCTTTTCAATAATACTGCACACTGAATGCATCTGGCGGGGCGGAGTAATGTTTTATTATCATACGGATGATTCTACTCACTTCCGGTTATGACAAGCATCACAGGAAATTCGTCTTGAGCATTTGTTTTAGGTCCGTTTTTAACTACAACTTTGGTATTATGTTTGTAACATTTATACCGCATTTTGTGTTGGAATTCTTAGACTTTATCTATTTTAAATGTCAGCTCAACTGATGAAGTCTAATTGACAGAAACTGTCGTCTTAAGCGTTTGTTTTAGCCCTTATTGTATTAACACAATTATAACTTTGGTATAATCAGTGGCAAGTAAGAACGATTTCTCTTGTCAGTGTAATGTCAACTCATTAACCCCTAAAGACACATTTGGACTGGTCTAAAACATTTATTTGCAGAAGAGTCCATTGTTTTTCAGGGATTGATACATTAATGTCGTTATGCCTTGTCATACTCGTCTAGGTCAAGAAAGGGTTTACGAGACTGTACCCTGCCAGGATATATGGATTTTTCCTCTTCATTTATTATTTATAGTTTTCGATTTAAAATATTTGACTTATTTCGCAAGAAGAGTAAACTTACAATTGTTCGCAAATAAATCCTTTTAGATCACGACAGGTAGCGTCATTCCAATGAAAGTCATTGCGTATTTCTATACAGTCTTCGTTTCCACCTGATTCATTAGGTTCATTAGGCGCCCTGTAGAGAAAATAAAAACAAGAGGAGAGTGTGAAATATTTCTTTTTTATCTCATAAATGGCAGGTGTGAATGAAATTCGAGTTAATCTACTCCTAACATTTATGAAGCCTTACGTTCGTATGTAGGTCTGTACTTGTTAAATGAGGTCTGGATACATATTAATATAACATCTTTAAGTTTGGTAGCATTACGACAACTAAGTTAAAATAAGTTAAATTCTGGTAATAGAACGTAAAATCAATTGAAACTTATGTACAGAATGTTGAGGATATAGAAAAATTAGTTGACAAAGCAAAATAGTAGACGAATGTGCTGTGGCTGCTCGAAAATATAAAAAAATAGATACTGAAGTATAAATCTTTAGGATGTCCAGAATATAGATGCAACTTTGGTAGACATTGACAAACACGGACCTCTGGAAACCAAGACGTGGGATCAGGTGCCATGGAGGAGTAAGCATCCCCTGCCGACCGGTCACACTCGCCGTGAGTCCACAGTCAAATCCAAATAAAATACGTGAGGAACGAATCCTCATCACAATTGATACAGACGTCTCAACAACCGCCAACGAAAAGGCAACTCAACATTTCACTTAGTGAAACAGAGTAATCGCAAACAAGACTAATATACCGACCTTAAATTTGCGGAACGTTGACATCAAACGCGGTTTTCGATATCCCTTAGCCAATACTTTGTTAGTAATTAATTTACATCTGTATATGAAAAGTCCATAGTTGAACACACCCTGGCATATCGGATTATTTGTCAAATATAAACTCCATATGCGGGTGATTGTGGGATATTACTATTTAAATGTGGAAAATTTACGATAGGAAAGCCGAAATCGTCGGATTTGTCGTATAGCTTAGTTGTCAATTTCCCGTCTGTGTCTATAGAAAGTAAAATGTCTAAGTATGAAGCGTGTGTGCTTGATTTTGTTGTATCTTTAATTTCTAGTTCGCTGATATATATAGCATATGTATGAAAACTGTCATTATTAATTTACAAAACGTCGTCGATATATCTAAATGTCAAATTAAAGGACACCGCTAGCTTTTTTCTTTTGATTCAGCAGTTCCTGAATGAAGTCTGCTTCGTATGAATAAAGGAACAGGTCAACCAATAAAGGGGCACAACTGGTTCCCATAGGCATGCCGACAGTTTATTGAAAGACCACGTCTCCGAACATTACAAATATATTGTCTATTAGAAAATTCCAGCATCTTTTTATATCAACTTCAGTGTATTTATGTGTAGAATAAGAGTGTTGTTGGACAAAATAAGTATTATGATAACCAGTCACTAGATATTTAAATTTTCGGGTACCACCTTTTGTGAAAAAATAGTTATCTATGATGCTAAAAAGTCTCTCTTGTATTTTTTATGTAGAATTGTTGTGTAAAGAGTAGATAAGTCGTATGTTTTGATACTGTGAATTTGAGAAAAATTATGTTCCTTTCTACAAACTGTTTAGAATTTTTAAGTATCCACATCTGATTTACACCGCTTTTGGAATAAGCAACTGTACAGTATTGCTGGAGTTTCTCCTTAACAGCTGTCAGTATCTTGGTATGGAGTAAAGATAAAGGTTTGGTAGAAAATTTGCTGGATCCTGCTATGTACCTCTGCTTATATGGGGTTTCATGAAGTTAAGGTATCCAATATAAATATGGTAGTTCAAAATCAGTCTCGGTTGTGGGTACATCAAAAGAGCGTAATACGGACACGTGATTTTGAAGGATTTCGTCCTTTGAAAGTGAGCTGCGTGTCTATATAGGATTACCAGAATTCGTATTTAACCCTAGATCTTCTAATTAACAATTAAAGTAATGTAAATGGAGAAACAATAAAAGTATTGACGCAATTTTAGTTACATGGTATGGGGGATTCGAGGACGAAAAATTGTTGTATATTGTCTGAATAAAACTTACGAATAT
The DNA here is from genome assembly GCA_030159075.1 of Atrina japonica. Lineage (NCBI taxonomy): Eukaryota > Metazoa > Mollusca > Bivalvia > Pterioida > Pinnidae > Atrina > Atrina japonica. The sequence goes on from BROG01000377.1 coordinate 566,984, forward strand.
CATGAATTACTGTAAATCCGGAGACTTTATTTTTGCGAAACACCGGTGTTAAATTTATTTGGAAGAAATATTTACTGTTCCTTGCTACTACGGTACTGCTTAAGGTAATACTGTTTAGTAAGGTAATTTACCGTTATGTAATTGTATCTTTCTCCAGCTTTGTTTTGAAATTGTAACTTTGTCTTTATTTTAGATTAGCCGCATGTCAAAGTTGTAATATAAAATAGAAACTGAACCAGAGACGAGAATTTCACATTGTCACGCACGCACGCACGCACACACACACACACACACACACACACACACACACACACACACCAGTATTAGATGTAAGAAAATGAACAGTAAAACACGTAAGTATACACTTGAGTAGGTATTTTAACATCTGTAACAATACCCCAGTATCTGTGACATCATCTTTAATAATACCAATGACATCATCTTTAACTTAACCTGTGACATAATCTCTAACTATACCCGTGACATCATCTGTAAAAATATCTGCGACATCACTTCTAACGATACATGTGGAGTCACCTCTAACAAAACATTTGACGTCATCTCTAACAATACCCGTGACATCATCTCTAATTTCTGACGTCATCTTTAGATAGCTGTAAGTGCACACCGTAAGAATAAATCAAATCAATACAAATATAATAGTTAGTTTTCTCTTACCAGTCAAAGAAGGTAATATCGGTTTTTGCTGTTGCCCATCTCCAGTTTCCTTCTACTTCAGCGTCTAATCCTCCTAACCAGAAGTTTATACCTACCAAATTAAAGACAATCATAAAGTTTACTCCCCCAAGAGTTTTTAAAAAAAGTATTTATATTTTACACTTTGTTAATATATGTATGAGTTCAATCTTATATATATATATATATATATATATAAAGAGACGGCCTGGCTCAGTCGGTAGCGCGCTCGACTCTTGATCGTGAGGTCGTGAGTTCGAGTCCAGCCGGCGGCCGGTTGGTTTCCTGTCTGTCGGATGAGACAGTAAAAACCGTGGTCCGGTGTCACAGTAGGTGTCAGCACGTTAAAGATCCCTCACTGATCAATGGCCGTAAGTGCCGAGCATAGGCCAAAATTTGAAGCCCTTGACCGGCCTTTGATGACGTCTCCATATGAGTGGGAATTAAACAACAATAAACAAACAAACAATATATATATATATATATATATATATATATATATATATATATATATATATATATATATATATATATATATATTATATATATATATATATATATATATATTGTTGTGTGAAAAAAATGGAAATCTGCATCATCTGCGCGTTTCACAACAATGTAGTATTTTCCCGTCTTCTGAGGCCGCAACAAATTGATTTTCGTTTACGATTAAAAAAAAAAAACTCTTTAAACCCAGAAGCACACTAATTTGTGGTGCACGTTTTAGGACAATGCAATGAACGAGGAACAATTTACAGTTAACAGAAATATTTTACAGTTAAAAGACTTTTACTATTATTTGGAAAATAGTGTATTGAATGCATGCAGCTTCGTGAAGATAATATGTATAATTTTATGCATTTCAGTGAAGATAAAGACTTTTATGGACTTTCTTGGAAATAATAATTATAATTTGATGGGGCTGAGCGAGTGAACTTCCTTCGGCATAATAATGATAATTTTATTGACATTCGGGAAGATGATTTTTAGAAATGTATGGACTTACGGGAAGATAATATTCAGAATTATTTAGAATTACATGGATTTCCGTGAATAAATCTTTTCACGATAACTGCGTTCCTGCTCATTTCACCTGAATACAAACAGTTCCGGACGGCATCAAGGAGTTCCATGCCCAAAACGTTTCGTACCCAAGACAAATCCTACCCACTGAAGGACAAATCATACCCTGTGTATGAATTTCGTTCATTCGGTACGATTTATGTTACTTACAAAACTCCTTGATGCCGTCCGGAAGTGTTTGTGCGCAGGTGAAATTAGTAGGAATTCAGTTATCGTTGAAAGGTCTATATACAGAATCACTTCCTTGAACATATTAATATCACAGCATTTTATGGACTAACGGGAAAATAATTCATGTAAATAAAATGAAATCGAATTACGCGAAAATGTTATATAAAATTTTATGGACTTATGTGAAGATATTATATAAAATCATATGGACTTTCTTAACAGTAATATATAAAATTTTACAGACTATCAGACGTGAAAAAGCACCTTTACTTATATAGCTAAAATATATATCAAAGTGTAGATTATGAATGAATTTTAAACATTTTGTCACCCTAATATGTAAACAAGCAAAATATAAACCATAATGGTGATTCCTAATCGCCTGGTTTAGATAAGTATTTTCCTCAGCGCTGTTCACTTCCGCTAGGTAACCTCCAAAAACACTGCATTGAACCTGAAAAAAATGAAAAATGAAGAGGTGTGAATATATACATGTATGATATTGTCTTGAAATGCCTACTGTCACAGAAATGTGATGAAATAACATCAACATTTAAGAAATTTTATGGTTGATATTATAACCTCGTACGATATTACAATGATTGACTACAGGCGCTTGTAAGGGATAATAGGCATGACAGAAAGTGACAACTATTCGACTTATCCCGCCCTTGATTTTCGAAAAAGTCTGTATAAAGAATATAAAATCAATAATTATTTCTATTTGTAAACTTGGCTATAAAGATCTGATATCGTATTTTAAATACTTAAAGTTTACTTTTGTACCATAGAAATAACTTACGAATGATTCAGTCCAAGTTGCTTGTGTATTGACAAAAAGGTAGCATGAATTCCCATGCTGCTCCCACCCAGTTCTGCAAGGATTTGTCTGTGCACCTATAAGGAAAAATCAATTTAATTGTAATTTACTCGCTTTCCTATTAAAGGAGATCTTTCACAGAATTTAACAAAAACTTTATTTTTTGAAGTTAATAACGTAATACGAAAGTCATAGGTTTGCGAAACAGTCATGATTAATACTCCACACGATCTTTTTTGTCAATAATACTTCATAATGTCATCTCGCATTTCAAAAACATGTATATTTCCGAAAACAATTAAGGATTGTTTTTCATTTTTTTGAACATCATTGGGGTATAAAAGCAATATTTCTATTTGTAAACTTGGCACGAAGTGCTGCACAGTGAATTTTTTTCATGGGCAATTGCTTTTTTACCCCAATGATGTTCAAAAAATGAAAAACAATCCTTATATTTATATATATTACCATTTTCAGTGAAACTGTTGTCTACTGGATACTAAACTGACTTTGCGGGGGGTGTTTACATATGACGTATAGCTCAACAGCTGTTTTGACATGAGAAGTAGTTCTCTTTTCTGAACGCAAATACTAAATGAAATTCAGGTTTAATTTCTTTTATTATATCATTTTGAAAGAAACTACTGAAATGACAACTCTAAAATATCTATTCTTGGACTTGAATCATCTTCATTAATATTCGATCTCTTGGTGGCGGAGGGTTAAATGTGTCAGAAAAGAATTGAAATTGCAAATGGCTGCGCCCATGAGTATGCTGAATAATGTATTTACAACGAATTTGCGTTTGAATTCTGATATATTATTAATGGGATATACTATAGAAAGATTTAGTGTGGCTTACAAGAAGTGAGACAGCTAATATTAATTTATGACAACTGAAAGTAGCCATTTTATTTGACATTTTTTACCAAGCAGCTGGGAACCACGAAGACTGATTGGTACGTAACCTACGTAAGTAGGCCCATTTCACACAACCTAATTACACACGATGCGGGTGACGAATTGTTTCTGATAGGAATATCCAGTGAAGGCAAACAAATCTACTTGTTTATCAAGAGATGCTTGACAAAGTTGCACTAGGCCTTACTTTCTTTCTTTCTGTTGTAACTATGAAGCCAGACGGTGGTCTGTCGTTCTGGTCATAACATGACCTAGATATATCGCGATATGGGCCTGTAGGCTGTACAATGTGCTACAGATGTAGTCTCGTGTTTCCGATTTCTTTCTTCGATTTTTATTTGTTTTGTGGTAGACCTAATGTATGGCTTTTAAGATTAAATATATAAGAAATAAACATGTGATATTCTATTCTTTATTGATTCGTTAATGTATTGTTACGCTGAAAAGTAAAGTGGTTAATACTCAGGGCACGCGACTGTATTTACCGGAATATGCAATATATCGCTCTATATACTTGCAATGAAGGGAATTGCAGTCGGTATGTAAATATTAAAGGTATAAACCTATATAAACCCATGTTTTGTCAAATATGTCTTGGTCCATAAATACGTATCGTACAATGAAGACTGAGTTGATAAATTTACTGTTTATACTCTGTCACTTTAGTATATTATTATAAAATAACCAGTTGGTATCAAAATATTAATTACTGAACCAATGTATAAACAACTACATTACATGTTTTATTCGGTTGTACCCGGGTATTCAAGTTCAGGTCATGTCACAAACACACCACTAGTTACCTTCAGATGATTAAGGCTGACATTAAAATAGGTAAATCAGTATTTTGTACGTTAGTCAATTAAGTCTCCGGTATGCTTAGATGTGTTTGAGATAGAGTAAATAAATAATTAATATGTAACATGATTTGAACTGCCTAACACATTGATCATTGTGTATGTATATATATATATATATATATATATATATATATATATATATATATATATATATATATATATATATATATATATATATTATATATATATATATATATAGTTACTTACATCCAGATCTCCAAACAGCATAAAAGGTAATGATATAATACAATGTCTCCATATGCTGAAAAGGGGAATGAAGGCACTGTAGGTCGAAATATACTCAAAGCGTGGAACTGTTGTGCGACCGACTTAAAACCACTGATAACCTCTTACAACTTTTGTTACACATTTATATACGTGATTGCAAATTGTTAATGTTATCTTTATTCGATAAGAGCAAGAAAAGGGGCGCAAAGATTGTGGTTCTCACCACACGTTTTCAAAATTGCACCACAATTAAGAAGCACGATGTTACAGAGCGGTAGGTAGTCTACGACCTTTAGGACTTTATTGCAAAACCCAAAAAACAAAAACCTAAAATGCCACGTAAAAGTCTCTTTATTTATCTATATTGTTTTAACCTTTTCTACCCTATAAACCACAATAGACTGGTCTAAACAATAGAAAAGAGCATTCCATTTAGATATTTAGGGGGAAAGGATATGCTCAGTACGCGAAAATCTCTGATAGGGCAACTTTTTGAATTGACCTGGGCTATGGACTTATATTGTCATACGTCATGATAATGTACAGTTGTTTTTTATTTGCGGGGCTTTAATTTTGCTGTATTCTCCGTCAAAGAATACCCGCGAATATAATTCAATATGATGTATCAGAAAGTCAATACGTAACAAATCAAAATTATAAAAATTAACAATTAAAATATTTTGATATAAAATAAAATATCGTAGAGTATTACACGAATACATACACAGATCTGGTGATTATTGGACAAACTGGACCTCTGAAAATACAGAGGTAGGATCAGGTGTCACGGAGGAGTAAGCATATCTACAGGCAAATGTAGATAAAATAAGTGAGAAATAAATAAGTGCAATTGGCACTGACAACTCAACAACCGTTACGGAACAATAAATTCAACACTACATTGAGGGAATTTTGAATTTTGAATAGTGTTAAACGCTAAACTCAACAATTTTTCGGTTATATGGTGGATGCCAGTATTTAATGCTGAAAAAAACGAATCCGGTTACAATGTACCCGGAAAGTGACCACCGGCCTTACGCAAGTAAACTGGCAAACTGTCTCACAAAAATCAACATAGGGTCCAGCAGGTACCGAACCTGTGCTAACCAGAAGTGATATGCTTCATGGCTCAAAGTCCGATGCTCCAACTGGGATAATTTGTGAGATATTTACACCATATGCATGCGATTCCTGGATATTAATACTTAAATGTGGAAAATCTACAATGGGAAAGCCGAAATCATCGCATTTGTCGTATAGCATGGTTGTTAAATTGCCTAGTAAGTCAAAATTTCCCTAATAGGTCAAATGTCCAAGTAGGAAGCGTGTGGTGTCTTTAATTTCTAGTTCGCCTGGATAAATCGCATTAGCATACGTATAAAAATTGACATTATAAATTTAGAAAACGTCGACGATATATCTCAATCAAATGTGCAAAAATGAATGCATTTGTAGTATGTTTACAAGTGTGAGTCCTCTTTTGAGATCGTCTAAACGTGTTTACACTTAATGAAATTTGTTTGATCAAATTGACATTATATTATCGTTATATTATTATTTATCATATGCAGAATATCTTCGGAGCAAATCTGAATAATTTAAGAAATATAAAATTCCTGAGAGGGAAAATAGACACTTTTTTGAAAGTCATTGTGAACTTAATTTTACAAATACGATTGGTGCCTCAAATCGAGTGGCTAGATCCTCAGTGCAGGTCCGAGTCCCTTTGGAACCTAAGTTGATTTTTGTGAGGACGTTTGCCAGTTTACTTTCGGAAGGAGGGTAGTCTCTTCCCGGGTACATTGTAACCGGTTTCTTTTCTCCACCATTAAACACTGAGCGCCACCATATAACTGAACAATTGTCGTGTACAGCACTATTGTATTGTAAAGCACCATTGTCTTGTAAAGCACCACTGTCGTTGTAGTGTAAAGCACTATTGTCGTGTAAAACACTATTGTCTTGTAAAACACCATTGCCGTTGTCGTGTAAAGCACAAATGTCGTGTAAAGCACTACTGTCATGTAAAGCATTGATATCGTGTAAAGCACTATTGTCGTGTAAAGCACTATTGTCGTGTAAAGCACTATTGTCATGTAAAGCACTACTGTCATGTAAAGCACTAATATCGTGTAAACCACTATTGTCGTGTAAACCACTATTGTCGTGTAAAACACTATTGTCGTGTAAACCACTATTGTCGTATAAACCAATATTGTCGTGTAAACCACTATTGTCGTGTAAAGCACTATTGTCATGTAAAGCACTACTGTCATGTAAAGCACTAATATCGTGTAAAGCACTATTGTCGTGTAAAACCACTATTGTCGTGTAAAGCACTATTGTCGTGTAAAGCACTATTTTCATGTAAAGCACTATTGTCATGTAAAGCACTACTGTCATGTAAAGCACTAATATCGTGTAAACCACTATTGTCGTGTAAACCACTATTGTCGTGTAAAGCACTATTGTCATCTAAAACACTATTGTCGTGTAAAGCACTATTGTCGTGTAAACCACTATTGTCGTATAAACCAATATTGTCGTGTAAACCACTATTTTCATGTAAAGCACTACTGTCATGTAAAGCACTAATATCGTGTAAACCACTATTGTCGTGTAAAGCAGTATTGTCATCTAAAACACTATTGTCGTGTAAACCACTATTGTCGTGTAAAGCACTATTGTCATGTAAAGCACTATTGTCATGTAAAGCACTACTGTCATGTAAAGCTCTAATATCGTGTAAAGAACTATTGTCGTGAAAAACACTATTGTCGTGTAAACCACTATTGTCGTATAAACCAATATTGTCGTGTAAACCACTATTGTCGTGTAAAGCACTATTGTCATGTAAAGCACTACTGTCATGTAAAGCACTAATATCGTGTAAAGCACTATTGTCGTGTAAACCACTATTGTCGTGTAAAGCACTATTGTCGTGTAAAGCACTATTTTCATGTAAAGCACTATTGTCATGTAAAGCACTACTGTCATGTAAAGCACTAATATCGTGTAAACCACTATTGTCGTGTAAACCACTATTGTCGTGTAAAGCACTATTGTCATCTAAAACACTATTGTCGTGTAAAGCACTATTGTCGTGTAAACCACTATTGTCATATAAACCAATATTGTCGTGTAAACCACTATTTTCATGTAAAGCACTACTGTCATGTAAAGCACTAATATCGTGTAAACCACTATTGTCGTGTAAAGCAGTATTGTCATCTAAAACACTATTGTCGTGTAAACCACTATTGTCGTGTAAAGCACTATTGTCATGTAAAGCACTATTGTCATGTAAAGCACTACTGTCATGTAAAGCTCTAATATCGTGTAAAGCACTATTGTCGTGTAAACCACTATTGTCGTGTAAAGCACTATTGTCATGTAAAGAACTATTGTCGTGTAAAGCACTATTGTCGTGTAAAACACTATTGTCTTGTAAAACACCATTGCCGTTGTCGTGTAAAGCACAAATGTCGTGTAAAGCACTACTGTCATGTAAAGCATTGATATCGTGTAAACCACTATTGTCGTGTAAAGCACTATTGTCGTATAAACCAATATTGTCGTGTAAACCACTATTGTCGTGTAAAGCACTATTGTCATGTAAAGCACTATTGTCATGTAAAGCACTACTGTCATGTAAAGCACTATTGTCATGTAAAGCACTACTGTCATGTAAAGCTCTAATATCGTGTAAAGCACTATTGTCGTGTAAACCACTATTGTCGTGTAAAGCACTATTGTCATGTAAAGAACTATTGTCGTGTAAAACACTATTGTCGTGTAAAACACTATTGTCGTGTAAAGCACTATTCAAAATCAAACTCAAAACAATACAGTGAATAATATTTGTTGTGACACACCTATCATGACACGTTGCCATGGTTATAGTATCTTCCAAACATTTGAATTAGGAAAGGTAACAAATAGTGTCAGAGGTGATATTGGAATCGTACTCGATACCTTTCTTTTTCCTGTCCAACGGTTAAATAGATGTGATGGTCATATGAAATAAAACGAGCACGAATCCAACTTATACATAGTTTTAACTTTTCTTTTATTGTCCACAAAAACAAAAAGAATTACGGAAAGTGTAACATACGGGCTTAGATTGTCTTTTATTGTCCACATCAAAAACACGCATTTGTAATATGATTCTGCAAGTTTACGGTAATTTTGGGTTGATTTTTATTTTATTTCATAATTGTTACCATCTGTTAAATAAGTACCATTTTCCGTATTTAATATCGCGTCATTAATAGCATAAGTCAGTTGCATTAAAGATAAATCCCCCAAAATAACGAAATGTCCGATTGCTAATGATACAAGAACGATGCCACAGAATGAGGTTGTAAGGAGTAGGGGAACTTATTTCCTTCGATGTCAATGTAAAAACTTTTGGTATCAGATCCATGTGCATTTAAAACTATAATAGCGACTGAATGGTCCGGATTTTCAAACGCCACTGAGTGGATTCCATCCCAGTCACTGAACCCTGGAGTGTTTACCCTGACCGCCCCGGGCTGAATGAATTTTGTCATTTGACCGATGGCGTAATACTCCACATTTCTATCCGCATGTCCATCATTCCTAACCGTTACCACGCCACGACAATTATTGCATCCACCTACTCCATGTTTGGGTCCATGATTTTGATCTAATGCAAGATTCCAGAAGAGAACAGTCTTTGCCCAAGCTCTTGTCTGGCCGATCATTAATATCCTAAACGCAAAGTTTATGTTCTCATGGAAACTTGAACTCCAGTCCCCACCTGAGCACTCAGAGAAGTAAATATCTTTATCCGGGAACCTTGAATGAACAGAGGACGTAGTATCGTGTCGACCGGCATAACAATGCCAGGCAGATCCTCTCACATATCTATTGGCATCATGATCATTCAAAATATTGGTGACGTAATCAGTGTTATCCCAGTTGTGGTCATAAATCAGAATTTTTGTTTGTATACCATTTGACTGGAACTGAGGTCCAAGTTCGTATCTGATAAAATCTCTCTCAGCTTGCCAAGACATGGTCATCGTGGGGTACGAATTATCCGAATTAAGTGGCTCGTTCTGTATCGTGATTGCATCAATATGGATGCCTTCATTTTGATACGCTTGGATAAATTTAACAAAATATTGTGCATAAGCCCTCTGATAATTTCTTTCACTGCGGAAAGATCCACCATTCAACGAATTTGATGTTTTCATCCATGCAGGAGCAGACCATGGGGTAGCCATTATCTTTAGCTTTGGTTGAATGGATAGCGCTTCTTTAAGAATTGGGATAACGAAACTCTTGTCTTTGTCAATGCTGAAATGGTTTTGTCCATAATCATCCCAGGAATCGTCATAGGTATAGGAATCAACAGCTTGGAAGTCCGATCCTCCCATTGTGAGGCGGAGGTAGTTGATTCCTGGAAGAAATAGACATAGGCATTATCTTAAACAGTTTCAAAAATTATTCAATCTAATATTACATAATTAGCAACATTAAGTTAAGTCTTTTCATTTTGCTGTTTTGAAGTGTTGAAATTTAAGATTTGTCGTGAATGTACCCTTTCCTTTTAACTGCAGTAAAAGATACTCACAATATCATAGATTTCGTTATAGTAAGTGATTGTTTCTTGACGTCATTTCACGGGAATCTGTATCATTTTGCCAATCAGAGTTATAGGACCGCAATTAACGTGAAAGTGTCTATATGGAGATAATTAATTATTTCACTGAGCAACCGGTTCACGGAGGAAGTATGTCACATACCAAACTATTATTTCAAAGCTTACAAAATATGTAATATTTTAATAATATCAATCATTTCAATATTGACCGTATACTGGCACTATATAATTCTGTGTTGTGGAGTGTCTATTGTCAACAAAAGTGCAATCTCAATAAGGGTAAATAACTGTGAAATACAAGACAATGCACAGTTTAGCGGGAAAGTGGATAACTTACAATGTGTGTATGGTCAGGTATTTTCGTCCGATGCCAATGAATGATGAATATTATACGGGTCAGACAGCATGTTTTTCACTTATCAAACTCCCTATGTAATTCGTGATGTACTGAACACACAACATAAATAGTAGCTGTTTTACACTGCGTGCGTCTTAATTTATATGTACAGTAATCTATAAAACTCCTCTAATTTATATTTTGTAAATAAAAAACATTTCCTAGCAGAAATAATTAGAGTGTAAAAATGAAGAAGTACCAATTAATAATCGAAGCTCAAGTCCATTAGAACACGACGAATTAGATGCGCAATAGTCTCAACATGAAGAACAATTACCGAATCTCGAACGGGACTGGACTAGGTATCCGAAAGGAGTCAGCATCCTCTACTGGCATGCCACACCCGTCGCAAATGTTCCATGGAAACCTCTCTAGTACGATGAACGTGTCAAATTCAGTGAAAAGGTCAAGTTTGGTGAAGAGGTCAAGTTCGGTGAAAAGCACGATTGGTGAAAGGGAGTCACTGTCTGTGACCGTGCTCCAGAATATTATCTAATATTATTGAGAGGGGGACTTCATAATGTTTAACATTAACAATCAAATTTTCGGAATGATAATAAACCTAAATGACACCTACCTATACCGTTTGCGCCATTATATCCAAATAAGGACTGCATAATCTGATGACGATGAGGACTGTTATAGATGACGTAAGCAGCAGAGTTTGTTAATGAGGCTCCAAACCCATCAATTGTCTGATATTTCTCGTTCCTATTGACCCACACTTGGAATCCTGATGCTGAACCTTTATTTATCGACTCATGGTGGAGCTTTTTAGATTCATCCCCGGTTGTCGACCATACATCTAACGTATCGTGTAACAGAAATGATTGCACTGCTACTACGTATAGACAAAGTTGATCTGAAAAGATGTAAAACCGGTAAGTTTGAATCAAGAAAGTTGCATATTTAACAGCTTAGAATAATCATAGAAATAGTTTTGAACAATGACTAAATGACAGAAAAGCAGACATTTCAATCTTGATGTTAAATTTGTGTTGATAATGTTCAACTATATTGCAGTTTCCGCCATCGTGATGTAAAGTGAAACTCCTACTGTGATTTTGCTTTGACGTTATGATTTAAGAGCCTGTATGTCGACATAACAGAGTTGATCAACTCGTAATGAGGATTTGTTTGTTTGTATGTTGATTTGAATGGTGTATTGCAAATCACTTAACAATAATTCAGGTATATGGTGGTGGACATTTTTTTAATGAAGGAGGGGATCCGGTAACAATATAGCCTAGAAGAGACCACCGGACCCAAGTAAACTACCAAAATTTCTCACAATATCAACGTAGGTTCCAGTAAAAGGACTGACAATCTCTACTGTTATTAACCTGAGTGAATTTTTCCTTCTTGAAACTAACGATTACCATATATTAAAAGGGGCCAACACTTAAACGGGGTCAAGGTTGGACTCTATGACTCAATCATACGTCCCCCTTTTTAAAAAAAATATAAAAACGTGGAATAATTTTCCATTAGGTTTCTTGGCAATTCAGGGATCTGTCGAATGAAGCTTTGTCATCAGAAAATCCTCAATATACTGGAGTGAATCTAAAGCACAGGTCAACGTCTGGGGTCATCATATGAGTAATACATATCATAGCAACACATAACAAACTCAAAACACTAAAATCCATCAGTATATCATCAACTATAGATTTCAAACAACTGGAACATCATACAAAACCACCTGCAGTTTACACTCCTCACGTATTTCATTGAACTTGATTGGACTCACGGCGGGTGTGACCGGTCGACAGGGGATGCTTACTCCTCCATGGCACCTGATCCCACCTCTCGATTTCCAGAGGTCCGTGTTTGTCCATTTTTACCGGATTTGTATCTATGTCCTGGACATTCTATTGATTTATACTTTGGTACCTGAGATTTTTATATTAATACAACTTAAAGGGGCATTAGCTATATTTATCCCCGACAATGTTCTTTCCTTTTCTACTACTTAGATTGATATGCAATAACAACACAGAGATATACACCGGCATAATAATTCTTAAATTCGTATATATTTTGTGAAAATTGCTTGAGAAACCCAGATTGGCAATTGTTCTCTTGCAATTGAGTAATTCAACCTCACTATTGTATATGTATACCACACTTGGCCTGGCCTTATTCCAATAAAAAAAAAAGAAAAAAAAAGAAAATAAAAAAAAAAAATAAATAAATAAAAAAAAAAAAAAAGACGGAAATAAAATTTCTGATGTTTGTTTATAGCTCTTATTTGCTAGTGTATATCAAGTACAAGTAGGTAGAACTCGAAGTATTTTGGTTCACACAACTAGTACCCCCTTAATGTAAATAACCACTGAACGTGTTTAAACGCATGTAGGAAACTATCTACACCTTAAAGTTACCAAATATCAAAACTTACAGACTCGAAGACTTGTTGTACGTAAAGATGACATCTTCGTTCTGTGGGTTTTACAACTTTGTGAACTGTTATTGCTGTCCAATGCTTATCATTTCTTATCTTATAAACCTCTCGTGTAAGGCAATATCTAGGTCTGCATACCAAAAGTGCATGCAATACATATTCAGATTTCCCTTGATTTCCCAAATTAAAGAACACCCCCGGATTGACAATGGACTCTACCTCAATATAATGATATAGACAAATTCATCTGTATCTTCAGGGGGGAAAGTTAAGCTATAATATATGTAGGTACTAAAGTGTTAACAATTAGATCGTCTGCAAGATAGGCTGATATATACAGGTGTGTAAGGGCACCAGATGATGAATATCAAGGGTGGTACATATTTGGAGACTGTGAAGTGTCGGGAAATTGATTTATGACATACGAAGACATGAAAATGTTATCTATTTTCTGTCAACAAATAAAAATACAACAGGTGTCAATAACAAAATAATCTATTATTGATTTAAAAAGAAAATCTTGAAATTAAATTATCTAAGGGTGGTGTTTGGAAATTCGTGCTCGGCGGGGACATTTTGACAGTAGCAGAAACAACTCAGACATGACACAAAATCACACAAAAAATGGTCGTATGTTTTTGTATACAATTATAAATGATTTTGAAAATCATTGCTTTACTTTCAAAGTTAATAAGCAAGCGAAGCGAGCTCTTTATGGTTAAGAGGTAGAAAATGGACTGCACATACGTACGATAAAAAAAAACGCAGTTCGTCAAATTTTAAACGTCAATTCTTAAATCAACAAACTGACGCTTTACTAATTACTCGTCACAATAACACATTCAAATCAAACGTTTAGGAGACTTTATTTCCGCTCAAAGTTTTGCCGGATGTGTATATGATCTAAATATTGCACGTCACAATTAAACTGTGATGCTATTTTGTGTGACAGGTATTGCTTTGGCGAGACCAGACAAACTCCCGACATGGAGCTGCACTCGCTTTTAAGGCAATGTCTTAATTCATATTACTTTGGTATCTGTATCGCTTATATTATAACTGATATTGTGAATATTATTTTTCCTGGTACTTTTTGCCAAAATCGTAATTTTTTCTAATTTGTTATGTAAATAGAAAACATATTGTCTTTCATTATCAATAACATTTATTATCGTCTTAGAACTTCAGTACTATGTGTTGCGTGAAATGGTTCTACTTTTTTCTTTATCACAAATATGTCTTTCCTGCTTTTAATAACTGAAGAGTTCTAAATAATAGCGACGTTCATTACGTAAATTACGTATAAATATGTTTATCATATTAAACCCGACTATTGTGACGACAATTGAATGTTCCTATAGCAATAGAAAAATTATCAAATAAAATACCATTTGTTTGTTAGACATACTACGGAATTTGTCTAATAGATGAACGAACTATGGTTTAACACTTATTCCGATAACCCTACATACACACGGAACCCCATTTCAAAGGACTAAATAATTTCAAATCTTGTAACTGTATTATGCCCTATGGACACAGATCGAAATCAACAGCCATTCGTAATGAATTTGGTTTTCATATCGTTAAAAGTTACTTTTATTATCTTTTATTAGTGGTTAATCTTCAGTGGATATGGGAGTCGGCCTGGCTCAGTCGGTAGCGCGCTCGACCCTTGATCGTGAGGTCGTGAGTTCGAGTCCAGTCGGCAGCAGGTTGGTTTCCTGTCCTTCGGATGAGACAGTAAAAACCGAGGTCCCGTGTCACATTAGTTGTCGGTACGTTAAAGGACCCTCATTGCTCAATCGCCGTAAGTGCCGAACAAGGCCAATTATGAAGCCCTTCGCCGGCATTGGTGACGTCTCCATATGAGTGAAAGATTCTTGAGTGGAACGTTAAACAACAATAAACAAACAAATCAATGGATATGGCAACATGGTGTAGTGCATGTTTGTTATGTCAAAGTTATGTCAAACAATGTATTAAAAGTTCTGATGTTGTTCATATAGTTGTTTCAACGTTATCTAATTCATTTGTAGATACATAATTACATCTTATCATGAATTCTAGTAAATTGGAAACAGTTTGTATCTTTCCGCATACACAGAGCCAGAGAGAGCCAAGCAGAACGCGTGGAAATAGCGTAACCTCCGTATTACGGTGATGGGTAAAACATGGATGCAGAAAAAGCTATGGCGGCTAAAATTGCGTGGATAGATATATTTAACAGATAAAATGTACCCGATATGTTGTTATTCGATGGATTAATACAGGGTTTTCAAAATATCCGGGTTACAAAGGTAGTAAAGAAATTTGACCGGGACTCTAAATCATTTCAAAGTAAGCGGGATTTCAATGTAAAAGGGTTCAATATAAGTAGTTTCCACTGATTTTATTAAAACTTATAGGCGTGACAAACGAGATTTTATTGGAAAAAGTTATACCGATATAAATCGAGGAAAATAAGGTATATCACGGAGGTCATTTGATGGGATTTAATACAGGTAACTCAAACACAGGTCAAGCAGAGACTTTTTGGGATCTTAATAAACGTTATTTTGAACGATTAATTAGAAAAAAAAACCAATAGAATATCTTGTATTAAAAACGGCATTATGTCAAAATGTACCGCCATTGAAGCTCTTTCTAAGAATGAAAAGGACACAGTGGATAAACATATTTTATATCTTAAAAGTTAAATTCTTTACATGTCAATCCGTGTTGACATGAGATCGTATTTAAGTCTTTTTACTCAAATAAGGAGACATTATAAATATTGTTTGCAAAACTACGACTGCTGAAAGAACAGTAATAAAAACTAAATATACTGATAATATTTCTAGTTTACTCGCGGTATATTATTGTCCGGTTCACATAACGTGACGAAGCGGAGTAACCTCTCGATTATCATACGGGTTATTCTGCTCACTTTTCGGTTATAACAAGTAGTACGGGAAAAACGTTTTATTCATCGCTGAATATCCGTAGATACCATGGAAAGTAGGAACAATTACTCCTGCCTGTGTCATTTCTATGCCGTCAAGTTTTCTTACCTAAACCTTAAACTCAGCCAGGTCAAGACAGACTTCACGAAACTCCGCCCTCCTTTATTATATGGAATTTTCTATACAGTTAAATCATTATAACTTGGCGGGGCGGAGTCTTGTGAACCCTTTCTTGGCCGTGGACGAGTTTAACTTTTCGGTAATAAAGTATAACAAAATTTGACCATTTTTATGTCCCAGGCCAAAAATATTATTATTTCAAATTTTGTATGAGTCTTTACATATTTTCTGTTTTTGTGGCTGTAATATACAGTGAAGAAACACAAATAAGATTTTTTCCAAGTCATAAAACATGCATTCTTTTTTTAATTTAATATCATTAACTTCAACAATGCATTTTGGATTATGTCCCTTGACAAAGTCAGTATATTTTAATTTTGAAATAAAATAAAAAAACAATTATGTTAGTTGTTTGAAAAATAATATTAAAAAGACCACCAAAAGCACAAATTTGCTGTTTGATTACAAAATAAACGTAATTTAATAAATGTATTTATGTCCCAAATTTTAATGTCCGTCCTGTTGGCAAACAAAGTTAAATCCAGATGAAGCTTTCCTTGTTATGTTTGTGTCGAGTACCCATAGTGCACCTATTGCTGCATCCTTTCCTGTTTGCAACCATATAACAAGAAAACATATTTGAAACCACGACATTAAATCCACAAACATCATAGGAAATAGACTTAAAATGTCACTTTTGTAATGTCAATGCTGTTTGAATGATACACATGGAACACGTATGTATTTGCATTTTTATTTCAAAATTGATAAAATATGCACATGGGTGAGACTTACATATAAACACTAAGAAAAGAGAGGAAGATGCACCTGTTATTTACAGCTTGCTTTGCAAAACATGTTTAATGTAATGTTACTGTCTGTGCTGTTATCTATCTATTTAGTAACATTATGGACAAAACTTGAAATTCAACCCACAAATTGTTTCCAATGCATTTGTTTGAGAGATTAATTAAAACACTAATATGTCTACTTAAGCATCAAATCCATTACATATGTCTTCACTTGTACGCTTTTTTCTTTTGTTATCTTTTCAAATTCAGTAACAGTACATACATGTGTAGTTCATTCAGTTTTAAGAATTGTTTTCATATTGAGGTTTCGGAAAATATGCTATCAAACTATTTGTCTGGCATTTTTATAAGTGCGCAACATTAAAAAACATCGAGATTAATTATTAATATACTTTGATGGGCAGGATTGTCCATAATGTTATCATATTCCTTTCTGTTACCAAAATGTCTGTCCTATTACCCGGTTTTTTTTTAATTTTAACATCTGTTTCATATTTATTGTTAAAAAGTTAACTTTCATGATATAAAAACATATCTCTGTGAATATCTGTAGTACTTTGAGGTTTGTTTTCCTGTTTTTCGTCCTACATTTGCTCATCCAAGGTATTGAAACGTATCGGTAAAATGTCTATCTCCTTATTGCCATTTATATCGTCCATGTGTTTAGTTTTCAGTTTCATTCGATCATTTATACTTGAAACCATTGAAATATCACATGAATATTCAATTATAATGGGTTGTCTTTGTGTTAATTATATTATTTCATATGTTAACAGTCGGGACAATGCACTAATTATGTTTATATATTTGTTGCTATGGCAACCAAGCGGGTAGGAATTACGAATTTCAAACGTTACTTTTGCACTCACGATGATTCCTTTTACAAGTTCAGATATTAAAATGGTTAATTTATTTATGTGTTTTTCTTGCTGTTTTTACACATGAAAATGGACATAAACTGGCAATGACCTATATATATATATATATATATATATATATATATATATATATATATATATATATATATGTGTGTGTGTGTGTGTGTGTGTGTGTGTGTGTGTGTGTGTATACAAATGTTAGTATATATTAAAGAACAAAAATATCCCAGTGTTTTCTGAATATTTAGGCAATATCTGATTACTGTCCTAAAGTATTAATGTATAAAAATCCATCACCAAGAAAAGCTAATTTATGATTGGATATAGCAAGGATATGAAAGGCAAAATGTTTCATTTATACGGATATTCGTTTAAAGGGGCATAAGCTTGTTTTTTCTAAAAGAAAAATTATCTTTCCTTTTTTACTACCAGAATTGATATAAAAAAACAAAAGAGATATACACAGGCGCAAAAATTCCTAAAAGTCCTATATATTTTGTGAAAATTGCTTGAGAAACACCGTTTGGCAACCTTACTATCTCTGTATGATTGCCACACTGTCACAAAATATATAGGAATATAAGATTTTTATGCCTGTGTATAGCTTTTATTTGTTATTGTATAACATCATCATGTACAGGAAGTAAAAGTAGACAAAAATCGAAATAATTATTTTTGGAAATAATAATATCCCTTTAAAACTGAAAAAAAAAAAACATTTTTATTTTACGCCATCTTTCTGTGTATTTTAGGCCTCCGTGGTCGAGTGGTTAGCGCATCGCGCTTTAAACAATGAAGTTCCATTATAAACTCAGCTGATTTTTATGAGAAAGTTTGTCAGTTTACTTGCGGAAGGCCGGTGGTCTCTTCTCGGGTACATTGTAACCGGTTTCTCTCCTCCAGCATTAAAAACTGGTCGCCACAATATAACTGAAAAATTGTTGAATGTGTCGTAAAAACAATCTGTGTATTTAAGTAGGTATGCAATAACTAATATTTTGTATTGAAGAATTATATCAGTGATTGTTGTTTCAGAAAGAACTAAAATCATTATACTATCTTCCAAATATGTGTAACGTTTCACCCTAGCGTGAACTACACACGCACACACGGGAGAGTCACAAATATAAACAAACACGGGTTCGACTGCCCCTTTCGGTTGCAGATTCCTATAAATGCCGACCGGCTAACTCCTTCAGAAAATAAAACGACAATTAAATTGACTTTAGACACTAGAACATTTATTACAAAATAAATAAGAATCAAAATACAAAGACAACACAAAATCGAAGTGGTGACAAAATTAACAGGACTAAAATTACCTGTCCGAAGGTCTAAGCCTAGGGACACTTGAACACTGAACACGTGAAAAACCGGTCACATACCGGAATATGTTTTACTGGCCACACATTGCCAAATAAAAACCCGTCAAAGTAAAATATTAACACTTATTCATATTTCAATCTTCCTCAAAAAATAAAGTATGAAAATGAATAGTAACTATTTTTACTTAACCCAAACTATTTCACAAGCGCCCCGTGCCCCGTGTCAGACCGACGACAAAAGTTACCACTTTAGAAAATTATAATATAAATTAACAAAAACATTAAAACATACTAAAGATACGTGAAAACACACACGACTAGTGTCCAAAATAGTCATTTAAGGTGGTTGAAGCAAATGATGGCAACAGACAGGAAGGATTGGAAATGATATAAAAATGAAGTTCACCTCACACGAACATATCAGTATGACGAAGAAAGGGAAATAGAGAGCGTAACATTGTGTCACATGTGTTTTATAATTGTAACACTTTACGGAAGTACCCGAATAACTTAACGAGCCAATAAAATTCACAGAAAAGTACCTCCGAAGACACAATGTAATCAAGCGGAACCTGTCGAAGCTTGCTATATTAAAATTGTTAAATGAGGTTAGTACAGTTAAAGTTAGGTAATTAGAAAATAAATGAGAAAGAAATAAAATTATAATAAAGTACATGTCACATTCCTCTCCACTACCTGAAAGTCACGACCCTGTGACTTAAAATTTTGACACACAAAAAAAAAATAATAATAATTATAGAAAATTTCAAATATTGTTTCAAACTTAAATTTAAGTCTGTTGCCATCGATGAATAAAAAAAAATATGATGAAGATGAAAATTTATATGAGCAGACTAGATAATTTTAATTACGGGAAATACTGAGTATTTCAATAATGAGATACCATTACAGGTGTATTTCAACTATATTATATACTAACTTCCACAGTTGAAATATATTTAAATTAAAAAACTTCAGTAAGAACGGTTCCTTTCAAAAGAAGAACCACCTCATATACCAACTCTCAAAATTAACAAGAAAAGTGCAGTAAAGCTGATTACACCTAGGCTCCATCATAAAAACCTAATTACAAAGATGAGGTGATTATGCAAAAAGTTAAAGTTACACAAAACATGACAAAACAAATCAAGAATGTTTTCATAAAATTACGCTGAAAATAAAAGAATTACATTGAAAGATTTCTATGTGTGAGGTGAAAAGAAAGGAATTTTTGCTCGAGGGATGATACATAATAAAATAAGTTCAAAGAAGCCCAGTAAACCATGGCACAAGCTTATGACGAACATTTTACCTAGTTTTAACTTACAAAATTTAGCATGTTCAGTGAGATAACCGATTTATCATCAAGCCACCCCAGCTATAAACTTGAAAAAATATAATAAGTAAAATTGAACGAATTTAATCAAAGATTATATAAAACATTAAATGAACTCAAGTGACCAATCACCAGAAACAGCAAGAAAGTACATTTTTACAGTAAAATGTTGATCCTGAGTGAGAATAACCGATTTATCATCAAGCTAATCTCAATCAAGAGAAGCAAAACCCTCAAACCATAGGAAGTTCTCGAAGCCCCAGTGACCAGCCATCAGAGTCCTTTAAATTGCTTGTACCATGACCTGGGTTTCTAATATATTAAGGGGTACCACTGGTCTAAAATTTACCAGCTGAATATAAAATCTAATCACAATGTAACACATTAAGCCTAAATGTCCATTGTTTTCAAATGCCCAACTACACATGTATACATCCTTGAATGTTAATCGCGATCTGGATCGAATTCTAGGCACAATAGAATTCTAGCAACGGCAATTTTGTCCAAATCTGGAATCCCATAATTAATTGAACATAACCATGGCAAACTCGAACTTTGTCCTTTAAGGCACATCAGTCCATAGTCCTGGTGTCCTTGCGACACAACTATGATAATGTCCTTGAGGGTACAATATAGAATCTCCACAATTAGGATTCAACATCAAGTCCTCCAGAAAATGGATCAAATATATTTGATACAGAAATCACAACAGCGTAATGCGAAACTGCATGGCTCATTATAATATTGCAATTATGGCACAAACATCCATCCATAAAAATGTACAACAGTCAATTCCAACTCGAAACCGGCTTAATATCAATGGAAATTTCATAAGTTCATTAATTGGGCATTTGTAACTAATATTTACTGAAATACAATTACATAAGAACATATTGAGAAAATTTAAGATAAATCATATAAACCAGAACGCATCCACTCAGGTGGTTTACGTACTCGTCCAGTGGCACCCCTAGGTGAACTATTTATCCCATTACATACACAATACACATTTAACAAAACAAAAATGAATACCTTTCTGCTCTATTCCCCTGAACCTCAAAATAAAATTAAAAACCCTACACATGAGATTTTCACAATACTGTAAAAATCCCCCTCCTCTACCTGAAGGACAGACCAACCCAAGAATTGAGGTGAAAACCCATATCCATTCCAATTCATGTCTGTTGCCACCATCCTGCCATTAATTAAAAACAATCCAGTCAATCTCCCTATCCAAAACATTAATTAGCCTACATCATATTCAAGTCAGACATAAAAAATTGAATTGATGCAGACCAACTCAGATTTAGATAATTAAAATATTAGTTTCAATGTCAAACGACAACACTATTAAATTCTGAAAAAAAACTCTCAAAGTAACAGAATTCATTGAAGTACTGAATAACTAAACATAAATCTGAAAAGCAACATCTTGACTACTACTTATGTACAGTACTGTAGTACCTGACCGACTTACATTGGAGTTCTAAAAATAACTCGAACGACGATCAAATGAAAACACAGCACCGGCAATTTAAAGTCTCTGAAGTTTACAAAATTAAACCTTTTAAACTTATCTAAATAGACCAAAGTGAACCATACTACTAGGCCAGGACTTGCCAGACCCTACTACGAGTGCAACAAACAAAACCGCTATGCCGGTGATTTAAAAGTTACCAAAAAAAATTATAAATTTAGAATTTTAATAGACCGGGGCCCCACGTTGGGCGCCAAATTGTAACGTTTCACCCTAGCGTGAACTACACACGCACACACGGGAGAGTCACAAATATAAACAAACACGGGTTCGACTGCCCCTTTCGGTTGCAGATTCCTATAAATGCCGACCGGCTAACTCCTTCAGAAAATAAAACGACAATTAAATTGACTTTAGACACTAGAACATTTATTACAAAATAAATAAGAATCAAAATACAAAGACAACACAAAATCGAAGTGGTGACAAAATTAACAGGACTAAAATTACCTGTCCGAAGGTCTAAGCCTAGGGACACTTGAACACTGAACACGTGAAAAACCGGTCACATACCGGAATATGTTTTACTGGCCACACATTGCCAAATAAAAACCCGTCAAAGTAAAATATTAACACTTATTCATATTTCAATCTTCCTCAAAAAATAAAGTATGAAAATGAATAGTAATTATTTTTACTTAACCCAAACTATTTCACAAGCGCCTCGTGCCCCGTGTCAGACCGACGACAAAAGTTACCACTTTAGAAAATTATAATATAAATTAACAAAAACATTAAAACATACTAAAGATACGTGAAACACACACGACTAGTGTCCAAAATAGTCATTTAAGGTGGTTGAAGCAAATGATGGCAACAGACAGGAAGGATTGGAAATGATATAAAAATGAAGTTCACCTCACACGAACATATCAGTATGACGAAGAAAGGGAAATAGAGAGCGTAACATTGTGTCACATGTGTTTTATAATTGTAACACTTTCCGGAAGTACCCGAATAACTTAACGAGCCAATAAAATTCACAGAAAAGTACCTCCGAAGACACAATGTAATCAAGCGGAACCTGTCTAAGCTTGCTATATTAAAATTGTTAAATGAGGTTAGTACTGTTAAAGTTAGGTAATTAGAAAATAAATGAGAAAGAAATAAAATTATAATAAACTAAACGATAGATCAAAGAAAAAAATATCAGCAAGAATAGACAGGTTCGTCACATATGTATGTTGATGCACAGCCACTTACCACAAAGTTTATAGACGTTATCGTGATTTGCTATGTATTACATATAAAACCATATTTAAAAAAATATTGTGAAGCCATTTCTTATCGCATTTCAGTAGGATTTTCACTGTTAAACAAAGAATTGGGTATAGTTTCATTATATATGTAACAAAGTGAAAGGCTTTATACTTAGGTTCTGTTTCTAGATTTTATTTAAAATTTCCACACACATGGTTAATCTTGAGCAGTACTAACAAAGACCAGTAACTCTTTCTGCCAATCTTGTCGCCGATATAAATTACAAACATTTAAGCACGGTATTTATTCACAAAATCAAAAGGAGGGAAAGAATATCATTTGTTAATATCATGAAGATATAAACCAATGAGAAAGCTAATAGAAAAGAACCAGTAAATTTACAAAGAAAGTACTCAGCAACTCAATCCATATGCGCAGTAGAACTAAAATTTGCTCTAGGGCATTGGACTGACCGTCGACAAAGATAATTGATCTAATGATTAAATCCTACACAATCAATAATCAATACAATACAGACATTTAAACGTAATTAAACATTCACTTCCCCACGTATATTTTTATTTTAATTTTCCGATCTAGAAATTAAAAAATGTATCAATTTAAACAAAAGTTTTTTTTAATGAAAATCCGTTCTTTGTGTAAGTAAAACTGTGATATCTAATTGTGACTTTTTGTTTAAATTGTCAATTTTTTAAAATTACAAATTACAAAATTACCTCCAAATAATAAAAAAACATGTTTAACAGTGAAAAGTCTATTCAAATGCGCAAAGAAATGGCTTCACAATATTGCTTTGAAAAAATGTGATTTGGTATGAAATATATAGTAAAAATGATCAAGTCTATGAACATTTGGCAAGTGGCTGTAAGTCGCATTTGAAGATGCACGTATACGGTTTTTTTTCGAGAAGACTTTATTTTCTACCCTTGATATACTAGTCTACCTATGCTAGCACACATGCGACAGCAAATTATGCACCATTGCTTTTATAATAAATTCTGGTGGATGAATATCGCCATTTTCACAAGCCACCGTCATATCCCATTCGTTAAGATATATAACACGGTCATGTAAGCCAGAAAATTCTTCAAATAAAATCTGAAAATTCAGACTTTGAATAAAGTCATGTGGTTCTACGTTTTTCACGTGCACCACAGCATGCGGTCCTTTGATAAAAATATTCACATTTGGCGCCCTAGCTAAAAGTAATTCGACTTCATGTCTGGCGTTTTTCACGTGCTCTCGGTAGGTATATGGTGGTAGTCTAGATGTGTGAAAATGCCAGTGTAACACAACAATGGCGTGACTTCCGGTTGGAATTTCTCGTAACTTAGCAGCCACAGAATGTAAATCTTTAACACTTTCTTTGTGATCAGAATACATTGGCAGTTCATGAGGCGACCAAGAGACTGAAATATTAAGGTCTCTATCCAAAGCATGGGAGTATTTTTTATAGCTTGAAAATTTGATTTTTTTCCAGTTTCCAACATCAATGACCAGTTTCAGTTGTTGTGTCAAATAAACAAACCATTGTCTGGTCGTGGAATCACCAAGTAGTATAACTGATTTATTCCTTAAGCAATCACGAAGGATTACTCCCTCTGGTGGCAGAATATTTTTACAATTTAAAGAATGCCAAGTGTTCTTAAAGAAAAATCCGACCGGCGTTTTGTCATGCCAAGAGAGATGTTTTGGACGTTCGTGACACGTGAATTTGGGATCAGATACCAGGTGACCTGAAACACAGATTATAAACGTAATTTAAATGTACACAATTACGTATTCATACGTATCATATGCTAACAAGTAATTCTAAAAATAAGTTAATATTCAGAGCGCTTAGTTTATCAAATTTAATCATTATTGAAGAGAAATTCAATTTACGTGATTTTAGTTTTAAAAAAGAAACAAAAAGACACTGAATGAGAAACAATTGTCCGTGAATAAAATTGCAATTATATACGTGTATCTCTAAATATGATGTATGGAAAAATTAATCTTCACTTTTAAAAATGTGAAACAAAATTACATTTTTATCATTTACCTTTTATTATTGTAACAGACAACGGATTAGCCAGGTACATGTGTTTGTGATTCCTGAAACAAAAATAATCTGTTTAAATTTTGTTTCTAAAATCCTAATGATGTGATATAAACTGCAAATTTTAACGCCAAAAATCTGTTTAAATTTTGTTTCTAAAATCCTAATGATGTCATATAAATTGAAATTTTTAACACCAGAAAAGAAGCTTAATAATTTTTCATACACGACAATAGTTTTGGTATCCCTTTGCGTCCTGTCAATGAAATTTTAATAGGATGATGACGTCACAAGCTCTGGGTGACGTGTCACAAATTTCGACCTATGCAGTTTAAGTGTCCTAAAATGCTTTTCCCTCGCGGTAACTCTAGGTTACGTTTGATTGTCATTCAAAAGATCCCGAACTTTACCTTCATTCGTCGGGCGAGAATCAGTCACTACCTTTTCACAGATTGTTTAGGTATGTTACGGTCTGATAATCGAAACCGGTGTCTGGCGCTTTTGCTTCATATGGTCCATACTGGACCTTCCCGATATCGGAGTAAAATCTTAAATACTAGTGCTTGCGACCACGTCATCTGTCAATCAGTATAGAAAAACAGAACAATTAATAAATTGTATGCTATTGGATTGTTGGCACGCCACGTTATCAGGAACCACCTGTGATGAATAAATAAACCACTGAAGACAAAAAAAACAAACAAAACAGGTGATAAACTGTAGTCGCTATTGGCAAAATGGTTTAAAAAGCGATACTGATCTGAGGTCAATAGCCGGCTAGGACCAGTAGCCGGCTATGGTGTGATTTCGTCTTTGTTATGTACCACGACAATATATTTTTCTTCTGTTTGAAAGCAATGTCCAATATGTCATGATTTATCTAAAAGTAAAAATCACAAAATTGTGTTCTATTCGTGTACAATAGCCGGCTATTGGTTCTAGATTGTTGCTTGTCCCCGACCAATACCGATCAACATCATAACATAATAGCTAGGTTCTATCACATGTGTGCAATACCATATATATGGCATGAAAGTAAGACATTGTCGATGAAAGCCTGGCTCCATAAAACTTAAGACATTCATGAGTCAAAAAGTGGGCTCAACATCTGACTGGCTGAGCAAGCTATATTGAGTATACTCTCAAACTTAAGTGAATTTTCAAATATAACGTTACTAGGTCTAGGGTATTTATCTCATGGATCAAGCTATGTATGAGACAATTACCTACCTAAGAAACTCACGCATCAACTTTGATTTTAGTAAGGTATTTGATTTTGCCCTGGAATAATAAGCCCAGTCCTCACATCTGAAGTTGCCATCTTCCGGTAGTCCGCAATACCATGATATCCCATAATTCCTTTCTGTAAAATTGCACACTTCCTTATACGATTTTATATTTGGTATAGTTGTACATTTTGTGATTTCAGTTTTATTTGATTTGGAATTTTTGAAATATCCATATATGTGATACCATATTCCGTTTTCCATAACATAATTCATGTATATTCCAACCTGTTCCTTCGTGTTTGCTATTGAAGTTTTAATCGTTGCCTTGCCTTTCCAGAAAGCTTTAAGTACACCAGTGTAAGACCCATTACCATGATCAATTACATAACCGGATGTACTGGCATCTAGACGATCATTTGACATCCATACACGAAGTATGTCACCTCCTGTCTTTATGTCCTTATTCCATCCATCCTTTAGTTGAATCTTGACTCGTATTTCATCCCCGACATCAAATACAGACCTGCTATTCTCCAACATGACTGAAGACGTATTTGGATTCGGTAACTGTAACAAATTGTGTACTGTTTTGAAAGCCATGTACTCTTTTAACCTCAGATAAACATTTGTAGAATCAGTGCTGAATATTCCACTCTCTGGAACACCAGGGGACACAACGCGCGGTCTGTGCTCAATAGAATTGTATTGTAATATACAACCGTTGTTCGCATCTAGCAACCGAATGTATTTCATGACTGGGCTAGTTTGACGTTTTCTGAAAAAGTTTAAAAAAAGAAAATGTCTAGTATCAGTATATGCATCAGATGAACTTTCAAACCTTATTACCCGACACCATCGTAATCAGTTTCAATTTTCAAGTTCAAATCAACAATTTGGATTTCACGTAAATTTTCCATCGTTTATTGCTTGAAATAATGAATTATTATCTGAAGTAAAACCTGGAATATTTAACAAGAGTACATTCTAAACGACTAAGTGGCTCGTTGTTTTGCAAAAAACAAATTTCGCTCAAAGCTGATCAAAACCTAAGATAAAAAGAACTTTAATGTTCATTCTATTTGGTGTTACACAGGTATTTATTTCATAAAAGCGTAGGTAAATAATCAGTAATAACCGACTACGTTTCAACTGTACAACAAAATAAGTAGAATATGTTTTTTATGAATATACTTTTCTCGATTTGTGGCTCATTGGTTTGAGGGTTTTCACCTTTAACAGCGTTGTGTTTGTTTGCATAGTATTTTTAGGCACAATCAACAAACTTTCAGCTATATGGTGGCAGCCAGTTTTTAATGGTGGAGGGGAGAACCCGGTTACAATATGCCCGGGAAGAGGCCACCGGTCTTCCGCAAGTAAATTGGCAGACTTTTACACAAGCACTTTAACTGTGTAATGCCACTTGTACAGCTCAGTCCCACGAGTCTTCCGTTGAATCACGATTCATTATATTTGAATTTGACCGTGGACTCGCGGCGGGTGTGACTGTTACACGTGCAATGCTTACTCCTCTGTGGCACCTGATCCCACCTCTTAATATCCAGAGGTTCGCGTATGTCCAGAATTCACAAGATTTTTATATTGTATCATGAAGATTTATACTTTGGTACATGTGATGTTTGTATCATATACTTGTTCCAGTCTTCTCGTTTCTCATTTCCTTTCCCACTGCTGGTGAACGGTTAAAGTTCCCGAGCATGTCTCAGGGATATATTTTTTCCCCAGTAACTGGTTTTCTGTACCAGTTGATAGTTATAAATCTTTCATAAATTTTGAATAGTAATGTTCTTTCAATAATGAACTCCTGAAAAAATAACATAGTTTTCCTATTGAGGTTGTCAATCTTAAAAACTTTTGATAATATATTCAGATTTAATATTTAACCTTGTCTCATACTGCTTTTTCTATTTCTATGAAAGGAATATGACAAAACCGATTGTCTGGAGCATTAGTTTTTGCGTTTTAACAAACCTTTAACTTAGGCATTGGTTCTACCAAGAAAATTGGTCCCTTGTTTACATACACAAAAAGTCTACATTAGATCATGGCAGAAATAACTATTTAATTTTCGGCACAACTAGATCAGCACTACGGTCAGTTATGTTTCTAACCAGAGAAAGGTTTACCTGTAAAACCCTATTTTGGTAAAAATAAAAGTTTTGTTTTGACTTTTAGATAGAAACCATTTGTGCCACTTTATCGGGGAAGGCATATACATAGTTCATGTATTTACATTATAAGTATGTATATCTACCTCAACTTCGACAATAAAGAACAAACAAATAAAATCGTACATCTGATATTGGTATCTTTTAGAAAGCTATCATATATCTCTTTTCCAATCTTCATTAAAGTTGTCCTTGTGTAAAGGTGTAAGGTTTTTATTTTAATACCATTAACCATTAACAAAGTAATCTTTGTGTGTGTGTCATTTTACTACAGTTTACACGTTTCAGTTATATGTTGGCCAATTTATAATGATGTAGAAGAGAGCCGCCCGGTTACAGTGTACCCGGGAAGAGATCCCTGGTCTATCCAAAGTAAACTCGAAAACTTTGTCACAACGTCAGCTTAGATTTCAGCGGGAATCAAATCCACACTAACAAGAGGTCAGTGACTTCGTGGTGTAAGACACAAGATTCTAAGCGTTTGGCAACGGAGAGAAACCTCTTAAAGGAGTTTGATTTATTAGATAATATCTTACCTTAGTTTTGGGAATTGTAATGAACCTGTGAAGATTAACATCCAAATAATTGCTACTAGCCCTACCAAGGTAATCAACAACATTCCTCTCAGTCTTGTTAATTTATCCATCTTCATTGTACAAATACTTTCGAAGGAACAGAAACCTGAAATAATGTATTTTCTATTACACTAGATATGCAGTGGATGAGTAGAGGAATAATGGTCATACCAAACACGATTCTGGGATCGAAATCTAACACAAGCTTACCTTCATACCTTAAGATAGAAAACAGACAATTATTTCATTTTGAACAGGATAATGTATAATTCCCTTTATTATATTATTGTTAAGTCATTTACTGTTGTTATTAATGCAACGCCATCTTAAATCAACACATATTGCAAATCTAATCAAAAACCAAATGAAACTCTTACCGCTCCCGCTATGGGGTGACATGTGAGTGACCTCGTAGGTGTGTTAGGTTTGACCAATGAAAATTCGACTTACGCGATCTAGATAGTTTATCGAATGATGAAGTGATGTTAACCTAGAGAGATAAAGATTTCTTTCATATTCATGGCTAGGATTGAACTACCCAAGATCTTCTCTGAATGAATTCTTCGGATTGTCAATTTCTGTATCATACTTTGAGTTGCATAATTTTGCCATGGGATATATACAGATCAGAAAACGGGAGCGACGAGAGATTGAATTCGATTTATTTGACGTATTACATACCTAAATTACGGCTAAATATGTTCATACCCCACGTACACATCATGAACAATAATGTGGTTACGACATTTAAATGTCAGTACTGGAGAGTAAAAAACAGTCTAGAAATCACCACAAATAATTCAATTTTAACATTTTACATTTCATTTTTACCTTCACGACCTCGATGTTTACTTTTAACTTTTATCCTGTCGTTTTCAAAATATAAATGGACGGTGTGAAGACACCAGTAAGCCTTTCTGATGACACTGTAATTGTACTGTCACTCTAATTGTACTATATCCAGTTCACCAACTAAAGCAAAATCACCAACATCCAACAACAGAGGGCCATCATGATGACTGTTCATAATAGCTGAATAAAAGTCCGGTTTTTTGATAACTGCATCGGATGATTCTTAAGAATCCTGTACCACACTACCGAGGTTTTTAATGTGTAATCATACATATGAAGTGTGGGGAAATGTAGGAGCTTTTAAGCAATATATCAACTCAAGATTTATATCTAGAAATGTTCAATTTTCTGTCAGACAAAAAATTAAAACAATAAATATAACAATAACATTTAATGGAGATAATTGCAGATTTACCTGTCCAACTTTACCATCATCTCTCCTATGACTTATCTTGATTTATAGCTGCCATATAAAAATGAAATCTTGTTAAAGCAAACACCTGGCATTTACTACATCCAGTAGCAGATTTAGAATTATATACATACATGCATACAGTGGAACTTGTATATAACGACCTGCTTAGGGACATATAGAAGTTGATTTGTACAGGAATGGTACTATTGTGACCAGGTGGTTTTCTCTCTCTCTCTCTCTCTCTCTCTCTCTCTCTCTCTCTCTCTCTCTCTCTCTCTCTCTCTCTCTCTCTCTCTCTCTCTCTCTCTCTCTCTCTCTCTCTGTGTGTAATGTGTCCAGGAATGTTCGGATAACACTTCCGGATGTATCTAATAGAACCATTCCAATTTCATCTGTATTGCCTGTTTAAGGTCATCAAGATCATTTGAGCATGTTTGGTGTACTCTAAATAGGAATTTAAAACAACCATATGGAGGTTCTTCTTCAAGTTCTTATTATCCATTTTGGTAGTAAAACCATATGATACTAATTTTTGATGATCGATGACGTCATAAATAAGTTCTGACCTCATAGGTTTTTCGTTTATTTAATCATAAATTTTCAGTTAAATACTGTCAACTGAATTTTCATTTGTTTAACTATTATGTGTCTGCGCAAATATATATATATAAACCACCTCGCACTTCAGACCATACGTTTTCCGTCTCTTGATGAAAATAAAAAAGTATAGAGCCTAACTTAAGAGACGACCTCGCAAATCAGACCACGTAGATTCAATCAGAAATGGGGGCCTCCGTGGAACCTAAGCTGAATTTTGTGAGAAATTTTGCCAGTTTACTTGCGGAAGGCCGGTGGTCTCTTCCCGGGTATATCGTAACCGGGTTCTCTCCTCCAGCAATAAAAAACTGGTCGCCACCAAATAACTGAAACATTGTTGAGTGTGACATAAAACAACATTCAAACTTTTAATTCCGATAAGAAATGTGGCCTTCATCGCGAGGTTCCACTTTATATATGATAAAATGAAAACACCAGTATTCAGATATTCTATACAGTAAAACCTGCTTTATCGACCACCTGCGTATAAAGACCACCTGGTCACAAAGACCAAATAGTACCATTTGTGCATAGATCAACCTCTATACAAAGACTACCTCCCTATAAAGACTGGTTTTGTTGTATACGTAAGAGGGTCTTTATATACAAGTTTCACTGTAATATATTAATGTTGGTAACCAGAGCTGACATGCAAATACATGTCATACTATCAGTAAAGGGTCGGCTTGGGATATGAATTTCTCATGAATTTCTCAATGTTTAATTTTTCTGTCAGTTAATAATCTATAGCAGTGTTGCTATTCGATGAAACGTGCTAGATCTCACTGCATAACTTCCTAGATGTCCATTTTGGTATTTTTTTCGAATTCCTTTTAGACTTTTCTTAAACCTGTCATGTAAACTTAAATTTGAAAGAAATATATATAAATAGAGAAATTGTATATCGTAGCTTATCATCGTCTTGAACAAATGTTTTGACCTCATTTGTAAATCTATTATTTTGGTATTGCTATTAATATTTATAACCGCTGGGTCGTTGTCACTGCTGGTGGACCGTCTGAGTCCCCAAGGGTGTACATAAACCCAGCACCCGGTATTTCGGTACTAGACGATTATTTTATACTAGTAATATTTCGCTCAGATACAATCTTTTAAATTCTAAACTTCTTTTTAGAAAAGCTAAGATAGTCATTCTTTAGTGGGAATTCTTGGATGGATATACGGCAACACATATAGATTCATTATTTGTCCTTGCATGACACCATTTTTTCATTCGAAAATATACATTTATATTTAATTTGAGTTCAACTGATGAAGTGTTATTGATAATAGCGATTGTATTGAACCAATATATTGACCTAGTTTGTATAAACTATAACTTTGGTATTGTTAATGATATTTACAAATAAAAAAAAATGATTTGAATCACCTCGCCATATGTTACTTTTATATATGTGTTATGCTTCTTGAAAAAAATCGTACGATGTTGAAGTTGAATTCGCAAAATAAATCGGCAATGTTCAAGTTTTTCTTCTTTTGATGGACTGACATTTTTGGTAAAAGAGGTATCAATATTATCTCACTTGCGATTTATTTTTAGTATATCCCCCCCCCCCCAAGTACAAACTCTGTCTTTATGGTGACGTAAAACCCTGGAATGTGTGTTTGTTTTGTGGTAATGTATGGCTTTTAAGATTAAATAAATAAACGATTAAATAAATATGTAATATTCTATTCTGTTCTATATGGATTCGTTTATATGTGGAAATTTTGTAGAGAAGAATTTTTCGACAAATAGATAGAAAGAGTTTTGATTATTTCCACTGGTATTTGTTATATGATTGGAAAATAATAATTTTAATAATTTTTGCATTTTGCAGTGATCTTGTATCTGTGTACATGTCCTTCAGTGGAAGTGAATTGTCTACGATGGAATGAAAACTACATTGGAAAAATTGGCCAAATATTTCTGTCATCGTCAAAAAGTTTTTCAAAATCATTATTATGTATAGGAAAACAACTTGAAAGATAGTATGACAGCTTTAACATGTTTAAGTTTCTATTCTATCGGTCATCAGCCAACGAAGCGAGTCTCTGTTATTACACTTAATGGACATTATTTTTTTCCTTTTATACTACTTAGTGTGATATACATTAACAAAAGAGAGATATACACAGGCATAAAAATTCTTAAATCCTTTTATATTCTGTGAAAATTGCTCGAGAAACCCAGGTATGACATACTATTTGTATATGAATTCAATATACAATGGACCAGATCTTTTTTTCACAAAATATATAGTAATATAAGATTTGTTATGCCTGTGAGAGCTCTAGTAGTTAAAATATAAAAAATCGAAATAATATTAATATTAAATCGATATAATACAGCTAATGCCCCTTTAAAGTATAAAAAAGTCTCAGATACCAAGGTATAAATCACTAGGATGTCCAGGATATAGGTACAAATCTGGTAAAAAATGGACAAACACGGCCCTCTTGAAATCAAGTGGTGGGATCAGGTGCCATGGATGAGTAATTATTCCCTGTCGACCGGTCACACTCGCTGATGCAGTCATACCGTAAAGGAACATTCTTGCCAAATGTACAGAGAAACACCATTCTACACCAGGTGCGATTTTCACCATATTATTTGTTGAAACGTCTGTACCAATAATGACGAAGATTCGTTCATCAATTATTTCATTTCGATTTGACTGTGGACTCACGGCGGGTGTGACCAGTTGACAGGGGATGCTTGCTCCTCCATGGCACCTTATCCAACCTTTTTTATTTCTAGAGGTCCGTGTTTGTCCAACTTTTTACCAGATTTATATATATATATATATATATATATATATATATATATATATATATATATATATATATATATATATATATATATATATATATATATATATATTCTGGACATCCTGAAGAGTAATACTACGGTATCTGAGATTTTTTTTTATATATTTATGTATTGCCCTCTTCACCTCCTAATCGTCATCACTTTGTTATCTGTTCTTTTCATATGACTTTTCTTTTGGTAAAGATTCATGATATACAGGGATCTGACTCTCTATCACTACTCATACATTTGAAGAATCAATACTACAAAGGAAGCTTTCTAGCTGAGGTAAACAGAGGCCATTGGTCTTTAAGCACTGATCGTTTTCGTGCATGTGTTTTATGCTTGTAGAAAGAAACGGGAAACTAACTTTAAACGACATTTATATACCCTTGCAGAATTTAGTCTTTTGAACTGTTTCTTGGCCTGGACGAGCTTAAATTTTAGGTAATAAATCAAAATGACTCTAGTAAATGTACTTGTCACTATATAAACAGTTATCCAGTTGATTCCTAACCGATTAGTGAGTAGAATCGACTGTTTGATAATCATAAGGTTAATTTTTGAATTTTGAATCTTGTTATACGCCACATTCCCACTTATATGGTGTAAGCCAGTTTTCAATTGTGAAGGAGAAATACAGGTGACAATGTATCCGGGAAGAGACCACCGGCCTTCAGCAGAGTAAACTAGCTAACTTTCTCACAAAAATCAGCTTAGCTTCCAGCTGAGCGTTTCGAACCTGCGCTGACCAGAAGTGGGAGACTTCGTGATTCAAAGCGCGATGTTCTAACCACTCGGCCATGGCGGTACTCGAGTGTATCATAATCACAAGTTATCAGCCCCGCTACATCATGTGAATAGGATGACAAAGCCAAGTCAAAGCATCCAGGAAAGACTTGATGCATGACGCACACTAATCAAACGACTTTCTTACATGGTGGTAACAATAATAGTAGCTATGCTTTTTTTAATGCATGGATGTTTTTGAAATAGGCTAAGTAGATATGTAGTGTGTATTGCAAATATAGGTATGTTGGGAATGTAACAACTATGCTTCGTGAAACACGATTTGTTTTAAAACATGAGTTTTCTGAAGTTCCAGAATTTTCTTGGGGGGGTAATAATGAGCAAAATGATTTTACATATATAAGGTCGTTCTTTAATTTGAAACACTCATTTTTATTTTGCCTCAGCTTTCTGTACTTTTTATCAGATATCCAATAATAAGTGTTTTATATTGAATTTTGATTATCAAGATTATTTCAGAAATATTGATTCAGTCAGATCTGATGATATACGTATCATTATTTCACAGAAAGCTTTCATTATGTTCTTTATTTTGTTTTATTAGCTCACCTGAACCGAAGGTTCAATCACCTGTTGACCGTTGTCTGTCTGTCCGTTTCTCCGTCTTTCAGTTAACGTTTCACATGTCTGAAACCACAGAAGAAAGTATCAAGTTTGTGTTTTTCGCACCGACCTGATCAGGGGTTAATCCTGGATGGGGTCAAAAAGGTTTCAGGGGATACCCCTCTTTGAAAATCTTCTTCTCCATAAATGCTACATTGAAAAACTTAACTACATTGGTGATCTACATGGATGTATAATTTAAGTCTATTGTTTTCGTAGATTTTTATCCATTTTTTCATTTCTTTGATTTCCTCCCCATTAGTTTCCCATATTGCATTGTTTTTATGTGTTGTACCTGTATTTAGGTGAAAACTGCTTTTATGAGGCAGTATTTTGCAACTGAAATATATTTTTCGATTTGTTTATGAATTTTTAAAACTTTAAAAAAGAAAGGGGAGCGTGTTTTCATATTGTCAGCTTATTCTTTGAAACCGCTAAAGGAATTTTGATGAAATTTATAGGAAGTAAGGTCCCCTACCAAGATTTTGTTTCAGGGTGGATCCAGGTTGGGATAAAATAGTTCTTAGGGGGTACCTCATTGAGAATCTTTTCTCCAGAACTACTGTATGGATTGAAAAACAAATTGCATGAGTAATTTACAAGGATGTATGATTTAATTTCGTGTTTTTCGAATAAATTGGAAAATTAATTTTGACGTCTTTCCAGACCTTGGAATTTTCATTCATTTATAGATCTCCTCCACTCCAAAAGAGTGATAATAACTTGTAAATTGAGATTCCCATATTTCTAAAATACCAACACTAATCAGGTAAACCATGTTGCCCATGCGCATCTTTTTCTAGTCACTTAGACGATTAAGTTAGCACACACGCGATAGCAAATCATGCACCATAACTTTTATAACCCTTTTTGGTGGATGAATATTGCCATTTTCACAAGCCACTGTCATGTCCCACTCGTTAAGAAATGTAACGTGATCATGTAAGCGAGAAAATTCTTCAAATAAAATCTGAAAATTCAACGTTTGAATAAAGTCATGAGGTTCTACGTTATTCACGTGCATCACTGCATGTGGTCCTTTGATAAAAATATTCACATTTGGCGCCCTCGCTAGAAGTAATTCGACTTCATGTCTAGCATTCCTCACGTGTTCTCGGTACATATAGGGCGGTATTCTTGATGTGTGAGAATACCAGTGTAACACAACAATGGCGTGACTTCCGGTTGGAGTTTCTCGTAACCTAGCAGCCACAGAAAGTATATCTCTAACGTCAGCTTTGAAACCACAATACATTGGCAGTTCATGAGGCTCCCAAGAGACGGAAATATTAAGGTCTCTATCCAGAGCATGGGAATATTTTTGATAGCCCGAATACTTTATTGCATTCCAGTTTCCAACATCAACGACCAGTTTCAGCTTTTGTGTCAAATGAACAAACCATTGTCTTGTCGTGGAATCGCCCAGTAGTATTATCGATTTATTTCTTAAACACTCACGATACGCAGTGACATCTGGTGACAGAGTACGTTTACACTGTAAAGAATGCCAGATGTTGTTATAGAAAAAACCGACCGGTAGTTTGTCATGCCAAGAAAGATGTTTTGGACGTTGATTACACGTTACTTCGGGATCAGAGAACACGTGACCTGAAACGTAGAATATATATAGTTCCATAATGTAAAATAGTTGTTTAAATATGTATATGAAAACAATAAATGTAAAATGTAATTGGAAAAAATGAATATAAAGACAGATGGCAGGATAAAAACAGAAAGGAAATATGCTAGAATTAGAAAAACCTATATGTTCATTCCATACGATTACAAAATGGCATTACAATCTACTCATAAAAAATGGGTCTACAAAAATAGGCCTGCAGCTAATAACAATTTACACTTTATTTTAAAGTTAACGTTATGATATTTGCTCTGATTAAATATGCCGGCGTTTTGAAAATGTCAAGTATTAATTGAAGGAACATTTTGAAAATGATAATCAAACCTCAAAGTCCAAAAGAACGAAAAATTGGATATTAAAAAAAGATAATCTCTCCACATGAAGAACAATTGCAAGTTTGGGAAAGCTAGGACCAGGCGTCGGGAAGGCGTCAGCGTCACCTATTAGCATGCTACACCCGTCGAAAATGTTATTATCGAGTTCGATGAAAAGCTCTCTCTCTCTCTCTCTCTCTCTCTCTCTCTCTCTCTCTCTCTCTCTCTCTCTCTCTCTCTCTCTCTCTCATCACACACACACACACACACACACACACACACACACACACACATATATATATATATATATATATATATATATATATATATATATATATATATATATGTGTGTATGTGTGTGTGTGTGTGTGTGTGATTATAATAATTGAGGGAATCTAACACGTAGTGAAAAGGTTTTCTGTCGTAAAAGGTCGAGCCGGAATTCCTCTCAGTCATTAATACACTTTGATTTCCATCCCATTAGTTTCCCATATTGCATTGTTTTTATGTGTTGTACCTGTATTTAGGTGAAAACTGCTTTCATTAATACACTAATTAATTACTAGTACATTGTGATTCCATTTGTATCATGATCAAGGTCCAAAAGGAGAGCGTTTGAGGAAGTTTAAATCAAAAGTTGTAAATTTTACCCAGCGTAATGGCGTGCTTTATGAAATTGTTTAATAAGATTATACAATGATTCATACATACGGCATTGTCTATACAAATAAATATGATATGAACATGATCTGTACTAGGTATGCTTTATCTTGTTTCCATGGAACATTTGCGACGGGTGTGGCATGCCAGCAGAAGACGCTAACTCCTTCCAGACACCTGGTCTTATCCCGTTTGCGATTCGCAATTGTTCTTCATGTTGAGACCATTTGCACATCTAATTCGTCGTGTTATAGTGGACTTGAGTTTTGATTATTGATTGGTAATTCTTCAGTTTTACTTGTTGTTAGAATTTTACTAAATCTGACTGTAAACGTACTGTAAATGGTGCTTTCATTTGCTTGTCACGGTTAAATGATGTTTCGCGCCAAATTCAACAATTTTATAGTTCTAAGGTGGCGACTTTTTTTTTTAATTGAAGCAAACATGATCTCGATTACATTGTACCAGAAGAAAGACGTTGTCTAGAGGTCGGTTTTTATAGAGCGGTGCTCTAGCCACTCAGTAATGAAGGCCCCAAGCAAATATTTGTAAACATGAAGTATAGGAAAAGTACCTTTTCGTATTGTTACGGACAACGGTTTAGCCAGATACATATGCTTGTGTTTCCTGAAATAAAATAACATAAAATCATCTGTTTCAATCTCAGTCAGAGAAACTAAATATTTTGATCCATACATGACAACAGTTTTGCTGTTCGTTTACATTGTCCCGCCAATGACATTCTACTAAGGTGGTTACAAGTTTTGTGTGAAGTGTCACAGATTTTAACCTATGCAGCCAGTGTTCTGTAATATATCTCTCCTTTGGTGACTCTAGGCCACGGTTGGAATTGTCATTCAATTTACAAATCACAGATACCAAAGTATCAGTAGCCATTATAATAAGGCGCAGGAGACAATTTGGAAATTAGTTGAACATTGGACAAACACAGACCTCTGAAAGTCCAGAGCTAGGATCAGGTGTCATTGAGGAGTAAACATTCTTTGTCGATTGGTCACACCCTCACATCCGCCGTGAGTCCACAGTTAGATTCCATTGAAATAACTGTGGGGTAAATCCACGTCATTACTTGTACCATCGAATAGGTGATTTAACATTTCACAAAGTGAAACTATAATTGAAAATAATGTCATAATACCGACCATAAAACATATAAAATGTTGACATTAAATACGATTCCTGATTATCCTTGTGACAAAAACCTATCAGTAAGTAGGTTAGGGTCTCGGTTATTTATGTGACGACGATATGTATGAGTGTCACATTTACTTTATGATATATATGGCTCGCCATACTTTTGTGTTTTACGGTTGATTGACGAATGACTAGAAGTGTTTTTCGTATATTTTACCTGGACGTTTTAGTGCGTTTGTACTTTTGTACACTCTGTAAATCTAGTATTTTTACCAGTCAGAAAGTTTTGCGTGCAACTGTTCGTGTAAACGTTCGTGCAATATACCTGTATATGTGCGGTTTTGGTGTATATAATGCCAGTTATTTGGTTGCTATGAGACACTACAGACTTTGCATTGAGCATGTACAGATAGCTTTGTGTATTTGCATTTTGTAAAATGTTGATATAGAATCTTTGAAGTACACCGCGACGGACAGCACTGCAATATTCACTTCTGGGTAAGTCGGCATTATATTTTATCCTTACTTGAACTTTCTACAGTAACTATTTTCTAATAATTTTGTTATTACTTACATTTTATATCGATTGATTTTTCATATAGTATGTACAACATTGTGAGTGTATTGTATATACAAATAAAGATATGTAATGATGTAAAGATAAATGGTGTAAAAGTAGTAATAGTAGTACATGTATATATAAGTGTGTTTATTAAAGGGTACGGTGTGTATTAATTCAACTATTAAGTTGTGTAATGTATTCTGCTAGCAATGCAGTGGAATGTAAAAGTATATTACAATACCGTATATCTTCATATTTGTTTCAGTATATCGGAGTGTCCGAAATGTGAAATACATAGCGCACATTGAGTTTATAATACTGTGTTTTGTCATTCAATATTTATTTGTAGATCCTATTTGGTGCTATATACTGGTGTTTCCGTAGTGCATTCAGACTATTAGTGCCTTAACCTCCTATTACCTACTGTGAGTGACAACCTACTATGAATGACGACAAGTGCCATGTGTGTAGCGAACTGTCCAAAATGTTGTGGAAAGATGGAACTGTAACTAAATGTGGTTAATAAATATGTGTACAGTGAAAACTACTCTTGAATTTATTTGACAGTTGACTATCCTGCCAAAGCCTCTCGGCAATTCTGTGACCGAGAGAATTACGTACCTGAGAAATTCACTGATCAACTTTGATTTTAGTAAGGTATTTGATCGTGCCTTAGTGTAAAAAGCCCAGTCTTCACATCTGAAGTTACCATCTTCCGGTAGTCCGCAATACCATGACATCCCATAATTCCTCGCTGTAAAATTGCACACTTCCTTATACGATTTTATATTTGGTTTAGTCGTACATTTTGTGATTTCAGTTTTAGTTGATTTGGAATTTTTGAAATATCCATATATGTGATACCATATTCCGTTTTCCATAACATAATTCATGTATATTCCAACCTGTTCCTTAGTGTTTGCTATTGAAGTTTTAATCGTTGCCTTGCCTTTCCACAAAGCTTTAAGTACACCAGTGTAAGACCCATTACCATGATCAATGACATAACCAGATGTACTCGCATCTAGATGATCATTTGACATCCATACACGAAGTATATCACCTCCTGTCTTTTTGTCCTTATTCCATCCATCCTTTAGTTGAATCTTGACTTGTATTTCATCCCCGACATCAAATACAGACCTGCTATTCTCCAACATGACTGAAGACGTATTTGGATTCGGTAACTGTAACAAATTGTGTATTGTTTTGAATTTCATGTACTCTTTTAGCCGCATATAAACACTTGAAGAATTAATGCTGAATAGTCCTCTGTGTGGCACACCATGGGGCATAACTCTTGGTATTTGCCCACCAGAACTGTAATATAAAGTAGAAAGTCTGTTTACATCCGGGCGGGCCCAGGGCCATAAAACTAAAACCATAAAACTCAGACAAATTTTTTACTCAACTTCAAGATTTTACTCAACTTGGGTAAGGTTGTGGACCCTAAAGAAATCCTAAGACATTTTTTTTTCTCAAGTGATAAAACACTTAAGTACGTCATGTAGTTTATTTAAGTAAATATTAACAACGTAAATGGATGGCCCCCTATGTTCGCCTCGGAATTAATAAACGCAAATGCCATTGTCATTGTCCCCCTAGACATGGTTTATCCTTTGGCTATCGAAAACAACGTGTTATTTGAGCGAAATAGATTTAGGAGACCAACACTTCTTTCTCTGTTAGCTTGTTTTGCCCATACGACGTTTGTTTACATTAACAATAGGGGCGGTGTAAATTTAGTCCGGTATATGTGCCCCAGTGTATGTTCCGAGTCATTTATCTTATCTAATGAACTTATACTAATTTACTTGTATCTTGAATATCGTTTATTATATACATAATACATATTATATGTATAAATAACTGACTTTGGTCATGTATTGGCATTTTACAAGACGTTTTTAATGTTTTTAAAAATGTATATATCTATTCCCCCTTTATGCTACAAAACGTGCTGCCTACTTGATTTTTAACGCGTTTTATTCCTCTTGGTTATTAAATAATTAATCATAGATTATGGTAGGAATAATGTTCAAACATCGAACTTAAGTGAATTGGGACATAAATTGGGACATATGTCCTGGACGAGATTTACACTGCCCCTTGACAATCTTACCTC
The DNA here is from genome assembly GCA_030159075.1 of Atrina japonica. Classification (NCBI taxonomy): domain Eukaryota; kingdom Metazoa; phylum Mollusca; class Bivalvia; order Pterioida; family Pinnidae; genus Atrina; species Atrina japonica. The sequence continues at coordinate 608,945 of BROG01000377.1, forward strand.
AGTTGAGAAAATCGATTCAGTTTTACAAGAAAATTAATTTCGGAAAAAATTCATCTCGTAGATTAAAATACTGTACACAAATCCTATTTTCGGCTAAAAACAATGGGTTGATATCAAAAACGTGTAAGATGTCCCGTGGAATTAGACAAGGATGTCTTATTTCTGCAATTTTATATCTATTTGTTGCAGAAATTTTAGCTCTCAATATAAGAGAAAATAACAATTTAATTTAGTGTTATGAGTTACGTTTATTAAGACATACTTAAATAAAAACTACATGTGGATGACTTAACTGTTTGTTTGAAAATATTGATTTCATGGATAGGACATTGAAAGTTATAAATTATTTTTGTATTATCGCAGGTCCAAAAATAACCATGAATATATAATAATGTGAGGACTAAAAATAAACATCAGCATCTGTTCAGGATTGAGGTGGAAAATTAAACAATAAAATGTCTCAGTATTTATTTGGGTCATGAAAAACTATAATGCTATTATAAAAATTTCACAAAACTTAAGTGATATGTAAAACCTCATTTTACATAAGAGCATTTATCTTTTTTTATTTACGTAATGTGTTTCTTTTTATACAAACTGAATGGAGTCAGACCACGGTTTTCTAAGTAAAATTTGTTTTCCTCAAATAATAAAAATCAGTCAGGATTATTTTTCTGGATTGTTCTAGACTGGTCAAACAAACAAACGTTTGATGTAGGTGTAATCCGCCTCTGTAGTAAAATGGTGGAACAGGTACTTGTAAATATCATAATGTAAGACCATATACAGGTATAAAGTAATAGTGAAGAAGTACCAATGGATAATGGAAACTCCAAGACCATTAGAATACGATAAATCAGATATACAAATGGTCTCAACATAAAGAACAACTGCGAATCCCCAAACGGGATAGGACCAGGTGTCCGGAAGGATTCAGCGTCCCATACCAGCATGCCGCACCCGTCGCAAATTTTCCATGGAAACCTCTCGGGTTCGATGAAAAGGCCGTGTTCGCTGAAAAAGGCCAATATTACAACGGTCTTAAAATGAAGACCAATTTCGAATCCCGAACCGGATGGGGCCAGAAATAAGATACTTGAATGTGTGAAGTTGACGATAGGTCAACAAAGACATTGTGATTGTTTTAAACTTTTCCAGCTGGTGTCTAAAGTAATTTTATTTATTCAATAATATCTTACCTTAATCCCTGTACATGTATTTGTAACAAGTCGGTGACGATTGATATCCAAGTTACTGATATTAGTCCTACCCACAAAATCAACAAAATTCCTTTCAGTCCAACTAATTTATACATCATCGCTGTTGATAAGCGGGAATTGAAAACCTGAAACAAAATGTCACATTTTAATGGAAAGAATCAGTCGAAAAGCATTGGATATAAAGAAATAAAACAGGGTCCGGCGTTAGAAACATGCAAGGGGCTTACCCACGTACGAGTACATACTTCATATGAATCACCAATCAATGTTTTGGAAGTACTGTAGGTGAATTTACAAAAATACAAGTATTATAACTGCGTTGTATTTTCAAAATCTTATTAAATCTTCTGCCAAATTATCATCTCATTGGGAATGACATGGTGCTTAAGACTTGTATTGTGGCAACTATATTCAGAACTTAGATCACATCTCATCTACTTGTCTTATCACATGTACTGTTTGCATTTCAGCAACAAAATTCCACCCTAATGACAATCATTTCTTATATAGTATATACCAATGGAAAATTTGTCCTCTTTATTCAAATGCATCCTTGTTCACTTCCATCCGTCCAAACGTCTTTGTGTATAACTTTCGATATGTTGCTTTACCCAATCACGTTGGACAATTTCGGTATCCTTGGAGTTATATTGTTGACGATTGGTTGAATGAGCTTGATGAAGCAATGTCATTACTTCTGATATAACATAAAGACTCGGTTTAAAACTGATAAAACAGGCAAATCGGACTTAATGGGAAATATAAATTGGACATTAACATTCGGAAATTGTTGATTCTTTTTACATTTATATGTATTTGTGTGTATGTATATGTATGTACGTATGTATATATATTTGTGAAATGTTACACACATTTATCTAGAATGTAGTCATAATTATCTACAATACAATAAAGATTCATTGAATTGAAAGACTCTGGAATCATCATATTATATAAATTACTTATCTGATATATCATAATGATCATGTATGTACAATATTATGATTACATTCTAGATAAATGTGTGTAACATTTCTCAAATATATATACATACGTACAGACAAATGCATATACATGTACATACACACACATACATGTACTTGTGCACATAAATATACTAATACACATGCACGCATACATATACGCATACACACATAAATACACATGCACGTGCATACATAAATTCTTAGGACACACAAAAATAAAACTTATATAATGATGGACTTTTATATAGGGAGGGAGAGAAAGGGAGAAAAAAGAAAGATGGATAGGATAAGAAAATGTAAAATAGTTTGTCAGGTTTATATGGTAGTTATTTGCACAGGATAAACAAATATATTTCTATAAAAGTATGATTGTAATAGTAGGTGCAAAATTTTCGTCTTATATACAATTATTGGATTTATTAAATACATGATTTAAAAAAAATTAATAAATTAATAGTAATAAATCTCTAACAAAATGAATGGAAGTTTCCATCTAAAAATATAACAATTGTTTTAATATACAATGTTATAAAATCAAATTAGATTATTATTGTCAAGGTAGGTTATCCACTTGCTCCAGATAATCATAAATAGATTAATGTCTCCTTTGGTAATATATATTAATTTTTCCATTTGGTAGTTATGTCTTAAGAATTGGTGTAATCCACATATATGAAGAGTATAACTTTTCAATTTGCATTTGAATCTATAGTACTTTCTATATAATATTATTTGGTTATTAGCCAAATCAGTTTTTTTTTTATTTTCATAGAAACCAAAGATAAAAGTTTTTTTAGTGTACTTTAAATCAATGTTTGGTAGACAAATTGAATTATGAAATATTGCAAGTAATTCTTTTACTTTAAAGCAATCCCAAAAAGTATGAATAGTAGTTTCAGTTTCGTTATTAAAAAAGTAGCATTTTGCACTATGATTACTATTGATTTTATTACGAAGCCAATTGTGCCTAAGAGGAGATGAATGATGCGCGTTTGCAACCACTGCATTGTTGTGTCTTGTGTAATGTTAAATGGTAGTTTATAAATTTGTTTCCAGTTCTGTTTAGTGAGGTTAAATATTTCGTTCAATTTTTTTTATTGTGGATGTTTTAACTGTTTTGTTATTATTAAGTAGGATATACCTTTCATATTTCTATAAAATATTTCAATATTTAATGTTAATGCTGGGTAACAGACAGTATTACAATGTGAATTATTAAAGTTAATACTTCTATTTTGTCATATCGATGCAAGTAGACCATCATATGTTTCAAAAATGTTTTAATATTGTATTTATTTTTAATTTCTTCAAAGATATAAAAAATTATCTTTATTTATTAGATCTTTTATGAATATAACACCGTTAGCAAACCATCTAGAATAGAATACTGTTTTGATATCAATTTGTATGTCTTTTACATACCATAAGGGCGTACAGTCAATCTGATTTTTATTGTCAAGATTGTAGTTATGAATTATCATCTTCCATAATGTACATGTATCTTTCCAAAATGTATTACAAACTTTATCTTTACATATTTCAATATATTTTGAACCACAGTCAATAATTTTATTTTTAACTTTAATATTTGATTCTAGTATATATTTCTAATTACTTTTTTCCAGTAAAATATCGTCTGACCCATGTTGATTTTAATGCTATTAGGAATAGATTTATGTCTAATATTTTAAACCCCCTTTATCATAGTTTTGTGTAGCTGTATCTTTTTTTATTTTGTTTGTGGGTCCATCCCATATAAAATCATACATTATGGTATTTAATTAATTGATAGTGTTTGCATCTGGGTTAGGTAAAGCTAAACACAAATGATTAAGTTGAGATATAAAAGGGGTTTTAAAAACAGTAACTCTTCTTAAGGGTGTCAGGTTTTCAATGAGGGTGGCGTTGTTTGTTTCTATGTCATTTTTTAGGGAGCCGACCTGGCTCAGTCGGTAGCGCGCTCGACTCTTGATCGTGAGTTCGAGTCCAGCCGGCGGCAGGCACGTTAAAGAACCCTCACTGCTCAATGGCCGTAAGTGCCGAGCATGGGCCAAAACTTGAAGCCCTTCACCGATGACGTCTCCATATGAATGAAATATTCTTTAGTGGGACGTTAAACAACAATAAAACAAACAAAACAAACATTTTTTTAAGACTGTTATGGTATGTGTCAATTGCTCGTAACAAGAGGTTTAAGTTTAGCATCTAAATCTTCGTTTTTTGCCATGTCATTTTTCACTTCTTTTAACATAGAAGCTATATATGACATTTCTTTGTCCATATTTCTTGATTTCGCTTTTGTTGTATAATTGTCTAAAGAACTGTGATGGGCATTAGTATTACCCTTCTTTGTTTGTTTATTTTTCTTTGTTTGTTTGTTTACTTTTGTATTGTGTTTTGTCACAATCACACTAAAAAAAATCACGTCCAGTAAAGTAAATATAAAACACATAATAATCGGCCGACTTTAACACACCGAATATGGAACTTTCGAGTTAGCCTGGATTACCGTTATGATCCTGCATTTATTCGCGATTTTTCGATTTTGTTCCTCGTATGTTCTTCCGGTTTTCATATTTACCTTCGCAACGTATGTAAAGTAAATGGAAATATTCTTATTTTTAGCACATTAACTTAATTTTGCATACAAAAATCCAAGAGACTCTTAAAACATACAACAGTGGGTTATTAAGTTGAATGCCAACTTTCTGAAATGTAGCAGGCGAGGAAAAATGTGTGGACCGGGAATCGAAGCTATGACCTTCCGAATACTAGAAGGGCGCTCTTACCAATTGCGCTATCGGGGCTCTCTATATATTAACGAAACCGAAAATAACATTGAGGAACATTTTTCTAGAATCACGGAACTTGCGATAATAAAAGCAGGATTATAAGTTCAATACTGTGTCAAGAGCCGTGGTTGCTGATAGATCGAGCGCGTAAAGTACCGAGATCCTCCTGACCGAATTACGAAACACATTTGAGATGACGAAAGAGTTTATCTGAAAGGTCATCGCATACGGAAATACAGCCGGACTTTTTAAGGTACGGGAAAACGTAAATTCTAATAAAACAAATAACTCAGAAAAGAATTTTTTTTTACATCGTTTCACGTGTTTGATAATGTATTTGAACACACATTTTATCATATTCTCTCTATATGTCATAGGACAAAAATTATAATTGTGACAGCTTATATCACTTTAAGTTAACAGGATATATGTACACCAACAGGTGTGTGTTAACAGGTAAATTTTCCACTGGATTGTATTACTGAAAGGTGTCACTCTATGCATATAGTGTGAAATGTATAATAATAGGGTAGCCGAGTGCGGGAATCTAAAAATAGTATGTATATACCCGGTTACAAAGTAATTGATCCAAATCTTGTATCATTTATCACAATTTCCGTGAAAATGTTTTGGCAATAATCTGATGAAGCACCTTACCAAAATATATATCATTAGCTGTGATACAACACTGGTATATCCCAAATAATATGAAAAATAAATTTACAACAAAATCTAGGCTGTAATACCACATGATATTTTCTGTAAACAACTTTATATATATATATATATATATATATATATATATATATATATATATATATATATATATATAAATATACATTATATATATATATAGATATAGATATACACACACACATATATATATATATATATATATATATATATAGAGAGAGAGAGAGAGAGAGAGAGAGAGAGAGAGAGATCTGTATCTATATATCTATCTATCTACCTTTATATATTATATATATATATATATATATATATATATATATATATATATATATATATATATATATATATATATATATATATAAATTTATCGATCAGTTTTTATATGATAAATGTTGTAAGGATAGACACTGTTCCTTTTCTGTTTTACAATAAATCTATATTTAGAGGAAATTTAATACCTATCATCAATAAATATAGATAGCGTTGGAACTAGTACAGAAGCAATATATCAAAACGATTTGCTGCATATTTTATACAAATGTTAGTTTTATTCATTTGAAACACATGTAGTTAATGCCTGCGCAGAGTTGCCACCACATGTAACGGAAACGCGGAAAGCGAATGCGCAAACGTCTATTGCACAGAAGTGGTTGATAGCTATCGCAGTCTTTCGATTTTTGACAATTCGTCCGGCTAAAAACTTCTGATAATGGGGAAAACCGAGAATTTAGGCACAGACACGTTGCATATCTAAGAGGTCATTGGTCATAAGTTATCAGTAATTAAAACATTTCTATTTATACTTTATCTTGAGCATGTAAAAAATCATTTAGGTTCAAACTTTACACATAAAGATAAGACTACTACCACCTTTGAGTATGTGATGACAAGATTTTCATTTGTGCATTAATTTTATAAAATTGTTGTAGCTTAAAACAGGGGGGGGGGGGGCAGATGGGATTTATCGGTAATCGGAGTAAAATGCTGTGTTACGCTCCAAATTCTGAAATCCGGAATTGGTTTATGATTTTAGAATCTCCCAACCAAAATGTCGTCGTGAAGTAACGACATTTTTGCTTTGTATCAGTAGACCTTTATAGACCCTTTCACGATAAATGCGTTCCTACTAATTTTACCTGCGCACAAACACTTACGCGTGGTATCAAGAGGTTTCGTACTCAACACAAATCATACCTAACGAAATTCAAATCGTACACTGGAAACAATTAGTCTTTAATTGGGTACTAATTGTCATGGGTATGAAATGTTTTGAGCACGAAACTACTTGATACCACGCGCAAGTGTTTGTGCGCAGGTGACATTATTGGAACGCAGTTATCGTGAAAGGGTATATTCGACCCCAGGCATGGTGTAAGTTCTTATGTTTCTAGGTTAAATACAATTGATTTTTGATAAAGATACTGAGTGTCTTGGTTTAGTACATGTACATCACTTTATTGACCAGAAGTTATCATGCAGCGTGGCTATTTTTTGCGCGTTTTCTGAAGTACTTTCATTTTGCATTTATTTACTTACCTGGAAAATAATTTTTGTGTTGCTCGTCTGACATATTCACTGGAATACCTTTGCATTTCTAGCTATAAGTATAGGTATACCAAATTAAATTTTCCACATGTTTACAAACAAAACGAGTCTAAATAAAAAAATCATAACAGGGGTGACAAGCCACTTGTCGGCACAAAAGTATTAGGGATTTAGTAATGCATGGATTCCGTGCAAGGCAATATGTTTTACCTGTACAACATTTTTTGGAAAGTACACCGTGTCATTTTGGCTTTTGACTCTACCAAGATCTTTACTTTGTACATCTAAAATTTGCTGAATGATTGTGGATACTTTCAAGATGTAAAATCCAGAATTACATTAATTGTCATTATATTTTATTGTGAAATTTATCTTGATGCATAAATTCACACACTGACTTAGATAAATACATAGAAAGATAAATTCATGAATGTGAAATTTTATGAGTGAAAAATTGGATAACTAATGTGAAGTAAACCGCTTTCTTTTTCTGTAAACTTCAGAATTTTGAACTAGAAGTATCATTTTTGTGTGTATGTATGAACAGTATCAATACTGTGCTTCATGATGATTAAATTGTATTTGGTAATGTTTTAATAACAGCCATTATATTGTCATTTTATTTTAATTTGTAGTTTTTTACCACTAGAGGCTATATGCTGTCCATTACACACTATGGATACCCGGATCTTGGCTGATATCTGGACTGTATTGTACCAACTTCCATCTTCTGACATTGTTGAATAAAATGTTGAACTAATACAGTAGTAATAGTGGTCAACTAAACGACAACTTATGAAAATATCTGACCTTTGCTTAAAGATATACCATTGTTGTGACATTTTTCGAATCCTATTTCATCTTAGCATCTTATCTGAAACGATAATTAGCAGGTTATCTCTGCGAAAAGACGATAATTGGCGGGGCGAAAAGATAGAGTACCTTTTGGCAAACTTTTCCATTATGACGTCACAATTAAATGTACCGTCAAACACATGTGTGATTATGACATCACAATCCAATGACGTCACGATGCTCAACAACGAACAACAAGAAGCCAATAATCGTTAACACCAAACATTTGACTCAAAACTTGAAAATGGTCGTTGATCAATGATTAAACAGTAATCAATCAATCAACTGTTGAACAACATATTCCAGGCCTACAAATACTGTCAATTTATACACTTTAGTGTATTTATGCATACAATGAGAGTGATGTTATGGACATTAGATCATATAATAGTTAATGTTATTATACCTCATTCATAAAACACAGTCATGGATTGGTTGAGAGCCGTCACATGTCAGGGAGACTGCACTTCATGTCTCCCTACCGTGCATCATATCTCCTTCGCGTGCGTCATGTATTCCTCATGCCAAATCTCTTGCAGCTTATTTGACAGTCTTTATTGTTTCTTTATTTCGGTATAATAAACAATTTATTGCCTTGGTTTTGGGGAGACATGAGGGTTTGTTTACCCGCGGCAATTCATATTCCCCTCGGGCTTCGCCCTCGGAAAATATGACTTACCGTCGATAAACAAATCTTACAACCAGGGCAATAAATGTATAATGACTGAGAGTGGTCCGATAGGTGTGGTGGTCTCCTAAGTGAGGTTCTATATTTATTAGGTAAATATCAAGAGACTGACAATTTGTGGTCGTATATGCCAGGTGGTTTCCTTAGTGTGGTGGTTTTTAGGCGAGGTTCCACTGTACCCGATTTGAGATTTTACTACTCACAAGATTTCCAACGGACGTAGCAATATTGTTAAAATTTCTCTTTAATCATTGACTGTCCTTTATTCGGTATTTATACATGTTTTATTTATTAAAATCATTAGTTCGTTAGAAAGTCAGAAAATTACTAGTTTTTTTTTTTTAACTCATCAACCCCTGAAAAACAATGGACTCTTCGGAGAATCAATGACTAAGATGAGTCCAAATGTGTCTTTAGGGGTTAATGAGTTAACCATACAAGCTTTCAGGTTGTATTTTCCATGGATAAAAAAGTTGTCAGCATAAAAGAAATGCTGTGTTTCTGTTTAATACCCAGTTCCTAGAGTAGGAAAATGTCAGAATAATCAATGATTAAATAAGATCAAAGCCATTCTTTAGGAGGGCTTACACACGTCTGGAATATTAATGCCCTGGACTTTTAATACATTAAATATATATATATATATATATATATATATATATATATATATATATATATATATATATATATATATATATATATATATATATATATATATATACATACATATATATATATTTATATATATATATATATATATATATATATATATATATATATATATATTAATTTAATAGAAATTTATGAAACCAAGATAAATATCACCAGAAGTACTAAAACATGTATATATTTTACATCTTATGACCTTTTGTTGTACAGAGATCGATGGATAGATCTTAATATATTAAATTTTGATATCCATGCATAAATGTATATCATGAATATATAACAGGATCCCCAACACACACACACACACAAGAGAGAGAGAGAGAGAGAGAGAGAGAGAGAGAGAGAGAGAGAGAGAGAGAGAGAGAGAGAGAGAGAGAGAGAGACACACACACACACACACACACACAGAGTAAAATATCAATATATAAAAAGCATATAATATGGAGCCGGCCTGGCTCATTCTGTAGTGCGCTCGACTCTGGATCGTGAGTTTCGAGTCCCACCAGCGACAGGTTGGTTTCCTGTCTTTCGGATGAGACAGTAAAAACTGGAGGTCTCGTGTCACAGTAGGTGTCGGCACGTTAAAGAACCCTCACTGCTCAATGGCCGTAAGTGCCATATAAGTGAAATATTCTTGGGTGGGACGTTAAACAACAAAAAACAAACAAACAAGCATATAATATGAATATCAGTAAAGCTTCTAAATCGGTCAAACTGCACTGTTCGACTGTATGACAAAACGCCGGTCACATTTGTGTAAGTCGAGTGCATTTTCCTTAACCTTATGTTTAAATCATACAAGCTGTCAAAATGGATTTTTTCTCGCTTGTATTAAAAGTTGCAAATAGTGATATGTTTCATACCAAAATAATATGAAAATAAAACGAATTTGACCAATGGACGAGTTAACATTATATTCATTCGTTGGTGGAAGGAATAACAGCGGTCTTTATAGGCAATAGATTCATGGTCTGACAAAATGTCTATGGCGATTTATCGTTTTAATTTTAACGTTTAAGTTTGCATCTTATTACACGATATGTATTTTTTTCATCAAAATGACAATGTGTATGCCTTTAATTGTAAACAGCGGTTTACATAAATGAATGTCATTATCTATTAATGAACAGCTCATCATAAGCAATCCGTAGATTCCTGAACATGACATGAAAATTCTGATCTAACAATCGGTCAGGCATCGACCATGTGATTGAGGAGAAAGTACGTATGTTTACACAAATTAATTGCGACATACAGGCAATGCCACGAGTCTTTTCACTGGTTAAAGTCAGGCGTCAGTGTCGTGTCAATCTAAGTGATATGTCGCCACCAGTGACCGCCATATAATATGGAATGAAATCTGTCAAGGTGTTTGAAAAAGGACGTGTATCAGAAAACCTTGGCTTGACAAAATTAACGCTACATGACAAGAGAAAGAAGTAGAAGAGGGAATAAGGGCATTGCAGTAGTGAGTGAAGTAACTTCGCACTAATGCGACCGGGGTCCAATCATCGGATTTGAAAGGGGAGTACAGTAGATGATAAGGCGACCACCAGGTCGTGCCCTTTGGTTTTTCTCGGGATACTCCTGTGTCCGCTCATATCAAGCATCCCCTCTTACCTACATTAGAGCCAACAAAAGACGATTAGCTTGTTTGTCAATATATCAAGGTGAAAACATTAATATTAAGGAATTTGGTCAAATGTTTGTGCCAAAAGTTGACATCTACATCAAAGTGGAATTCTATCAGTTAAAGTCGGTAATACGGAGTTAACTTATACAACTGTGTATTTGTACATTCCCTGAATTGTAAGATAGAAGCATATAAAAAGAAGTGGTACCAATTTCAAGGTACTTATATTTAGCCAAAGGCTCAAGTTGACTATTCCGATCGTCTTTTGACTGTCGTCATCCGTTGTACGTCGTGCGCTTTAGTTAGACATTTTTAACCAGTAGGCCAATTTTTACCAAACTTGGCAGAACGTATCCCCACCTCAAGCCGCATACAGGTTACGGAAGAAAAGGAGCTAGGACAAATAGGGAGCCGAAAAGAACCATCTTTAAAAATCTTTCTTTTTCATGATCCGATTATATTGCTTTTAAATTAAGCAACCTTCCCAATACTTCCCAATGAAAAGGTGCCAAAACCCATATGGTCAGCAAAAGAGCAAAATGACTCAGATACCAACGATCAGCTTTTTCTCACAGTATCATGTTTTACTCTGGTGACCTTTAAAGCCCATTTGGCCTCTTGTTATGTCAACGTTATTGTATTCAAGTGACGAATTAGAGTTGAGCTGAAGAATACAAATATCGTGGAAACCAATGAACACATATCAAAATTCGGCTTACCATTTTTTTGTGAAAAAAACAGCTGTCGACGATACTTTATCATTTTAAATGCGGAATTGATGTGTAAAGAGTAGACAAAAACTGCTGTGTTTTGACATTTTATAAAAGCTGTTTGGTAGTGTTCAAATATTATTACCACCGATCCTGGAATCAGCAACTGTACAGTATTGCTAATGTACATACCTACCTACCTACCTACCTACTTACCTGCCTGCCTACCTACCTACTTAACTACCAACCTAACTTCATACATACATTCATACATACACAACCACACCTACCTACCTATCTGCCTGCCTACCTACCTACATACATACATTCATACATATACAACCACACCTACCTACCTACATACATACATACATAATGACAATACATAAATTCGGTAACATCATTTAAATGTTAAATGTACGTATTTTTCTGTAATATGGAGTAAGTACATTATATTTGTCATTCATTACTTCAACTATACATATCAGTCTTACCTTCCAGTCCTCTGCTTTCAACTTTATCCTGTCGTTTTCAGTATATAAAATACGTTTTAAGGAAACTTGAAAACCTTTCCATTCAGACAAATTGCACCTCGTTATATTCTTGTAGAGCAGGGAATCGTTTTGTATTTTCATACTATGAATATTGACCTGTGAGTAAATATATTTAAAAAAAAAAAAGATATAATTCCTATCACCAATCAAAACAAAGTTACTGATGAAATGAAAATCCATACCAGGTGCACACAAAACTCAGGTAAATAATTAAATGCTTTAAATTGTACTCAAAGCTCATGTTTCAACCTACACGAAATTGACAGTGTTTTAATCATGCACACGAAGCGTGGAAAAATACAGGACAACAAGGTATATACATACTTCTGCTCCTGAGCAAATAATTGCTTCTTTTCTTGAAGTTTTCTTTTTCGATGAAATATCAGCTTCAGATTCATATTCAGTAATGTTAACTTTTCTGCCAGCTAAAACTGTATAACAATCGTTCTATCCGATGACATATGTGTAGTTTTTTATTGAAATCGTCACGTTTGTCATAAAGGGAGGTGTGAAGTTGAACGTTCTTCCGAAATAATAGTTACTACATTATCCCTCTCATCCCTACCCTACCAACTACAATAGACTGGTTTTAAACCATAGAAAAGAATATACTACTCAGAAAATCGGGGTTGAAAGAGTTATAGAACAATACGAACAATACGGAAATCGAACAACGGCATTTATACTTGCATTACAACATCTTAAACCAGCTGACCCATCTTGGTTGGTTAGTTTTACAGAAAACAATTCTTAATACAAAAAACAAAAATAATAAATATCCTGTAGAATGGATAATTTATAAAATCCAAACCAAACTTACTGATTAGAAATTACCCAAAATGCAATACTATACTATAGTCTCATTTACTTTCTCCGTGAACACTGAAAAAGTCGTCATCTGTCTTCTGACAACGAGGTACCTAACTACTGTACTAGCAAACGTTTTGCAGATTAAGTTCACGGTAACACCGGAACTGCAAAATTAATCATGTTTTAAGTATTTGACGTCATAATTTAACTGTTACGTTATTTTGTGGGAAAGGTGTTGTTCTACAGAGGTTCGATAGATTATCGATGGATTCCTTTTCCCGCATGTATAAAACAAAGAGCTGTGCTCTCTTTCAATGCATTGCTTTAGTTCATATTTTGATTTATAAATTATGTCACTCAGAAATGAAAACAAGATGTAACTCATTTTTACAAAAGTTTGCCATCAGATTGTCAGCATTCCAATGGGTACCAATTGTGCACCTCTCTTGGATGACATCTTTTTGTATTCATATGAAGCGGAATTTATAAGTCTCTGCTCTCCAAAGGAAACAAACAGTTAGCATCTCGGTTCAGTTTTACTTACAGGTATATCGACGATGTTCTGTCCATAAATAATTCAGAATTTCAGAATAACCTCGGCCAGATGTATCCTGTTGAGCTAGAGATCAATGAGACGACAGAGAACAACACATCTGGTTCTTACCTAGATTTACTCCTGTCGATTGGAAAGGACGGCCAACTTCACACATCCCTTTATGACAAACGCGTGAATTACGTTGTTGAACGCTTAGAGTCGTCGTTTAAGAAGTTTTTTGGTCGATACGGGGATCTTGTTAAACATTATGAAGTCCCCCTCTCAGAAATATTAGATAGTATTATGGAGCACGGCCACAGACAGTGATTCCCTTCACCAATCGTGCTTTTCACGAAACTTGACCTTATCACCAAACTTGACCTTTTCACCGAATTTGACGAGAAAGGTTTCCATGGAACGTTTGCGACAGGTATGGCATGCCAGCGGAAGACGCTGACTCCTTCCGGACACCTGATCTTATCCTGTTTGGGATTCGCAATTGTTCTTCATGTTGAGACCATTTGCACATCTGATTCGTCGTGTTATAATGGACTTGAGTTTTGAATATCGATTGGTACTTCTTCAGTTTTACTTACACTAACATTTTTAATAATTAAACATGCTTGTCAATCGCATACATCCTATTGCAGGGGTCGCCATGACCATCATAGATCATCGTTTCAGAAGGTTTGTGATTTTTATTCGTGTACACTACAGTCGGGTTCTTCCCTCCACCATTAAAAACTGTCCGTCAATAACTGAAACGTTGTAGAGAACTACATTTTGTATTAAAATATTATAAACATAATACCAAAGTGTAAAGGCGCGATGTAAATATATCCAATTATTCACTATTGATATTTAAAAATAATTTATACTTAAAATATTGTAAAAAAAAACACTATTTATATAATGTTATCACTGGTAACGTGACAATGTACGAAACAGCTTTTCGTGTCACTGGTAGATTGATAGATAAAAAATGGACTGTTTACTAATCTAATAAATTTCACTGGTAACGTGATCAAAAGAGAAATATATCTGTAGAACTTTTTATCACAAGATAAATTTTGGCACATCCTGGTTCTGTCAGAAACTAAAGCAATAGGTATACTTTCCAAAGATAGGTTGTACAGACAAAACATATTGCCTTGCACGACGGACTCCTTGCATTACTTAATGTCTAATACGTTTGTTACGACAAGTAGCTTGTCATCCGTGATATGTTTTGATTTAGACTCGCCGTGTTTGTTTGTTTGTTTATTGTTGTTTAACGTCCCACTCAAGAACATTTCACTCATATGGAGACGACACCAAATGCCGGTTAAGGGCTTCAAATTTTGGCCTATGGTCGACACTTACGGCCATTGAGCAGCGTGGGTTCTTTAACGTGCCGACACCAATTGCGACACGGGACCTCTATTTTTACTGTTTCAGCCGAAGGACAGGAAACCAACCTGCCGCCGACTGGACTCAAACTCACGACCACACGATCAAAAGTCGAGCGCGCTACCGACTGAGCCAGGTCGGCTTTCGTCGTGTTTGTAAAGATGTGCCAATTTATCTTGGTAGACCTGTACGTAGTATACAGTAGTCTTGTGTTTCTGTTTTTTTTTTTCTGTGGGTTTTTGTTTGTTTTGTGTTAATGTATTCAACCGTCAAAAAGTAAAGTGGTCACGTGACGACCTACCACTTCTTTTACTGAATGCATGCCTACATGCAATCGCTCTGCATACTTGCAATGAAGGAAATTAGTTAGTATGTAAATATACCACCTTCAACACTCGCGGCTATTTTAAATATTTGATAAATTCAAATTTATAATTTTTTTTTATTAGAAACCATTAAAAACCCAAACGAACAAAGACATTCAAATTGAATGATAGAAATTACAAAATACCTGTCACCTTTGTATCCGTATCATGACACTGACTGCACGCGAGCGTTGTAGCGGATGGATTCAACGAGATCATATTTTATATGTAACAGGCTGTGTATCTACTGATACTAATTGTTTACTTTGATGTATAACCATAAACCTTTTCAGGTAAAATATTCTAGGGGTATCATCATCCTTTACATGACCATCATCATCTTCCAGGCCCGGTGGTTCACATTCTACTTGGCTGTCTTCAAGTTCCACATCTGTCGGCATATCTAGAGGGAGAAAAGCGTCCGTTTCCCCATGTTTTCGTGGTTGCGAATCAATGTCCTCTACACTGATATCACATTCTAACGCATTTCCCTCCACGGATGTCCCATCATTACCAGGTACCCGTGTGTTGTCAGCAACACAACCCCCTGGAATAATGGTCCCCGTCCACTCCTCAGAATCTGACTCTGCCTCACCATCAGTCTTATCTATTGGGACAGTTGAATGACGAGTCTTCCGTCTGGGTGCCGTTGTGGGTCTCTGGTCATTGGATAAGTAACCGACGGGAAAGAGTAGGTTCCGGTGTAATGTCTTGTTTCGACCTCCACTACTCTCTTTCCGGACGACATAAACAGGAACATCTGGGATAGGCTAGGCCCCTTTGGCACTTTCATGAGAGAGGAAGTCCATGCACACGAGTTCGAGTGGCTGGTAGGTTTCAATGGTGACTAACGATGCTCGAAATTCTGGTGATTTTCTGAGCACACATCTGCCACAAGTCTTGATCTTTGTCTCCACAGTCATACTGTACCAATGAAACTGTCTTGTACAAGGGGAGTCTTGTCTCTACATATATGACTCATGTCATCATGCAACATGGTCAAGACTGTAGGTACTAATGACTTTGGTAGTACTGTCTGATCACTTCTTCTTCGAATGTGGATCGTCTGTGCAGCACCTGATTTTTGACGTTATACCTGTAAAATTCTTGCCATATCATTGTATGAATCGGTGATGACGGTAACTGGCTGCGTAGTGGTTTTGATCCAGACTTCACATGTCTAATCATGTAACTGATAACTGGGCCCTGGCGCTGGTGGTCAGCCATAGAAAGTTGTAGTGATCCTCTGCTATCTGTTACACTTGCTGACAAGAATAATGACTCAATATAACTGTTCGGCATGGTATGGACTGGTTCAGTGCTTTGAGAGTGTCAGCCGAGATAATGGAGTAATTCTTCTTAGTCTTGTCGAGTATATGATGATGTAACATGGGGTCAGCATCAGCATTCTTCAGCCTTGGCCTATATTTGATGTCGAAGTCAAGTGATGCTAGTACAGCATGTACAGGATGCTAGTCCATATATGTGACATGGCGTCGTTTGGTTGTAGATAAAACAAAGGTCAGATGGTTATTGTCTGTGATCACTGTAAAATGTTGGCCTGTCAAAAAATTGTTGAAATTGAAAATTGTCGCAATGCTCTATTTCAGTGCCAGAAACTCAAGTTTATGGGCTGCATATCGGCTCTCTGATTTGGTGACACATCTGCTAGCATATTCTATGACCCGCTTTATACCTTGCTGCTCCAGATTTAATACTACTCCAAGTCCCACTCTGGAGGCATCTGTATGTAGTTAAAATGGGCTCTTGAGGTCTGAGTAGCCACGGGCAGGTGGTGTCAGCAAGCGTTGCCGGAGTGTCTGAAAAGTCTGTTCCTGCTCACCATTCCATTCTCACTTCTGATCCTGGTGGTCAGTAGAACTTGTCGTATTACCATTCTTTGGCTTTCTGCGTGCTGGCATTAGGATAGTGAATGGTCTCGCTATCCTAAAAAATCCCTCAATAAACCTTCTGTAGAATTCTACAAAGCCTAAACTACGACGAACTTCTTGGGGGTTCTCAGGTCTTGGCCAGCTAGATACTTTCTCAATCTTGGCAGGGTCTGGTTCAATTCCTTCCTCAGAAACAATGTGTCCGACGTACTTAACTTTCTGCTGAAAAATTGAACATTTCTTGGAAGAGAGCTTGAGGCCACATTCTTTCAGTCTGATAAGGATATTATCCAGGTTTTCTATATGTTGCTAAAATGTCCTGGCGACAATTATGACGTCATCCAGGTATATGTAGAAGGTTCTGGTGTGAAGCTCTCCTAAACACTCTTTCTGAATGCGCTGGCACGTGGCTGGGCTGTTCGCTAATCCAAAGGGCATATGTCTGTACTCACAGAATCCATCATACATGATCTCGTTCATCTGTCTTAAGCTTGTCTATACATTTGCCCGTGGTCAAAGACAATGTTGACACAGAAGCCACAGTTTTAAGTATTAAGTGGCGGCATACTATACTGTTAGTGGCAGTGAAACAATTCTTCCACGATACGACGTACAGCACATGCATAAAACTGAGCATGACTGCCCCCTCCTCCCATAGAGAATGTAGACTTTTTCTTGCAAATCACATCAGTGATAATCAAATCAAGACATTACACCATAAAACTTTAAAGAACTGATTAAGTCTACAAAAGATTACTCAACTTTGGCTAATCCTAAAATCTGATTGGCCAAGCAGGCCAAGTCGAGAATATTCTCAGACTTCAACAAATAAAATTCTCAAGTTTTATGTTGCCAGACCCAGTTCTCGGCTTCATTGTGTTCTTTATGTAGTCCACATGCATTACTGAAACCAGTCAGAGTGACAGTCTTTACCCTGTATAGGTTCTTCTAGAGTCTTCTGGTGAAATTTTGTCTTGATGTTTCTTACTTGTGATGTAAGCATTTCAAAATCTTATGCTGTTCAGGCTGTTGATGTTTCTCTAGTTTGGGATGGGCAGTACAATTTACTCCAAAAGATCTATATACTTTTTTACAAGCATCTTAGCATTCTTACTGTAAATTCATGAACGTAAATGCTTCTGGCTTTGATTTTGCCTTTTTACCAACTTTCATGGTTTTCTTCAGAAACCAAATGACATCAGTATGGCATTCTAAATGCATTTAAAAATGTACCAAGATGTTACTAAAGTGACTTCAGTTAAATACATATAAAATTACCATTTTCAAAATTATGTATATTTTATGATAAAGGCCTACAGTTAATTTGAGAAGACCAATTTTGGTTCTCTTGACTCAACAACAGTATCCTTCAGATCCATGGGCAGAGTTGTCTTTATTAATGTATTTAGTTTTTTTTATTTTCTCGAGTTGCAGCAGGCTGTATAATATTAATGCGAGAAAAAGTGCATTTTATACCACAGCTGAAACAAATTCATTCCTAGTGAAATGTATTTTTGGGGATATTTTTAGTTATTGTGACACTGGTTATTTTGTTCAGTTTCTGTTTTCATTTTATGTTCATGTGGCAGTTGATTTAAGTTCTTGTGGATGAAGTTTCATAGTTTAAGTGCCCTTTCTGTAATTTTTCAATGGCCATATATTTGTCATCTTATACAGTGGGGGTCAGTGTGAGCTGTCACTGTCGCCTTTGTGTCCTAGTTCAAACCAATAACATATACATGTAGTTGTACCAGCTATTTGGTCTTCTTGAAGTTATATTTGAAATGTTGACTTTTTACACTAAAGAAGAGAGAGCAAGAACAATACCTTGAAAATAAAATGTCTTAATCTATATGTAATTAATAAATGACTTATAATGAAATGCAATCAACATTAACACATGTACAATACATGTAAGAAAAATGAAATCAATCAACCGCATCCACTCTTTACCATTAGTTGTAAATTTTCGATTTCCCCAAGCACCAGAATACTACATATGAAGAGAATAATTGGTAAATGAGTTGCACTAGATCCATCACTTAAATTTAGTAAGAAAAATGAACTGTCTGCCAAACACCTATACTTTGAAGTGTTTAGGTAACTACACAAAACTTAAATGTCCAGAAATTATATGAAGTATCCTTCTAAAGACACTTCTTCTGATGTCATTGTTTCTTAATCATGCTTTGGAAAAGATTTACTTGAGATCAAATGCAGTTCTGCACATCAGAATATTTCTCCTAAAAAAAAGCATTTGAATCAATTTTGAATGTTTTACAGTTTGGGTGATGAATACTTAAAACCATTATTTTTCCCCCCCTCCACAAACTTGGCTATTTTTTAACCTGTGATGTAAGTAAAAACCTGTCAGGTCAGCATAAAAAAAAAATGACGACATTCCTGCTTCATCCGCACACTGAATGATTCACAAAATAATTCTGGAAAATCTTAGCATTCACTGTTATGCATCTGTCTATTTTTCCTCCCCACAAGCTGAAAAAAAAGTGAATGAATGTTTGTTTGGGTGATGAATACCAGAAATTTAAAAGTGTTGTAACTGTAAGTACTGTAGGTGACAACCTGACCTGTCAGTGTTTGTAGCTGCTGAATGAAAATTCCTGTGAATGCAGTTTTGGATGCTTTACAAAATAATTCTGGCAGAAATTTCTGTAGTGAAACTTTGAGTGACTCTTGTTATAGAAATTCCCAATATCAGTAAGAACAGATTGAGTAAGACTGATCTGTTACAGAGTACATGTAATTAAAAATTCATGAGATCTGCTAAGAATTCTTGATGGTCCAGCCTTTCTCATGTTCTGTCTGTTTGATGCTTTGGCTGATGGTAAAAACTCCAGTTTTTAAACATGGTGTTGTCATGTCCAGTATAGCTGTAATTTAGAGACAACCACTTTAATATTCGCAAAGTCAAAGACTAAAATGAGTTTAGATATATATCAATCAGATGTTGGAAAACTTTCTGATAGATTTTCAGTTTATACCCTACCCAAATAAGAAATCAGAGAAAAGTAAATTTGAAAATGAAATCTTAATCGTACACTTTTTCAAATAATTTTCATCAATATTAATTTAAATGGCATAAAAACATTGAGATACTATAATACTGCTGCAATATACATATAATCATAGCTAAAATTTACATACTTACATTCTAAAATAAATCATCTGTAGGTGAATTAAATTTTGGTAATTGATTCAATTATTGTCATATGCCAACAACTCATTACAGAAGATAGAGATAAATCATTAATAAATGAATTTGATATATTTCTTACCCGACAATCGAAAACAAGCAGTTTTTGATGTAATATATGATCATGATGCCTATTCGCAGGAGTCTGAAACGCCTGGTGTAGTACACCGGGCGTTTCATTACATTCAGACTCCTGTGGTCTATTCGGCTATTTTAGTATTAAGTATTATAATAGATCTACTAGGCCGACAACAACAATTGGTTTTGAGTGGAAATTAAAAATGTAAAAGACAAATAACATGATAAATTCGTAGATGATATTTAAGAGAACGAGAAATAAGTTCACCAGCGCTTTTTCCCTTGATAAAGCGTCGTTTAGGCTAGGCTACCTGCTTTGTGCAATGTCGGCCCGCTGAAATTTTCCAACTGTCGTGCAATTTCTTGTTCTGTTTCGCTGGGAAGGCGAATAAACGTACAGACTCCGCGTATTCATACATTTTCTTCTCCCTCTTGTCTTATTTATACCCTTCTGCGAGGCAGTTGTAGTGAGGCATTTGGTTATTTGAACAGGCAGTCAGCACAACGTATACGAGTTCACAGTAAACCGCCATGTTGACTGCCCCCTTTTTGTTGATATCACGTGACTTGAGTACTCGAAAAATTCGAACGGAATGAAATAACTAGGAAATGGTGTATTGCAAGACAAACAAGAATCATGAAATTCAGTAAGGTTATGTATGAATGACTTTTGATTAGTTGATGGTTTATTTTACTTTTAGTCTTTCGACTAATCAGCATATACAAATTTATACATAATACAAAATACAACAATGAACATGTATACATACAATAAACATAAAATAAAAAGTACACTTTGAGTAGAGTGTTATAATGGAGGTATGGACATATTATGCAGATCTTAATTTTAATGCTTTAATAATAAATTTTGATAAATTACACAATGCTTTCTTGTTTTTTTATTGAAAGTAACTGGACTAGTTTAAACATAGATGGTCTATTAAAATAGTATCGTTTAATATATAAAGATCTTAGATCTTTATACCAAGGACAGACTAAAATAAAATGAAATTCGTCCTCTAGTTCATTTAAAATACATTTTTTACAAACACGTTCTCCTCTAGCCACGTTTGTGTATCTACCTTTTTCAATATCAAGTTCATGTGCAGATAATCGGAATTTACACAATATATATTTGAAAGAATCTGGTAAAGGTTTTCTGAGATAATATTGAATAAAAAAGGTGTCAGGTAAATGTTTGTATAATACACATTTAGGTGATGCATCAAAATAACTGTACATTTCTTGAATAAAGGAATCAGTTAACTTAGTTTTACATCGATTTAAAAACAATTGCTTGTCTTCTACATATTGTGCTAGCCAAACATATCCAAATCCAATACTAAATAAAAGACGTTTTACCCTCGTTCAACCAACTTTCATGAGTATCAATGTTATCGTACATAAATTCATAAACGGACTGCAAAATACAGTTGTCCGTTGTAAGCAGTTTTAACCAGTATTTCACAATGGTTATTTTTCTATGTATATACAATGGCAGTCTTCCTAATTCCGAGTATATCATATTGTTCGAGACACTTCTCTTTACATTTAAAATTCTTTTACAAAAATCAGTGTGTACACGTTCTATATCTTTACTATCATTAAATCCCCACACTTCGCATCCATAATGTAAAACACTTGTAACATAAGTATCAAATACAAATAATTTTGTCTCAATATTAAAAGACTGAGAGTTACAAATATTCAAAATATTGTACATACATTTCCTGCCCTGAAGGGCTAAGACACTTTGAGTTCTGGTGAAGTAGTGTAATACCGAGATAGTTGAAGCTATCAACCACTTCAACCTGTTTACCATTAAAATACCATGTCATATTACGATTTATTCTACCTCCATTGCGAAATACAACAATTTTGGTTTTATCCACATTGACAGTAATATTCCAATCATTGCTATACGTGTGTAAAGCATCCAACATGGATTGGAGGCCTTCAACAGATTCAGTTATAACTTTTATAATTTTTATCGGTAACGTATTGTATGTCTTTTTATGATACTTTCCGCGTAGACAAGTGGATCTATGTAAGCACACGCTTACCAAACGTTAAAGCTATCGGATTATTAAACTATTAAACTTAAATGAAATTCTACGAAATTAGAGTGCGTTTACTGATTTATTTTTGCAAAAAGGTAAACTTAATTTAATTTAGCGATGGTAGTAAGCGAAATATAATGACTGGATAATTCGGGTTAACCTACAAAGTGATTTTGAGGTTAAGGCCGAGGTAAATATTACTTTTCCAGACCAGTGTAATTCGATTAACGAAACTGCCAGCCCGCAATTGTCGGCCTGGAATTCGACCTCTTGGTGTGTTCGAAATATGTTCTTGAGTAAACTAGATTCTAATATGAAGATGTATTACTTCCTCAGTCTGTCCTCATTTTGCAGACCCGTCGGAATGGAATGCATATTTGAGAATCACAGAAAAGAAAAGTTTATTATTTACTTAATATTGCAGACGACAATAAACTAATTACCGGTATGTGTAATACTAATACAATTTCACCCAAATAAATTGCAAATATCATAAAGGTGGGGCTCATTTCGGGATTCTTTCTCATAATGTTCTACGGGTCTAGAGTATTTGAACTATATTTGTATTTTACGTTTCTGTACTGGGCTAACCTTTCATAGTTAGCCCATAGCGGGAAATATTCTAGACAATATAGCCTGGGTGGACCTTTGGAATTAGCACAAATTGTAAATATCACAAAAGGGGGTACTTCATTTCGGGACTCTTTCTCATAGTGTTTGTTCTACGGGTCTAGGGGATTTGGACTGTATCTTAATTATCCCCCGTTTTCGCCCAAACGGGGAATATTAATTTAGGTTTGTCCGTATGTCCCTCTGTGACGCTTCGTTTCCGTGCAATAACGGCAACAAATATTATCCGATTTTCTTCAAATTTGGTAACAAGCTTAAAAGCCTAAAGGGCTCGGCCACGTTATTTGGCGGAGTTATGGCCCCTTGATTAACGAAAAATGTCATTTTACCACGGATCTGCCTAGCATAATTACAAGTATATAATGTTCATTCTATCTTTATTTCAACCAGTTCACTTTATTCAGTAATACATCAATAACACATCTAACCTGTGTATGAGTCTTTAGTTTTTGTTCGATATCCAAGCAATACATCTTTTGTCAACAGCATGAAAATTATGTTTCAATCTAACCTCAAAAGAGTTTACCTACAATATTGATTACCCCTTTACGAAAGGGGGAAGAGGGGGATATGAATCCTACGAATTAGTTTCTTTTATGTTTATATACTGGGCTAACCTTTCATTCGTGAGCCCATAGTGGGAAATATTCTAGTATAGCCTGGGCAGACCTTTTAATTCAGCACAAATAATAAATATTACAAATGGTCGGGACCTCATTTCAAGACACTTTCTCATAGTGGGTCTACGGGATTTCGACTCTTTCTTACTTATACGTTTATCTTAATTGTACGTTTATATACTGGGCTACTCTTTCATTGTGAACCCATAGTAGGAAATATTTGGTATATGCTGGGCGGATCTTTGAAATTAGGATAAATCACAAATATGGTAAATGGGAGATGTACCTCATTTCGGGACTCTTTTTCATAGTGTTCTCGGGATCTATGGGATTTGGACTATATCTTGATTTTACGTTTATATACTGGGCTAACCTTTCATAGTGAACCCATACTGGAAATGTTTTAGTATAGCCTGGGTAGATCTTTGAAATTAGGATAAATTGCAAATATCGTACGGGGGCACAATCCGGGACTCTTTCTCATAGTGTTCTACGGGTCTAGGGTCTTTGGGCTATATCTTGATTTTACATTTACATACTGGGCTAACCCATCATGGATAACCCAAAGTGGGAAATATTCTAGTATAGCTTTGGCGGGCCTTTTAAATTAGCACAAATCGTAAATATGACAAGTACCTCATTTCGAGACTCTTTCTCATAGTGTTCTACGGGTCTATGTGATTTGAACTATATCTTAATTTTACGTTTGTATACTGGGCTAACCATTCGTCGTGAGTCCATGGTGGGAAATATTCTAGTATATAGCCTGGACGTACCTTTGAAATGAGCACAAATCGTAAATATCACAATGGGTGTACCTCATTTCAGTATCCTTTCTCATAGTGTTTTACGGGTCCAGGGGATATGGGGTACATGTATATCTTAATTTTATATCAGGCTAACCTCTCATAGTTAGTCCATAGTGGCAAATATTTTAGTATAGCCTGGGCGGACATTTGAAGTCAGCATAAATCGCAAATATCGTAAAGGTGTGTGGGGCCTCATTCCGGAACACTTTCTCATTGTGTTCTACGGGTCTAGAAGATTTGGAATATATATATATATATCACTTTATTTTACGTCTATATACTGTGCTAACCTTTCATAGTGAGCCCAAAGTGGGAAATATTCTAGTAATTTGAAATTAGTATAAATTGCAAATATCGTCAAAGGGGGAGGTCATCATTTCGGGACTCTTTCTCAAAATTTTCTATGCGACTAGGGGATTTGGACTATATCTTTGTTTTACGTTCATATACTGTGATAGCCTTTCATAGTGAGCCCATAGTGGGAAATATTCTAGTATAGCCTCAGCTGACCTTTGAAATTAACATAAATCCCAAATATCGTAAAGCGGGGGGGGGGGCTCATATAGGACCCTTTCCTTTAGTGAGCCCATAATTAGCATAAATCGAAAACGGGGTACCATACTTTGGGACTATTTCCTATAGTGTTTTACGGGTCTAGGGGATTTGGACTATAACTTTATCTCTGTCAAGATTCTGGTCCAATCTATAAGACATAGCTTATGGTGGGAAATATTCTAGTACACTTTAAGTGGGTTTTTGAAATAAGCATAAATCACAAATGTCGCAGGAGGGGCATAATACTTCGGGGCTCTTTATCACAACAATAATAAAAAGGGGATACCATACTTTCGGTCTATTTCCCATAGTGCTCTAGGATTTTAGGGATTTGGACTTTACCCCCATTTTAATCAATACTACGAAAGCGTATTGGAAGTCGACATATCCGTTGTGTCAACTATCGTTGACCAATGGGTGTGACAAATTTGGCATCATTAAAATAGTCAACTTTTATGTGTTTGTTATTTATTATCAAAAATATGAATATATTACACACAAAAAAAACACAAAAAAACACATACGCGGACAAATTTTCGAATGACTGTTTGGCCCCATTGTATGGAACTACAAACCATCACCTGAACATTTATTCCGATATGTAACGACAAATATCAAGTAATGTTATATCTATGTACAGTGGCAGATTTACATTTCCGTAATAAAAAAAAACCTCAATCTTTCGAGATATAATGTTATCTTATTTATGTTAATTTCAAAGGTCCGCTCACACTGTACTAAAATCTTCGCCAGTAAGAGCTAAGGGTTGTAGATTATCATAGAATAAAGTTATAGCCATTATCCCCTAGACCCGTAAAATGCTATGATGAAAAACCCCAATGTATGGCGCCCCCATTGTGACATCTGTGATTTATGCGAATTTCAAAGGTCTGCCTAAAGTGTACTAGAATATACCCCACTATGGGAATAATATGATAGGTTGGCCCAGTATGTTAATATGAAATTCAGGTATATTGTACCAAACTCTCAGACCTGTAGAACAATATGCGATAGATCCTCTATATAAGGTACCTCCTTTCAGATATTTGCAATTTATGCTAATTTCAAAGCTCCGAACAGGCTATACTAGAATATTTCCCACTATAGGCGAACTATGAAAGGTTAACCCAGTATGTAAAATTAAAATTAAGATATAGACTCGATAAGCATTAAAGGAAAGAGTTTCGAAGTGAGGTACCTACCCTTTTGTGATATTTTTGCGATTCACGCTAATTTCAAAGGTTCGCCAAGGCTGTAGTAGAATATTCCCCACTATAGGCTCTCTATGAAGGTTTAGTCCAGTACGTAAATGTAAATTAAAAATATAGTTCAAATCCCCTAGACCCGTAGAACACTATGAGAAAGGTTGCCGAAATAAGGTACCCCTTCCCTCTTTGTGATATTTACGATTTCTGCTAATTTCAAAGGTCTACCAAGGCTGTACTTGAATATTACCCGCTATGGGCTACCTATAAGAGGTTGGGCCAGTATGTAACCGTAAATTAAAGATATAGTCCGAATCCCCTAGATCAGTAAAACACTGCAAGTAAGAGTCCCAAAATAAGGTATCCCCGTAGTAGTATTTATGATTTGTGCTAATTTCATAGGTCCGCCCAGGCTATGCTGGAATATTTCCCTCTATGGTCTAACAATCAAAGGTTAGCCCAGTATATATAATCGTAAAGTCCAAAATCCCCATAACCCGTAAAACACTGAGAAACAGTTCCGAAATGAGGTAATCCCCTTTAGTGATATTTACGATTTGTACTAATTTCAAAGATTCTCCCAGGTTATACTAGAATATATTTCCCACTCTGGGCTAACTATGAAAGGTTAGCCCAGTATATAAACGTAGTTATAGTCCAAATCCCCTAGACCCATACAAACCTATGAGAAAGATTCCCGAAATAAGGTACCCTCCCCATTAATAACATTTGCGATTTAGGCTAATTTCAAAGGTTCGCCCAGGCTATACTAGAATATTTTCCAATATGGGCTAACTATGAAAGGTTAGATTAGTATATAAACGTAAAATTAAGATATAGTCCAAATCCCCTAGACCCGTAGAACACAATGAAAAAGAGTCCCGAATCGACCCCCCCCCCCATTATGATATTTGCGATTTATGCTAATTTCAAAGGTCCGCCGAGGCTATACTAGAATATTTCCCACTCTGGGTTAACTATGAGGAATTAGCCCAGTACATTAACGCAAAAGTAAGATATAGTTATAGATATAGATATAACACTATGAGAACGATTTCCGAAATGACACACACACACCCCTCTTTACGATATTTGCGATTTATGCTAGTTTCAAATGCCCGCTCAGGTTATACTAGAATATTCCTCACTATGGGCTAAGTATGGATCTTTAGCCAAGTATATAAACGTAAAATTAAGATATAGTCCAAATCCCCTAGACCTATAGAACATGAGAATGTGTCCCGAAATGAGGTACCCCTACCCTTTTGTGATATTTACGATTTGTGCTGATTTAAAAGGTCGGCCCAGGCTATGCTGGATTATTTCCCACTATGGGCAAAATATAGAGGGTTAGCCCACTATGAATTTGTAAAATCAAGATATAGCCCGAATTCCCTACACTATGAGAAAAAGTCCCGACAAGAGGTACCCTCCTCTCCTCTGGGCCACTTTGTAACTAGTTTCTTGTCATCTGCAATAAGCAAATAATAAACTGTACTTTTCTGAGATACCCAATATGCATTCCGTTCCGACGGGCCTGAAAATTGAGGAAAGACTGATGATGTATCACAACATATTTAAATCTAGTTTACTCGAGGACATATTTCGAACACACCCAGGGTCTGACACCCTAAAACTAGAGAATTTACTCAAGTCTGAGAATATTCCCAACTTGGCCTGTTTATCCAATCAGATTTCATGATTAGCCAAAGTTGAGTAAAATTTTAGACTTCAGTAATCCTTAAGTTCTATGGTGGCAGTTCCGTACATCGAATTGCAGGCTGAGAATTGCGGGCTGGCAGTTCCGTAAATCGAATTGCAGGCTGAGAATTCCGGGCTAGCGTTACACTGGTCTGACTCGGAGGCACCGATACTCTCTCGTACACGGGAATGACATTATGTCAGTACTCTTCGTAATACCGAAAGGAAAGACACACTGACTCAGATGTTAAAATATCATCCTGAACTTTGGCAAATACAAATGTACGACCTTTTAACCCGATCAACTTGACTTTACACAGCGGCGGGTCATTGTTTTATTCATATACTTTAGTTGACACCTGAGTTCTCTCCGACGTCGCTGGGAGCTATACGACCAGAGTGACCTTTATAATAATGGAAACCATCGGGGTCTTTGTTTTGAAACAAAGATGGTAACAATGACTCTTAAATACACAAAACATTCCAGACTTTTGACCCATCGAATCCTGATTATGCACGAGGTATAGAAGACTGTTGAAAGTAAACCACTCGCCGTGGGCAGTACGCGATACGGGTCGTTAATAGCAATTCATGTATGTACTCAAAATCGTATCAAAGTTCGTGAACTGTACAAAAACTATAAAAGCGACGGTTACCAACTTATTAGCAGCATATTAACATCTAACATCACAGTACTAACATGGCACTTAAGCTTTTTTGACGATGATATATCATTGATTTTGAACAATCTTTTATGTTTTGCTACATTTGTTCTGTTTTAAAATGTTGTAATATATGAAAACAATTTTCTTGATACATGTTTCTGTTATAATTTATCTTTATTATTTCAGGTTTTCTATTGTAGAAATGCGAACAGGCGGCGAATATTTGTTTTCCAATCATTTCAATCATGAAATTAATTATTGTGTGTGTTTATAATTGCAAAATACTGCTTCATTTAATCTTTTCAGTAAAATAAAATCAGACTATTTTTCAGTGTTAACGATGAATGTTAATTGACAACATTTATTATAATTAGTTATTGTATCCAAAAATGGGCGTATCTCCATACAGGTTTCGAACAGTTTGCGCTGTTTCTTAGGCGGAGAATTGGTAATACGGTTGTACCATGCATTGGGCACTTCAATGTAATTCTTGTGAACAATTCTGCGTGAATCTTAGTTGACAGTGGTGGTTTTGTTGTGCATTTCATTAACTTGTCTGTTCTTTTCTTCAGTTTCTTATTTCCCAAGGGAATTGAAGTGGACGCATCTCCACACAGGTTTCAAACAGTTGCCGCTCGGAAAAAAAGTAGCAAGATGTCACGGAGAAGGCCTTCGCCTAACACGGGCTTGTACCATCCATTGGGCATTTCAATGTAATTCTTGTGAACACATTCTGCGTGAATCTTGGTTGACAGTGGTGGTTTTGTTGTGCATTTCATTAACTTGTCTGTTCTTTTCTTCAGTTCTTATTTCCAAGGTAATTGAAGTGGACGCATCTCCACACAGGTTTCAAACAGTTGCCGCTCGGAAAAAAAGTAGCAAGATGTCACGGAGAAGGCCTCCGCCTAAAGGACAAAATCCGTATAGTAGTTTCTTTGGCGGGGAATTGGTATTACGGCTGTACCCATCCATTGGGCACTTCAATGTAATTCTTTGTGAACAATTCTGCGTGAATCTTGGGTTGACAGTGGTGGTGTTTTGTTGTGCATTTCATTAACTTGTCTGTTCTTTTCTTCAGTTCTTATTTCCAAGTAATTGAAGTGGACGCAAATCTCCACACAGGTTTCAAACAGGTTGCCGCTCGGAAAAAAAAGTAGTCAAGATGTCACGGAGAAGCCTTCCTCCGCCTAAAGGACGAAATCCGTAATAGTAGTTTTTCTTTGGCGGGGAATTGTAATTACGGCTGTACCATCCATTGGGCACTTTCAATGTAATTCCTTGTGAACAATTCTGCCGTGAATCTTGGTTGACAGTGTGGTTTTTGTTGTGCATTTCATTAACTTGTCTGTTCTCTTTTCTTCAGTTCTTATTTCCAAGGGAATTGAAGTGGACGCATCTCCACACAGGTTTCAAACAGGTTGCCCGCTCGAAAAAAAGTAGCAAGATGTCACGGAGAAGGCCTTCGCCTAACACGGCTGTACCATCCATTGGGCACTTCAATGTAATTCTTGTGAACAATTCTGCGTGAATCTTGGTTGACAGTGGTGGTTTTGTTGTGCATTTCATTAACTTGTCTGTTCTTTTCTTCAGTTTCTTATTTCCAAGGGAATTGAAGTGGACGCATCTCCACACAGGGTTTCAAACAGTTTGCCGCTCGGAAAAAAAAGTAGCAAGATGTCACGGAGAAGGCTCCGCCTAAAGGACGAAATCCGTATAGTAGTTTTCTTTGGCGGGGAATTGGTA
Source organism: Atrina japonica (assembly GCA_030159075.1). Classification (NCBI taxonomy): domain Eukaryota; kingdom Metazoa; phylum Mollusca; class Bivalvia; order Pterioida; family Pinnidae; genus Atrina; species Atrina japonica. The sequence continues at coordinate 639,561 of BROG01000377.1, forward strand.
TTACGGCTGTACCATCCATTGGGCACTTCAATGTATTAATTCTTGTGAACAATTCTGCGTGAATCTGGTTGACAGTGGTGGTTTTGTTGTGCATTTCATTAACTTGTCTGTTCTTTTCTTCAGTTCTTATTTCCAAGGGAATTGAAATGGACGCATCACCACACAGGTTTCAAACAGTTGCCGCTCGGAAAAAAAGTAGCAAGATGTCACGGAGAAGGCCTCCGCCTAAAGGACGAAATCCGTATAGTAGTTTCTTTGGCGGGGAATTGGTATTACGGCTGTACCATCCATTGGGCACTTCAATGTAATTCTTGTGAACAATTCTGCGTGAATCTTGGTTGACAGTGGTGGTTTTGTTGTGCATTTCATTAACTTGTCTGTTCTTTTCTTCAGTTCTTATTTCCAAGGGAATTGAAGTGGACGCATCTCCACACAGGTTTCAAACAGTTGCCGCTCGGAAAAAAAGTAGCAAGATGTCACGGAGAAGGCCTTCGCCTAACACGGCTGTACCATCCATTTGGGCACTTCAATGTAATTTCTTGTGAACAATTCTGCGTGAATCTTGGTTGACAGTGGTGGTTTTTGTGTGTCATTTCATTAACTTGTCTGTTCTTTTCTTCAGTTCTTATTTCCAAGGGAATTGAAGTGGACGCAATCTCCACACAGGTATTCAAACAGTTGCCCGCTCGGAAAAAAAGTAGCAAGATGTCCACGGAGAAGGCCTCCGCCAAAAGGACGAAATCCGTATAGTAGTTTTCTTTGGCGGGGAATTGGTATTACGGCTGTACCATCCATTGGGCACTTCAATGTAATTCTTGTGAACAATTCTGCGTGAATCTTGGTTGACAGTGGTGGTTTTGTTGTGCATTTCATTAACTTGTCTGTTCTTTTCTTCAGTTCTTATTTCCAAGGGAATTGAAGTGGACGCATCTCCACACAGGTTTCAAACAGTTGCCGCTCGGAAAAAAAGTAGCAAGATGTCACGGAGAAGGCCTCCGCCTAAAGGACGAAATCCGTATAGTAGTTTCTTTGGCGGGGAATTGGTATTACGGCTGTACCATCCATTGGGCACTTCAATGTAATTCTTGTGAACAATTCTGCGTGAATCTTGGTTGACAGTGGTGGTTTTGTTGTGCATTTCATTAACTTGTCTGTGTCTTCTTCTTCTTCAGTTTCTTATTTCCAAGGGAATTGAAGTGGACGCATCTCCACACAGGTTTCAAACAGTTGCCGCTCGGAAAAAAAGTAGCAAGATGTCACGGAGAAGGCCTCCGCCTAAAGGACGAAATCCGTATAGTAGTTTCTTTGGCGGGAATTGGTATTACGGCTGTACCATCCCATTGGGCACTTCAATGTAATTCTTGTGAACAATTCTGCGTGAATCTTGGTTGACAGTGGTGGTTTTTGTTGTGCATTTCATTAACTTGTCTGTTCTTTTCTTCAGTTCTTATTTCCAAGGTAATTGAAGTGGACGCATCTCCACACAGGTTTCAAACAGTTGCCGCTCGGAAAAAAAGTAGCAAGATGTCACGGAGAAGGCCTTCGCCTAACACGGCTGTACCATCCATTGGGCACTTCAATGTAATTCTTGTGAACAATTCTGCGTGAATCTTGGTTGACAGTGGTGGTTTTGTTGTGCATTTCATTAACTTGTCTGTTCTTTTCTTCAGTTCTTATTTCCAAGGTAATTGAAGTGGACGCATCTCCACACAGGTTTCAAACAGTTGCCGCTCGGAAAAAAAGTAGCAAGATGTCACGGAGAAGGCCTTCGCCTAACACGGCTGTAACCATCCATTGGGCACTTCAATGTAATTCTTGTGAACAATTCTGCGTGAATCTTGGTTGACAGTGGTGGTTTTGTTGTGCATTTCATTAACTTGTCTGTTCTTTTCTTCAGTTCTTATTTCCAAGGGAATTGAAGTGGACGCATCTCCACACAGGTTTCAAACAGTTGCCGCTCGGAAAAAAAGTAGCAAGATGTCACGGAGAAGGCCTCCGCCTAAAAGGACGAAATCCGTATAGTAGTTTCTTTGGCGGGGAATTGGTATTTACGGCTGTACCATCCATTGGGCACCTTCAATGTAATTCTTGTGAACAATTCTGCGTGAATCTTGGTTGACAGTGGTGGTTTTGTTTGTGCATTTCATTAACTTGTCTGTTCTTTCTCACTTCAGTTCTTATTTCCAAGGGAATTGAAGATGGACGCATCTCCACACAGGTATTCAAACAGTTGCCGCTCGGAAAAAAAGTAGCAAGATGTCACGGAAGAAGGCCTCCGCCCTAAAGGACGAAATCCGTAATAGTAGTTTCTTGGCGGGGAATTGGTATTACGGCTGTACCATCCATTGGGCACTTTCAAATGTAATTCTTGTGAACAATTCTGCGTGAATCTTGGTTGACAGTGGTGGTTTTGTTGTGCATTTCATTAACTTGTCTGTTCTTTTCTTCAGTTCTTATTTCCAAGGGAATTGAAGTGGACGCATCTCCACACAGGTTTCAAACAGTTGCCGCTCGGAAAAAAAGTAGCAAGATGTCACGGAGAAGGCCTTCGCCTAACACGGCTGTACCATCCATTGGGCACTTCAATGTAATTCTTGTGAACAATTCTGCGTGAATCTTGGTTGACAGTGGTGGTTTTGTTGTGCATTTCATTAACTTGTCTGTTCTTTTCTTCAGTTCTTATTTCCAAGGGAATTGAAGTGGACGCATAATCTCCACACAGGTTTTCAAACAGTTGCCGCTCGGAAAAAAAGTAGCAAGATGTCACGGAGAAGGCCTCCGCCTAAAGGACGAAATCCGTATAGTAGTTTCTTTTGCGGGTAATTGGGTATTACGGCTGTACCATCCATTGGGCACTTCAATGTAATTCTTGTGAACAATTCTGCGTGAATCTTGGTTGACAGTGGTGGGTTTTTGTTGTGGCATTTCATTTAACTTGTCTGTTCTTTTCTTCAGTTCTTATTTCCAAGGTAATTGAAGTGGACGCATCTCCACACAGGTTTCAAACAGTTGCCGCTCGGAAAAAAAGTAGCAAGATGTCACGGAGAAGGCCTTCGCCTAACACGGCTGTACCATCCATTGGGCACTTCAATGTAATTCTTGTGAACAATTCTGCGTGAATCTTGGTTGACAGTGGTGGTTTTGTTGTGCATTTCATTAACTTGTCTGTTCTTTTCTTAAGTTCTTATTTCCAAGGGGATTGAAGTGGACGCATCTCCACACAGGTTTCAAACAGTTGCCGCTCGGAAAAAAAGTAGCAAGATGTCACGGAGAAGGCCTCTGCCTAATACGGCTGTACCATCCAATGGGCACTTCAATGTAATTCTTGTGAACAATTCTGCGTGAATCTTGGTTGACAGTGGTGGTTTTTGTTTGTGCATTTCATTAACTTGTCTGTTCTTTTCTTCAGTTCTTATTTCCAAGGGAATTGAAGTGGGCGCATCTCCCAAACAGGTTTCAAACAGTTGCCGCTCGGAAAAAAAGTAGCTAGATGTCACGGAGAAGGCATCCGCCTAAAGGACGAAATCCGTATAGTAGTTTTTTCGGCGGGGAATTGGTAATACCATCCATTGGACACTTCAATGTTATTCTTGTGAACATTCTGCGTAAATCTTGGTTGACAGTGGTGGTTTTGTTGTACACTTTATTCAATTGCCGGTTCTCAGTTATTGCTTTTCGTATTATCTTTTAGTAAATTTAAAATGTTTATTCTTGCTAACTTATAATGTATTGATATTTCTTTATATTGCATCAGCGTCGGAAGCAAATTGAAAGTGGGGGGGGGGGCTAAACGAACTTAAAACACATACACACGCTAGAAACGTCTATGTCCTATATCTATATTTGCAAAAAAGTGGGGGGCTAACCCCCCCCCTAGCCCCCCCGGTTCCGACGCCTATGTATTGTTTTATGCACTTAGATGGTGTTTCGCATAATTTATAACGTATTATCGTTTTGTAATTTTAATATGTTTATCTCTGTTTATACATCCTTGCTTACTTATAATGCATTGATATTTCTTTTTCTTACAGATAGTTATACAGGCATGTATACATTTTTGCAATACGCATGTTGTTCCTCGTCACTTCCTTATGTATGTGTTATGATTTTTTATGCACTGGGATATTGTTTAGCATGATTTATAACATCAATACTTGTTGTCGCTATCTACATTTAACTCAATCTATCAGGCGGTAAATTCAAAATTTAGAGCACGACGCAAAGGAATTTATTCCACATGGTTCATTGTAACACGTAACAATAATATTTTGTTTTACGCCATACTCAACAATTTTTCTGTCATATGATGCCGTCCAGTTTTTTTATTTTTATAATTATTATTGGTTGAGGAGAAACCCCGTTTACCCGGGTAAAGACCACCGACCTTCCGCAAGAAAACTGGCAAACTTTCCCATTTAATTCGAAATGACCCTTGTGGAATTCGAACCGTAGTGAGAGGCCTTCTGGTTTAAAGCGAAATGCCACGGAGGCCCCCAACACGTAACAATAAATAAATAAGTATAAGTCGAAAAGTTTTGAAAATTTGGAATTTGGATAATTGAAACTTTTGCTTGTTAATTTTTATCCCAGAATATTTCACTTATTTGGAGATTTCACCAGTTATAGATGAAGTGCTACACTTTTTACCTGTGCTATGGACTGGCGCCAATGCAGTGATAATTATTTACCGTGCCACAGCTTCCACAGGAGTGTGAAGCTAGTCTGCAGTTCGATTTACAAAACTGCCAGCCTGCACTTCAATATTTCCCACCATGGGCTAAGTGTTATAGTGTAATGGGCTATGTGTAATAGTTTACTTAAGATCATGTTATAGCCTAGTCTAAATCCCCTAGACCATAGCAATATGGGAAATATTTACAATGTATGGTACCCCCTATGATATTTGGTAATTTCAAAGGTTCACCCAGGCTATACTAGAATTTGTCCCACTATGACCTAACAACGGAGGGTTGGCCCAGTATGTAAATGTTAAATTAAGATATAGTCCAAATCCCGTAGACCCGTAGAACCCTATGAGAAAGAGTCCCGAAAATGAGGTACCTGTCCCTTTATGATATTTCGATGTGTGCTAGTTTCAAAGGTGCGCCCAGGCTATATTGGAATATTTCCCACCATGGGCAAACAGTGAGGGATTAGCCCAGTATATAAACGTAAAATTAAGATATGGTCCAAAACCCCTAGACCCGTAGAACACTATGAGAAAGAGTCCCGAAGTAAGGTAGTCCCCCCTTTTGTGATATTTACGATTTGTGCTAATTTCAAACGTTCGCCGAGGCTATACTAGAATAGTTCACGGTGTGGACTAACTATGAAACGTTAGCCAGTAAATAAACATAAAATTAAGATATATTCCAAATCCCCTAGTCCCGTAGAACACTATGATAAAAAGTTCCGAAATAAGTTCCCCTTTTTAAGGATATTTGCGATTTATGCTAATTTCAAAGGTCCGCCCAGGCTAAACTAGAACATTTTCCACTTTTAGCTAACTATGAATGTAAAATTAAAATGTAGTTCAAATACCCTAGATCCGTACAAAACTGTGAGAAACCCGAAATGAGCCCCCCCCCCCCCCCCCCCCCCCCCCCCCCCCCCCCCCGGAAATTCAGGAAAGATTGATGAAGTAATACATTATCATATTCGAATCTAGTTTACTAAAGAACATATTTCGAACACACCCAGAGGTCGACTTGCAGGCTGAAAATTGCGGGCTGCCAGTGTCGTGCATCGACTTGCGGGCTAGCTTCACACTGGTCTTTTCCAGGGGTTGATAAACCAAGGTATGATCAACCGATATCAAAAGTCACAATTGTCTTAGGGACGACCATTTGATTCTGAGGGGGTGGGGGAGCTGGCAAATTTTGTCGAGTCAATTTATTTGTTTTCATACCGTCGCAGGACAGAATATTTATTTTCAAGCAGACCGGAGACAGATTATTTAGTTTCTTAATTTTTTTTTGCTATGTCAATGTATTGTCATGTGGTCAGAAATGTAATATGTTGTGGTGGCGGATCTAGAATTAGGGCAAGATTGTGATAAGGAACCCTTAGGAAGGCAACATGCTATCCGATTTCAATAATTGAAAACCTTAACTGGTATACGAGGCGGCCTCTGTGGCCAAGTGGTTAGAGCATTAGGCTTTGAACTATGAAGTATCTCACTTCTGGTCAGCGCAGATTCGAGCCCCACTTGAACCTTAGCTGATTTTTGTGAGAAAGTTTGCCAGTTTACTTGCGGAAGGCCGTTGGTCACTGTTCATGTACATATTGCAACTGGGTCATCTCCTTCATCATTTAAAAAAATGTCCTCCACAATATAACTGAAAAATTGTTGAGTGTGGCGTAAAATACTATTCAAAATTCTGGTATTTGATCAGGGTCCAGACACACATAAATGGAGTGAGACAGTCTTAAATATTCAACCTTGTTGTTTTCAATTACAGGGGCGGATTAAGGAATTTCCAAAATTTTGTTTTATTTTTTTTTCCGGGGTGGGGTGACAAGACGCTATACGCGTGAAAATTATGTATTGAATTGGATATCATCGATGATTAGATTTTCATATCTCTAGCTGATAATAACACAAGAGAAAATCATATACATTTTGATACAATGCAAATTATGTTTACAAATAAATTTCCATATTTCACACATGATGGGAAAACGCAATACCGATATGTAGGACAAGCACTTTAGAAAGAAACTGAAATAAAACATAACGTGGTTAAAAGCGATGGAATTCAAAATACACAGACGAAGCCAAGGGGGTATATGATTTAAAGTTAGAAGGAGGGAAGACTATAGAATTGTTTTCGCCGAGCGAATCGAGACGCGAAAATTTACGTAATTTATATTTATTATTTTTCCAACTTTTTATTTAAAAATATAAATGTTTTAAACATTTTGTTATCAAATTCTGGGCTTCTGGGTTTATCTTTACTGTACTTACATGATACATATATATTTTGGCGTCCTATGGGGGCGTATGTCCTTTAAGCAATTATGACATATAAATGTCTTTATATATTAGACTCTAATAGTTAGTGACCAGTAGCCTGGTATGACCAGTAACCAGAAGAATATCACACCATAGCCGGGTACTGGTCCTAGTCGGCTACTGGTCCTAGCCGGTGTAACGTAGAAAAACTACCCGGGGTTAATTTTCTAAGTGGCACTTGTAGAAAGTTGACCCATACCTATAGAAAAATGACCCGGGTTCCGGGTCAATTCTTCTACGGATTTAGAAAACTGCACCGAGTGTAATATGAATGATAAGAGATTTTGACATATAAATACCACTTGAAATTTCAGGGTATGGAATCACGTGATAATTCAATGTTTGAGATCTTTGATTGATGATCACAACATCTCATCTCTTAGATGTGGGTTCGAATCGGGGTGTGTGTGTGTGTGTGTGTTTAACGTCCACCATCAAACCACAACTCTACCTTTCCATCTATAAACAAACGAATTAAAGAAAAAACACAAAAAATTTAAGGAGAACAAATACATGCAATATAATGCACATTAATGTACATGTATTTTATTGATATGTTAACAAAAGTTCAACTGAATTAAACTGATAAAAACCATTTACATGTATTTGACACGATTTTATTATTTTGAAAAAAAAAATTGGAGAAAAATAAACTATGTACTGCATTCTAGATGTCGTGATTTCCGAAGTGAGCTGCAAAGACTCTAGAAGAAAACACGTCACTCAATATCACTTTATATGTCGATAATCAATTAAATGGAAACAATGAGAACATACTTGTATTTAATGAGCTCTAAACACAGACAGAAAAGGTCTTACATTCCTATATATTTTGTGAAAATGTGGTCAGGTCAAGTGTGGTTTTCATATACAAATAGTAAGGTTGAATTAATCAATTGCAATTAAAAAGGTGCCAAACATATAGGGCTGGAAGTTATTTACGCCTGTGTATATCTCATGTTTGTTATTGTATGTCGATCTGAGTAGTAAAAAACGGGGAAAAATTTGAAATTTAAAAAAAAAAAAAAGAAAAAAGACAGATAATGCCCCTTTAAGTGAGTGCCTTCAACTTATTGAAGATTTTGTCATTTTGGACTGCGCATAGATACGGCAGCATAGAAGGGTCATATAGAAAACAAAATCATTTGTCTCTGCAAATAGTATATTTGTACGTACAAAGAACTATTTCGTCCGTACAAAGAAATATTTGCACGTACATAGAACTGTTTGTAAGTACAAATAACTAATACGTCCGTACAAATGATTAATTGTAAGTACAAATAACTAATTCGTCCGTAAAAAGAACTACATTGTATTTCTAAGTACAAATAACTTATTCGTCCGTACAAAGAACTGTTTTTAAATAAAAATAACTGATTCATCCGTACAAGAAACTATTTGTAAGTACAATCCATCCGTACAAAGAACGATTTGTAAGTAGAAATAACTAATCCTTCCGTACAAAGAACAATTTGTAAGTAGAAATAACTAATCCTTCCGTACAAAGAACGATTTGTAAGTAGAAATAACTAATCCCTCCGTACAAAGAACGATTTGTAAGTAGAAATAACTAATCCCTCCGTACAAAGAACAATTTGTAAGTAGAAATAACTAATCCTTCCGTACAAAGAACAATTTGTAAGTACAAATAACTGACTCATCCGTGCGGACGAGTTAGTTTTTTGTATTCACGAATCAGTTATATCTATATATATAGAATTCTCTGTACGAACAAATTAGTTCACTGCCCGTAAAACAAGTTCTTTGTACGTAGAAATAAATTGTCGGTTTGAGCGAAGAAAATTCTTTTATTCTAAGACTATGTGCCCACTTCTTCGCCGCCGTACAAGCTAAACGAAAAAAAATGGGATTAAAACATTTAGTAAAACATTTGGTGTTTTGTGATCATATGTGAAAGTTGAAACAGCCGTTTTTAACCCTTTCACCCCTGAATATCTGTGTGGTATGCACTTTTCTATTGTTTAGGACCAGTCTATTATGGTCTGTAGAGTTGAAAGGGTTAACGATTCAACAGTGTTGATCATAATATTGCTCAAATGTAAGGCTTAATGAATAGATTAGCTTTGACACATTACTTAAGTTTTTTTGGAACTTTGAAAAGTCAAAAATCTAAAATTCCAAAATCTCAAAACGAATTTCGATATTTGATAATGTATACGGAACCGTAAAAGTGACATGATGAAAAAGAAAATTAAAAGTCATGATGAAAAAATGATAATTAGGGACCCCAAGAAACTAAAACGTGGCATCAAGATAGTAATTAGGGGTCCAAGATAGTAAATCTAGGCCCCGAGATATCATATTGGTACACGAAGAAATTGTTTAGAATTGAACTGTTATCTTTCCATATTGCTCCTGATATGGAAAAGAGCGGAGATCTGAGGTGTCTGTGATTGGTCGGTTGTGTAGGGGCCACGACTTACTATCTCGAGGCCTCGACATAATAACTTGGGACCCCAATTTAGTATACTGGGGTTCCCACTTACTATCTTGGTGCCCCGATTTAATAACTCGGGGCCACGACTTACTACATCGGAGCCCAATTTTGGTATTTCAGGGCCCCGATTTACTATCTTGGATCCCAAATTACTATCTTAGGACCCCGTTTTAGTTTCTCGGGGCCCTGATTTACTATCTTTGACCCCTAATTACTATCTTGGGGTCCCTTAATTACTTTTTTTTATCATATCACTTTCAATTATTTTTTTTTTTCATCATGTCACTTTTATGGCTCCGTAATTTTAGGTCTTTGGTAAAAAATATAAAATCCCAAAACAGTTTTAGATCTATACTTGTATTTTGATATTTTAGGTTTTTAGTTAAGATTTCGATTATCTAAAATCCTTAAATGTTTTGGATTTTTGAACTGTTTTAAAAGTGTTACACTGACTGTTGAGGGTCTTGTATTATTTTGCCTAGACGCGGTACGCGAACATGTCATTTACGTCTATGATTATTTCCGTAGCATAGTTTCCCGCGAATGAAGACCAAGTGGCAACAAATCAATTACGTCATAAAGTCCTTTGTTCTTTTACGTCATCATTGACAACTGGGAGGTGTTTGTAGTAAAGTAAACACGGAGTTTACTAAAGATGGATGAGGAAGGCCCTTCCGCGGAAGGTAAACTAGGAAATAAATTCAGCGTGCATACATGCAACATCTTATGGGAATTTAAAAAAACAGGACAGTTATGCGATGCTGTGATTAAGGTTGAAGACACCGAATTTCCAATACATCGGAACATAATGTCTGCTTGCAGTCCGTGTTTCCGTGCGTTGTTCACTAATGAATTGTTCAATTCCGACCGACGGAAAGTAAACTTACCTGGAGTATCGGCGGAAATAATGAGTTTGATAATTGACTACGCTTACACGAGAGAGGCTACAATTACAGTTGATAATGTCGAGAAGGTACTTCCTGCTGCAGACCAATTCCATGTAATCGGTTTGGTCAAGTTATGTTGTGATTTTTTGCTTTCCCAGTTGTCGCCCGAGAATTGTATTGGAATAAAAAATTTTGCGAAGGCTTATTTTTGCCAAAGTTTAGAGAGGTCGGCATTAAAGTATTTAATGCATAATTTTGCTGACGTGATCTACTTAAGCAATGAATATATTCAACTCAATATAGACGAGGTTTGTGAAATCCTCAGTTCCGATGATCTTAACGTAAAAAATGAAGAACTGGTTTTCGATGCAGTTCTCCGTTGGATTGATTATGATCCCGAATTCCGGAAGTGTCATATAGCTCGTTTACTACAAACCATGAGGCTGGGACTCCTAACAACTCAATACTTTTTGGAAAAGGTGAAAGTTCACCCTTATGTGAAAGAAAATGAATCGTGTAAACCAATTGTCATTGATACACTGAAATTCTTGTACGATTTGGATTTGGATGAAGAGAAGGAAGTTGATTTGAAAAATCCACTCGCAAAACCACGAGTGCCACATGAAATTTTGTTTGTCATCGGAGGATGGAGCGGTGGGTCACCTACCAACATTGTTGAAATTTACGATACTCGTGCAGACAGATGGAATGTGTGTGATGTTGTTGATTCAGGTAATTAAATGAATTAGTAACGGGGCTACCACTCTATTCGGGGTGTAGGTGGTGTCGAAAATTTGTGAATTTAAAGTGTAATTACAGTTTTTATCGCATAACATTACTTCCCTTTAGAGGACATAGAATTTTATTAATACAATTATTAACTGGGTCTGAGGACAAAAGCGATTTTGTTGGAACCCTTGCTCCTGACGCGTCACCCACCCTTTTTCACATACAAATTTTATTTTATATTATCATCACGTCTGGAATTCAGAAAAAGGCTTCCCGGTACTTTTAAATTAGGCCTAGCAAAATTTACGCGCCTCGTACGCTTGATGAAAACTACTATATACTTCTCCTCCCATCTAACTCGAGATCCTGGATCCAACCAGGCTTTGTCTGTATATCTTGGATTTTATGGATTTAGACCACCGACTTTGTATTATGTGTTGTGTTTGCCCTACATATCGATAAAGATATTTTCGTTTGCGTTTTCACAGCATGTAGGGGCCACCGTTGCCGAGTGGTTAGAGCATCGCACTCTCACTTCCTGGTCAGTGCAGGTCCGAGTCCCGCTGGAACCTAAACTGATTTTGGTGAGAAAGTTTGCCAGTTTACTTGCGGAATGTCGGTGGTTTCTTCCCGTGTACATCATTGTAACCGGGTAAACTGGCCGCCACCATTAAACTGAAAAAATTGTTGAGTGGGGCGTAAAAAATTCAAAATTCTCAGCATGTATTAATATTTGTAAACAAAATTTGCATTAAATCAAAACGTAAACAATTTTCTCTTGTGTTATAATCTGCCAAAGATCTGAAAATTCAATCAATGATGATATCCAATACAGAATGAACGCACCATTTTTTTTATTGTCAACCCCTTTTAAGGATTTTAAGGATACAGAGTTCATAATTCAATGTCTGGAAGATAGGCCTACTAAACCGTAATTCTACCCTGATTTTGAGTAACTTGCAGATTACTAGGCGTATTTTAGCGGCTGAACGCTGAACCTTACAAATTAATATATGTATATATAATATGTTGTTTTTTTAGATGCTTAAAACACGACCCTAATGAAATATTGTCTGACAATTAATCCAACACTTTAAATTATGTGAAGTAATCAGGGAGAGCGTGCCCCCAAATTTGATAGTTGTGAAACCCTTAATTTTTCTAAAAAAAAAGTCGGAAAATTGAAAATAAATTTCGTTTTCGCGCCTCGCTGCGCTCTGCGAATCATTTATAAGCTTACACCTACTCCAACTTTGAATCCCCAGTCTGCTTTTGAAGATGTATGTATGCATTACATCACAAATAGGTATAATATTATGTCTCCAGCCTAAAATACCACCTTTTAATTTTTTTTCTAGATCCATCGTGTTGTATGCATTATTTGCATAATCAAAAGGCATATGAAAGGAATTTTCCAAAAAAAAAAAAACAAAAACAAAAAACCAAAAAAGAGAATAATAATAATAATAATAATAATAATAATAATAATACAATAAATGAAAAATAAAAATAAGATGAAAAATTGAAAATAGAAATTGTCCCTCCCCCACTTTGGATTTGCTTCCTACACCACTGGTTTACTTAAATCAAGCCCAAGACCATTGTATTAGGATACGGTTTATCTATTGTAGAATTCCAAAACGTTTCGTGGGAGCATGTACCCGATCACCTTAGCATTCAGCTTATGTCTGCTAAAACTGGTGACCAGGCGCAGTTTTGTGTCTTGACGCTGACAAAATGTTTGTCCCAGCTTTCAAATTTCCTAAATTTTCTTAAAATGTGGCAGCGTGTTACGGTTTCTTCTAACGAAATCCTGCCTCACAATAATCCAATGTACAGTGAGATGTATGCTGTATGACTACGGTGACTGATTTGTGACATTCGTTATTTCGACTTTTTTTTAAAGTTGTTGTTGTTGTGTTGTTGTTTAATGTCCCACTCAAGAATCTTTCACTGACATGGAAAGGCCACCAAATGCCGGTGAAGGGCTTCAAATTTTGACCTATGCCCGGCACTAACGGCCATTGAGCAGTGAGGGTTCTTTAACATGCCGACACCTACTGTGACACGGGACCTCGGGTTTTTCTGTCTCATTCGAACGACAAAAAAGTCAGCTGCCTCCGCCGAGGCTCGAACTCGCGACCCACAAAACCCAGTTGGTTATCAAGTTTGTTGAAAATTTAAATGTCTGCGTCTAGCATATAAAGATACATGTTGGATTTGTTTTTCATTTGCCATTACACCGCTAAAATATTCCACCGACTTTAAAAATGTCAAGGGACAATATTTTGAGTGTTTTACTATAAAAAAAAAACTGCGACTACGAAAACGAAACACGATGTAGGTTATGAAGCCGAATAATCCAGTCGTTATATTCCCTCACTACCTTAACGCCTGAATGCATACACAATAAGAATTCTTCAACCGTAAGAAATTTTTACTGTGCCAGATTGTGACGTCATAGTAGTTCACGTCAAAATTTTGTGACGTTGCATTGACTTCTTCGCAACACTCGAGTTTTTTTTTTTAAATTACTGGTAAAAGAAAGTTGTGATTTATGGTAAAATTACAACTGTAAGCCTATTAGATCTATTCATTTGCAGTATACGTTCAATATATTTTCTTTGATTTTTTAAATAAATGGATTTACCCTCGATTTTTCCTCAAATTTGAAACGGAAATCCAGACTCCGCACGGAATCATATATTCCACGTCTCTGTTTAATCACCTCAATCAGATGAACTGTTACCCAAGTGTGACGTTACTGATCAAGCTTGTCCTAAATATAAGAAAGTCAGTAACGTGAATGATTAATGCACTTGATCGGAACTCTTCATATCCGATAGGGCATGAAAGCTAACCAGTTAAAATGTTTCTCGCCGTTTTCGAAAAAAAAAAAAAAAAAAAAAAAAAAAAAACACCCCCCACCCCCCACCCCCCCACCCCCCAAAAAACCCCAAAAAACAAAACAAAAAACAGGAAGCCCATCAGAGACGTTCTATATATATGGATTTCTATTTCAAATTTGAGGATAAATCGAGGATAAATAAATGTTCGGAAAAAACAAAGAAAATATATTGAACGTGTAATGCAAATTAATGATTTTTACAAAAAATCACAACTTTCTTTTACCAGTAATTTGAAAAAAAACCTCGATTGCTGCGAAGTTATCAATGCAACGTCACTAAATTCTGACGTAAATTCCTATGACGTCACAATCTAGCACAGTAAAAAATTCTTCCGGTTGAAGCATTCTGTTTGTGTATGGATTCTGGCGTTAACGTAGTGATCGAAGTGAGCGAAATATAACGACTGGATTATTCAGGTTAAAATGTTCCTCGCCGTTCTCGAAAAAACAGGAACCCAATCAGAGACGTTCAATATATGATTCTGCGGAGCTTGGATTTCCATTTCAAATCTGAGGATAAATCGAGGATAAATAAATGTTCGAAAAAAACAAAGAAAATATTCTGAACGTGTAATGCAAATTAATGATAGGTTTACTTGTAATTTTACGAAAAATCACAACTTTTTTTTACCAGTAATTTGCACCTCGAGTGCTGCGAAGTAGTCAATGCAACGTAACAAAATTCTGACGTAAATTCCTATGACGTCACAATCTAGCACAGTAAAAATTGTCTTCCGGTTGAAGCATTCTGTTTGTGTATAGATTCAGGCGTTAACGTAGTGATCGAAGTGAGCGAAGCAAGGAAGTGTTATATAGCCTACTAACTCGAATGATTGCAGCGCCCTCTTCCGGTCAAAGTCAAGCTGATTTGATCAGTGACGTCACAGTTGGGTAACAGGCCCCGCTTGTATAAAACATCTCAAATTTGAGATTTCCTCAAGCTTGAATGACGTTGAGATTTCCTCAACTGAGTTTTCCTCAAAATCGGCTTGTATAAACATTCCTCAAATACCTTGAGGAAAATCTCAGCTGAGGGAAAAGTTGAGGGATTACTCATTGATATAAGTGGCCCAAAGAGAACTCTTTAAGGCTAAATGGCAAGAAAGCTGACAGCTACTTACGGGAAATTGATGCTTGCGCGGTGGCGCTCCGTATTAATATTTTAGGCCTATACGAAGAAAGTATAGTGATTGATATGTATAAACTACATGTAGATGGGTACATACTACTGTAGTGTTACCTGCATTTTAAAACAAACATTTTTATCTGTGTTATGTACACCATTAGATTTGTTTTCTCACATTTCAGTTTAGTTTATTCCGAATCTATAGAAAGATATTTGAAAATGATGAATAATATGAACTGAATGGGATTGTGAAAATATCGATTGTAACAATGTTATGTGTATATTCTTGATATATGACCACAGTAGCCTTGTTTTTTTCCCCGTTGTCTTTCTGTTTTTATTCATGGCAACGAAATCATTTATGTATTTACTTCCGTACCTCACAGAAACATGTACATGTATTTATCAATGAAGCAGACAAATTGTGCAATTTCAGTCAAGATGATTATTTGTTACGACGAATTTTGCAAGCTATTCCTTTACACCCATTCCCGCTATATTTTAAGTCAGCTTGAATCATTTCACTTGTACCTGGGAGTTGAAAAAAAAACCACACACACAAAACAAAAAACAAACAAATGAAAGTTTTTACTGGTTTTTTTTTGTTTTTGTTTTTTGTTTTGGTGTATTTTTACCTGCAAGCCAACGCCTGTGATCATCTTAGATATGTGTAGATCTATAGGCCCTTGTGTGACATCAATCTGATCACAGGAAGTGAAATTTTGTCGGTATAATTGATAAACAAATCATTTACATAGCTTGCCCCTCCCTTGTTTACCTCCTCATTACAGAGGGCAAGCTATGTAAATGATTTGTTTATCAATATACCGACGGAATTTCAGGTTCCTGTGACCTGACGTTATGCTTGAACTTTGTAATTTCAAAATTATTTTTTCAGATAATATAATTAAGATAAGATAATTTTAATTTAAAAATCCGAAAAAATAACATCAGAAGCTTAAACTCTGCAGAACTTTTTTTTGCCGACTAAAAGTTTCTCGGAGTCAATTAATTTTATTTACTTATAGAATGGGTCTCCGCAATAATTTTCTCGGACTTGTTGGTTAGGCCTGTGGCTTTTTTCCCATGTAGGGGATGAAATTTGTTTACACTGGACGAGAATAAGTGTAGTCATTTTAACATATATTTTTAAAAAGGTGCATTCAGGCACATCGATTGACTTTCAGTGTCCACTTGAAAAAAAAAGCAGTTACATAAATTAGTAAATCAAATGCATTCCGCCAGCATGAAACACGGTTAAACATAATCCCACAGTATGTAAGTGTATACAACATATTTAATTATAAGGGTGATGTCTGCCATGTTTGTTTACATGTTTAGGGATTCCTCAAGCATTTTAGACTGCTATGAAGCTCTCTCAAATATTTGAGGAAAATCTCAAATTTTGTTTAGGAAAAGTAGGATAAGAAGTTTTATACAAGCCGATTTGAGGAACGCCTCAAATCTTGAGGAAAAACTTCAAGTTGAGGAAAATCTCAAATATTCCCCCTCAACTTGCGTTTATACAAGCCAAACTGAAAAATCTCAAAATATTTGAGGAAAATCTCAAATTTGAGGAAAACTCAAGAGTTGAGATGTTTTATACAAGCGGGGCCAGTTCATCTGATTGAGGTGAAACAGTTTTAAAACTGTTACCCAGTTGTGACATCATTGATTTAACCGAGGTGTCGAATATTATGACGTCATTAAATTTAATAAATGGATAGGCCAATTATTGATTGATTCACAGGGCAGCTGAAGGATTTTAACACAAAATGCGTGCAAGCCCACTGTAGGGACTTTGACCGTAAGATGGCTCTGTAATCATTCGAGTTAGTAGGCTATATAACACTGCCTCGCTTGTATTTATGAGACGCTGATTTGATCAGTGACGTCACAGTTGGACAAGAGTTCATCTGATTGAAGTGATACAGTTTTAAAACTGTTACCCAATTGTGACACATTGATTTAACCGAGGTGTCGAATATTATGACGTCATCAAATTTAATAATTGGATAGGCCAATTATTGACTGAGTCTAAGGGCAACAACTTTCCTCAACTTATATATGGCTTAACGACACAGATCACCGACTTTAAACTGTTTTTGTAAGGATTCTCCGAGTTTTAATAATGTGTTCAAAGTCGGTGATCTGTGTCGTTTAGCCATATGTAAGTTGAGGGCTAGTCAAAATGACATATAACTATTAATTTAAATAAATTTTTATTGATTTTAATTTTATCAGAAAACATCCAATGCTACGAGCGCTTGTGCTCTAGACTGTAATATATGGATATTACAGTATTCTTCACTAATTCATAAAATTTGATGCAGCTTTTTAATAACCCAACCCTGCCATATGTGCTTTTAATATAGGTCGGCTTAGTTAGTAATAATGACCATTTATAATGACATACCCCACGCTTATGCCATTGTAGCATTTTTTTTTTCATTTTCTACATATAGGACCACGTGCATATCACGGAACTGCGGCAGTGGGTCACCTTATTTACATCATAGGCGGCTTTGATGGCGTGGAACATTTCAACAGCGTACGATGTTTTAATCCTCAGAGTAAAGAATGGACGGAAGTTGCGCCAATGAACGCCAAAAGGTAATACAAGAAAAAGTCCAAATCATGGTCATAACCAGGACCCGAAAACAGATGAGACAGGGGATTGGGATCGCCGTCTGAGGCACCCTAAGTTGGGGGTTGCAATGTGGGCGAAAACCCTATGGAGAAAATTTATATAAAAATAACAGTTTTCAAACATTTCTATGACATTATTTATATATATAAAAAAAGAATTGGCAAAAATTCCTCATCTGTCTCATAGGTATTTTTTTATGGGGAGCCGTTTTACTTTTTAATACCAGTTAGTGATATCAGTCTTTCGAATAGGTGATATCACTAATTCAATAAGTGATATCACCTATTCGAATAAGTGATATTTCCTAATATTTGAAAGAGTGATATCACCTATTCGAAAGATTGATATCACTTGTACCAATAAGTGATATCACTTATAAAAACGAATAGGTGATATCACTCTTTCAAATAGGAGATATCACTTTATACGTTTTATAGGTGATATCACCTATTCGAATAAGTGATATCACCTATTCGAATAGGTGATATCACTTTACAACACGAATAAGTGATATCACTTATTCGAATATTCAAATTTGGAAACAGCAAAAACCTTATGCTCCCCATTTCGTCCATAAATGTAAATCTGCAGTGAATATCACTAGGCCTATATCATATATGGAAGAACAAAGCGCAAAGGACGATATTACGGTATCGTAATAAAGGCACAGCGCTGCAGAATCGGAGTCGTCTTCCGTGTCTGTTGTAATAATGGACGGAGTTCAGCATTCAAAGCAGACGGAGTCGCTGAAACCATAACGCCGACTCTTGCCATTTTGAACTAGGGTCCGATTTCCATACAAAATTGTTTTAAAAGTGGTTGAACTTAAAACACTCGATATAATTCTTTGGACCAAATGTAAGGAAACAAAAAAAAAATGACATAAGTCATATTTTTGTTAGACCCAGGAATATATTTTATTTTTGTGTAGGGCGCATTCATTGGCATTGGTTCATAAGTGATATCACCTATTCGAATAGGTGATATCACTTTACAAAACGAATAGGTGATATCACTTAATCGAATAAGTGATATCACTTTACAAAACGAATAGGTGATATCACTTAGTCGAATAAGTGATATCACTTATTCGAGTAGGTGATATCGCTCATTCATTTGAATAGGTGATATCTTTCATTCGAATAGGTGATATCACTCATTCGAATAGGTGATATAACTTAAGAATTTATAAAAGAGATATCACCTATTCGCATAAGTGATATCACCTATTCGAATGAGTGATATCACCTATTCGAAAGAGTGATATCAGTGACTGGTATTTAAAAGTAAAACGGCGTCCCATAGTTTTTGGTATATCCCGGCTTCTTGTCCACTTAGATTGATAAAATATAACAAAAAAGAGATATACACAGGCATAAAATTCTTAATTCCTATAAATTTTGTGAAAAGTGCTTGGGAAAGCACTTCTTCGATTGCAATTGATTAACTTGACCTTACTATTACTAAACTGAACCAGATCTTATTTTCACAAAGTACATAGGGATATAAGATTTTGTATGCCTGTGCATAGCTTTTATCATGTTGTTATTGTACATCAAGTAAAATTAGTAAAAGGAGATAAAATGGATTTTTTAAAAAAAAAATTTTATTTTTATTTATTTATTTATTTTTTTGGTAAACACAGCTAATGTCCCTTTAATATGGTTACATAATTTTTGGTGTTTGTTATGAACAGAGCATCTTTTTAAGGGCGGCTACATCAGAATTATCTTTAAAATCAACAATGTCTTGACTTTGTATTTTGGATATATCGAATCTCAATCGGGAGTTCTCTGAAGTGTTCCTCTAATTGGTCTGGATATATTTACAGTTTTCTTGTGGCAGCTAAATGTAGTTCTTCAATTTCTTGTTACTTTTTAAATGAACATATAATAATTTATAAAAAATTATGACTACTATTATTATTTGTTATAATTATGCAAAATATAACACAATTTACATATTATTTTACAATGATATAAAATCAGAATTGGGGAAAAAAAACCATATTAAGCGTGGAGCGGTGGTGATAGTGCAATCTCTTGCATAGAGTTGTCGGTCTTTGCACGTCTCAACAATCTCTTACATAGAGTTGTCGGTCTTTGCACTTCTCAACAATCTCTTACATAGAGTTGTCGGTCTTTGCACTTCTCAACAATCTCTTACATAGAGTTGTCGGTCTTTGCACTTCTCAACAATCTCTTACATAGAGTTGTCGGTCTTTGCACTCCTTAACAATCTCTTACACAGAGTTGTCGGTCCTTGCACTCCTTAACAATCTCTGTCAACGTCTAAAAAGAAGTCCCAAAACATGTGGTCATGTAGCCCACAGAATGTATATAATAACCAGATTACACAGAGTACGGAAACTCTTCGCAGTATAAATATAGCCTATATTTATATCCATTTCTAAAAGTATTATCACCTCAAATAGTATTTTTTTTCTAAAAGCAGCACTAAAAAAATGCGAAAGAGACCGACATATTATAACGAGCAAAATCTATTGAAGATTTATATATTTTGCCAGAATCTGGCAAAAGTCGAGACGTTGACAGATTATTGAAGAGTGTAAGGACCGACAACTCTGTGTAAGGAATTGTTGATAGTGGTCTAAGCCAAGCCACGAGCTAGCGGAGACGGCGTCGCCGCTGTTTCGGAGTGTGAACTACTATTAGACTACCTTACCATTATATAACTAATGACAATTTCCCATGTGACCTTATCAAATCCTTACTTCATTTCAGAAGCAACACCCATGTCAAACGTAATCTCAAGATGAATGTCACGCATATGTTTGATTGTGTTTGTAAAACTTTTTTCGCCGCTCGATTCTCAGCAGTTAAGGTCACGTGGGACGACACAAATTCTAGTGTTCTATGAATACGCCAATTCCACAGTGGAGTCCCAATAAAAGCGAATTATTCGAAATATTCGCTGATTTTGATTAATTAATGCAATTACCAATATAGTACCTGTCTAACAAGATTGTCTTTGGGAATGAAGAAATAATTACTTAAAATCGACGATGGGGACACATTGTTTTTTTTTCTCTTTTCCATGGTGGCATCCTTGTCCCCTGTCCTTTTGTCTCTTTTTATCATTCCGTCAAATAACTTGAGTTTCTCTGCTCCAAATTTTTACCAATTAGACATGGTGCTTAAATAATAAGTTTAACTTAGATATTCGTTTTTATGCGCCCGCTGTTAGGCGAAAGGGGCATTAAGGGTTACCCTTGATAGTCTGTCCGTCTGTTTGTCCATCCGAATTTCGTTTCCGTACTCTAACATTAATTTGCCTTATTCAAATTTTATTAACCCTTTCAGCCCTACAGACCACTGTAGACTGGTCATAAACAATAGAAAGAGCATACCATTCAGATATTCAGGGGTGAAAGGGTTAAACTCATACACAAATCAAAGAACTAAAAGATGCAAACAGAGTTCGAATTTCGGCAGTTAGTCATTAACCGTTCCAGAGTTATGCCCCATTATATATTGAAAATGGATTTTTTTTTTCGTTTCCGCAGCATAATTTCAGTTTGTCTAATCAGACCTTTATAACACATTGATATTGTTGTTACTTTAAATTGTTTGTAGATGCTATGTTAGCGTGGCTGTTTTGGATGGTTACATTTATGCATTAGGTGGATTTGATGGCAGGATTAGACAGAACTCTGCTGAAAGATTCACACCGTCCAAGAATCAGTGGAGTTTGATCAGCCCCATGTTTCACCAGCGTAGCGATGCTAGTGCCACCACACTGAATGGTATATAAAGATATTTGTTCAAATCTTTCTCAAGATAACTCTTACACGATGTCACAATTTACCGTGGGCAGTCCCTGTATTAAACCATAATTCTTAGCACAACGGTGGGACGGGTGGTTGGGGGTGGGGGTAATTTACACGATACATCCTTCATCGCGTATTAAATGTAAATTACCCCCACGCGTAAATTACCACGTTTACAGTAACATATTCTAAATATTTTACCAACCTATTAAAATACCATGAAACGACAATAAATATGTGAAAATGCATTGTTGATTTTAAGAACACATGCATGAGTAATATTTATATATATATATATATATATATATATATATATATATATATATATATATATATATATATATATATATATATATATATATATATTCAAATAGATAAGGTATAAGGGTAGCTTCCGAGTTCTAGGGTTGTCCGTTATTATTCTAGATTTTTACGTGCTGGTATCACGTGACTTTTTTTGCTTTTAGTTAACCATCGCTACTTCCGCCTTAGGTTGTTTATATAGGGTACAAGAGGAGATGCACTATTTCATAAAATAAAACAAAATGCCAAAAGATTCCGCGTATGGTAAACTGTTCAGATATTAGCACCAATTATTCTTCACATAAAAGGATTAGTGACAATCATCTGATCTTCAGCTTTAACTGATTATTTGGCGTATCCATGTCATCATGCAAATCAAAAACATCTGTATCAAGCTCCGTTGCTAGTTGACGCAAGTGAAAAAAAAATATGTTTGCGATTAAGTCTGAGAGATATAAACTTTGTCTTTCAGAAAAGATACAAAATCTGGCATATTTCACGCGTTGACATTGTTGTTTATCTACAATTTATTTCTTGATCAACACAAGAAAATGTACTGGGCGTCGCTGTGGTTAACAAAGTTGAAGAGGCGCACGAAAAATCCGGATCCAAAACGGTTTACGTAAAAACCCAAAACATTGCTATTATGCGATTCATGCAAATCATTTTTTAAAATATGCTGAATGGGGGCGGGGCTTTGATATACGCCATCCAATTATTATCTTATATCAAGTAATCTCATAACCGAGTTTTTTACTGAGTTAATGTAGAATGTTCGTGAAATGTAGTTTTATTGAATAGTAAAATAATATCAAAGCACAACGGGATATGTATGGTAACATCCTGCGGGTTATATGAATTGGGGAAGAACCAAGTTTACGAGAGAAAAACTAGGATTAGTTGAGATCTCGGTCCGACACGATAAAACATAAATATTACTAAAGTCTTAAAATTTTACTTACCTTTGGCTAATCCTGAAATTTGATTGGCTGTTTGGGCAAAATTCAAAATATTCTCCAATTTCAGTAATTTATTTTTTATTGTGCCGGACCCTTATTTCAACTTGTAAATTTGAATTGATATTCAGCAAAAATAGGATATTCTGTCTCAGGTTACATCAACTTTAAGAATTGAAATATTTTATTGTTTTTTTAATTCCTCTTTATTTCTTTTTCAAATGCTTAATATTTCTAGACGAAATTTACCGTTTTTGAGAATGTGTTTACATTTGTGTAATTGCGTATGCATAAATATTTATTTACTCGTCGAATTTATATCTAGACAAAATTTATATATGCGGTGGGTTTAATGGTGAAGAATGCCTAAACTCAGCAGAATGTTACGATCCTGAAACCAACCAATGGACACTGATTAAAAGCATGAGAAATAGACGAAGTGGAATAGGTGTCATTGCTTACAAAGGATGTATTTACGCTTTAGGAGGATTCAACGGAATGTCTCGAATGAATACAGGTGAACGGTACAACCCGGCTCAAAATACTTGGAAGACAATTCCAGAGATGTTTAACCCAAGAAGTAATTTTGCAATTGAGGTTTGTATGAAGTTAGATTTAACATCGTTCTTAGCATGTAAATTGGTTCTTTTAGATCAAGTGTTGTACTATTTCGCTTGTTCTTCGCTGTGATCGTATAGTGCTATCACTTCTTGTCGCCATCAAAGATCAGGATCAAACCGGTTTTTAATTGAATATATATATATATATATATATATATATATATATATATATATATATATATATATATATATATATATATAATATATTATATACTGTAATACAATATGTACTAACATATATTCATATTTACAAAAGTGGATTCGTTCCAAGTCGCTCCGGGGTCATGCTCCCTCGTGACAGCCCAAAACGTTGCGTTTCTCTCTCTATACATATTCACAATACAAGTTACTTATTTATATTGAAAACCCAGACAGGGAAGCATTTCTTCTAATGTCTGTACATTGTAAAGGTGATAGGAGAACAAGCTATCTGTTTGAGCTGTCTGGCAGTATGTGCCCCTGGTACATGCACATGCATGAGTTAGAAAAATGCATAAATGTTTCTTTCTGTTATAAAAGAAAACGTCTATAGATATACATTTTGTATTGTATTTACCTAATGTTATTATACAACTTTGAATGACAAAATAATTCAAAGGAAGTTATACTACACACAGCGTCATGCTGTAAGTTTATGAACAAACGTCGTTTTATCATTACTTTTTTCTATGAAACATTTTTTTTAAAAATATAAATAATTAGTAACTTCATTTTAAGTCTGTTTACTTATTTTTTCAACAGTTCTATTTCGAATACATACATTTTGCTATCACTTGGCGTCCGTCGTCCGTCGTAAACTTTTCATTCAAAGATCTTATGCCTGAAACCACAAGGCCAATTGGAACCAAACTTGGTCACAATAGTCCTTGGGTGGTCCCCTTTAACAAATGTGTCCGGCAAGTCCGCATCCCATCCAATATGGCCGCCAGCATGGAACATATTTTAACATTGAACCCTATGGTAAAACATTTGCAAAGTTCTTCTCTTCTGAAACTACTGAGCCAATTAGAACCAAACTTGGCCACAATAGTCCTGGGGTGGTCCCCTTTAAAGAATGTGTCCGGCAAGTCCGCATCCCATCCAAGATGGCCGCCAGCGTGGAACATAGTTTAACATTGAACCCTATGCGGAAACACTTGCAAAGTTCTTTAACGCGCCGACACCCACTGTGACACTGGACCTCGGTTAATAATGAAAAAAACATACTCAGGAGAAAAATTTTTAAAAATATAATATTACATAGAAAGTAATGGGAAACTTATGTTTGTTCATTAACTTTCGACTCATACATACAGTATATGGCAACCGATAAGCAGAGGGTCCAGGTCTGAATTTTATCGAGTCATTTCTGAGGAAGGATAGTGAATATACCAAAATGCTTAAAGAAGCATTAGCTTACCCCAAATATATTTCGAATATTTCTTCTTTTACTACTTGTATCTTATGTACAATAACAAATATGAGCTAACCACATGATAATGAGCTAACCACATGCATAACAAATGTTATGTTTCTGTATATTTTGTGAAAATATGGTCAGGTCCGTATACAAACAGTAAAACTGAGTTAATCAATTGCAAGTGCCAAACCTTTTTATTTTCATAAAATATATAGGAATTTAAGAATTTTTATGCCTGTGTGTATCTCTTTTTTGTTATTGTATATCAATCTAGGTAGTAAAAAAGGAGGGAGCAATTTGAAAAATAAACACAGCTAATGTCCCTTTAATATATAGTATGAAAGTTACAAAATTGAAATGTAACATAATTCCAGGCTCTTATTTAACGGGAGCCGACCTGGCTCAGTCGGTAGCGCGCTGGACTCTTGATCGTGAGGTCGTGAGTTCGAGTCCAGTCGGCGGCAGTTTGGTTCAGAAGCCCATAACACAGAAATGTGCCTGTATCAATATACCTAGAGCTATTGGTATTTTAATAAAAAATACATCATAATTCACTCACAACAATATTTCCAATGATTATTTCTTAAAAATTATAAATGGATTGAACAATTCACAATCTGTAACGTTACTGATGTCACTATATATATGTTAATTTTACTTTTATTTATTCCTGGAATGTTTTATTTTAATTTTACTGTGGACTCACGGCGGATGTGACCGGTCACCAGGGGATGATTACTCCTCCATGACACCTGATTCCTCATGTGAATTTCTAGATATCGGTGTTTGTCCAATATTCACCAGATTTGTATATTTGTTCCCTGGACATCCTATAGATAAATACTTTGGCATTTGCGGTATTTGGGGAGCTTCTATAGTCTTGAATCTATTATTTTAGGTTATTGATGACATGATATTTACTATCGGAGGATTCAATGGGGTAACGACAATCTTTAACGTTGAATGCTATGATGGTTCAACAGAGGAATGGTAAGTCCGAAAAATCATGTATAATTAGATAGATTACAGTCAAATGGATTAATTGTACCTCTTGATGTTAATACTTTAAGACTTTAAGGCAATTAGGACCAAACGAGGTGTAATCAAGACTGGTTTTGTTGTGACCCTAAGGAGGTTGTTATATACAAGTTTCTCTGCACTTTATACATGTGTTAAAAAGTCGACGGATATATTCTCGTCCATGCTCCAAGCAAAGTTCACAATCTCAGCAAACGCTCAATTAACTAAGAAATTACATTTTATATATACATATACAATAGAGAGGTGTAAAGAGTTGCCAAAAAGTTGTATAAATGAAACTGTATATAATGACCTCCTTAGGGAATCAACAAAATTAGTCTTTATATGGAGGTGGTCTTTATACAGAGGTTGATTTTTACACAAATGGTACTATTGGGGACAGCAAAAAATGGTCTTTGTGACCAGGTGGTCTTTATATACAAGTGGTTGTTACAGCAGGTTTTACTGTTATTCTTTCTTCTTAAATATGTAGAAAGAAAGTAGTGGCTGTCCATTTATTTATTTTTTTTATTATTATTTTTGCCTTGGTATGTAACATCCCTACAAACTGTAAAATAATGAAATGAATAAGATAATACATGATGCACTTAATTTTTATATACTTACTAAAATTCTAGCCTTTGACAGATATAAAATTGATTTTATTTAATTCCATACATCAACTTAACTTCGTAGTCTGCAGCCCTTTTCACAAAAAATCTTAAGATAACTTTTACTCTTAAGAGTAAAATTAAGATTGTTATGGTTTTCATGACAAATCTTAGGTGAATCTTAAGATAAAAATTTGTCGTAACTGTAAGAGAGCTATCACCCACTCTTAAGGGAAAGTTTTACTCTTCAGATTTTATCAATATAATCGTAAGTGTCTCCATAGAAAAAAAGATGAATTTAATATCTTGTTTGATATGATTAAAAGAATAGCTGTTCGCAGAGAACGTATTTTTCACAATATAATCTGAGTATAGATAGATCTACGAGTCACTAAATATTGACCAGCCGTTAGCTCGCTGCCTTTTTCCGAGGCACTGCATCGTGAACTTAGCGAGCACAACAAGAGATTTAATTGGGAGGCGTATAGAAAAATATCATGCGATTCCTCCCCATATCCAGAGGGCATTTTGTATTTAGTAGGTTAATAAATCTAGAACTAGATCGATTACGTTGTGTTGAAACTACAGAAGATCTGGGCTACCATACTGTACTGTCCTCGTCACATAATCCGTGAATCAGAAAAATAACAGTAATTTAGATCTAGAATAGAAATCTAGGCCTATATCGTTGTCATATATGCATAACTTTTGTAATCCTTTAACAGATCTATAATGATAGATTTAGTCACGAAAATTAAAATTTGCTAACCCTGCCACTATAGTTTACATCTGTACCAAATCCTAGCGTCCTTAAAAATGTGCTAGCCCTGCCACTATTGTTTACATCTGTAAAAAATCCTAGCGTTCTTAAAGTCACGCACTCTGACGTCATGTAACAGGTCGATCCAAGCTCAAAATTAGGGGTGTTTCAAATGAAGTCGAGTTTACTAGATCTATCATCATCATTACCAGAAAATATTTAAATTACATCTGCGGATTTAGAGGGGCGGTAGGGCTCTCAAAGCTTAGTTAAAAATAAAAAAAAAATCTTGAGACTACTAGGTCGAATTTCTGCTGCGATTTTAATATACTTTTTTTTTGCTGAATCAGTTATAAATCTTCTTTTGAGAAAGATAAACAATTTGATTTATTAGCGGATTATCAGGCATAGGCCCTATTGTCGCGTCTGAATGTAGATAAAGGTGTCTATGGACTTTAAATTTCATTTTTTTCTGAAAGCGTAAACCCCGATCCCCTTACGAAATGCGACCCCTAAAGTTGGCAAAATAGGTGTAAAACCTTCAATTTCTCTATTAAAGAAAACACAGAATTTTCGCGACTCCCTCCATTTGTCAAGACTTGTGCCTCCCCTTTAAGTTATCGGTTTATCTCTTGTGAGATATACATATATTAAAGTTATACACGACAGTATGAAGCCTACACAACACGAAAATAGAATTTAAAATGTTAATACACAAAAACATATAGTCTACAAACATATAATTTACTGATGCGTTATAGATCTAGATAACATGATACATGTAAAACACAAACCAATACACTAGTATTGTGTAAAAAACAAACCAATACACTAGTATTGTGTAATTTCAAAAGGCTGGAGTAAAAAATAAGTAGAGCTTTGTGAAACTTTATTTAATCATTATTCAAACTTACCTGAATTTCATTCACACCAAAGTACAGTGAACCCGCTTTACAACGACATTCATTATAACGGAATATTCGGTATCCGACAAGAATTGCTCGGGAACAAACGTACATGTACATAAAAAGTACTCATTACAACGGAATATTCGGTATCCGACTCCGACATCAGATTCCGGGAACAAATGTACAAAACTCAATGTAAATAAACTCTTTACAACGGCATAACATCGCAGTACATCCCACCCGCTAATCCGGCTATTGTTTTCAGTCTTGATTTTCTTCACGGTTGAGATCACAGGAAAAAATAATCGTCAATAAAACAATTACATCGTCAATTGTTCTTAATCTGCACTGATAGGTGATTGTCTGGGTGTCAACGATTAGCGCTTGAATCATCCCTAACTGTAGAGTAGGCAGTAGGTTTCGTTAGAACTCAAGCGACAGGAAGAGAAATACAAACTGTGTTCAAATTAAACAAAAAAAAAGATAAATAAATAATAAATGAATAAACATATTGTTGAGAAGTTCCGTTATGCTACATGTCCGTGCCGCGGATCATTAAAATACTTCAATACTTACGATAATCGTAGACATTTTAGTAAAACTTTATTTGTGAACCGCAATCGGTGAGCTTTTTATTTTTAAAAAATAATGAATCTAACTCGGAATCAGGAGATATACGATTACATTCGGGTATTTCGGGCATTTTGTACATGATCCGTGCATTTCACGACATCACCGATTTACGATATGCGACCGCGAAAATAATTGTGCATTGATGTTTACAATATGAACATGCATAAATATGACTAGTAAAATGTTGAAAATAGTATGAAATAAAATAAAGATATTTGTTATTGTAAGTTTATGTATTTACATGTACATATATGCGTAAATGATACTCAAGGGAGCTAACTATGAAATGCCCACTACATCAAATTCGTTACAGTGACAAATTCGATATAACGTCATTCCTACGTGGGAACAAACACGGTCGTTGTAAAGAGGGTTCACTGTATTTGTCTTTTCTGGATTATAAACAGTGCAAATACATCAACTAAAATGCATGTGACGCCTTACCGAAAATATTGTATGCGCATGCGAATCAAAAGTGAAACGTCGCTGCTATGCTTACTTTAATCGTAAGAGAAAAACTTAAGATTTTATCTTACGATTAAATCTTAAGAGAAAATTAAATCTTACGATAGTTTTTGTGAAAATGACTTAAGATTTATCTTACGATACTCATAAGATTTTATCTTAAGAATAATCTTAAGATTTTTTGTGAAAAGGGCTGCTGATCCTTGTAGATGAAATGTTCGTATACTGTACATGTACTTATTTTAGCGGTATCCTAATATTAGCGCCTTTCGCGCTCAAGTCATTGCGCTAATTTAAGGGCAGCAATACAATTTCTACATCCTGTCATTCTGTTTACACGATAAAGCTAATGAAATCAATTGCATGAATTTAAGATTGCGCTAATAAGTCTTTATCCCCTGAGAGCGCTAAAATATGAGTGCGCTAATTTAAATACATATACAGTAACCCGAACAAAAATGCAAACTTGATATCACAAGAGGCAGAATGATGAGTACAACAACACATCCAAAAATCTTTTGCCTTGGTGAAAAAAAGCAAGGTTGCATATTTATTTCGGGTCGAAATGCTCAACGACCAGTCTAAAAGTTGAGATGCATTATCCAGTCGTTCAATGAGTCCCCACATAATATTATGTGCATGTTTCAAAAATCACAGATGCCATAGTACCAAAGCATGTATGATAGCCCAAAAGATATTTCATTTGTATCTTATACTAAAGTAATATTTTGCACTGAGAGCACCATTTAAAATTCTAATTTCTTCTAAAGCTAGGATAGCCATCTTTTGGCAGTGATTGCTCTAAGACGGATTTTGGCTATACGTTTGGATTTGTAATTTGGCCTTGTCTCATACCACTTTCTTTTTGGAATGTCTATTTAAATTGGAGCTCAACTGATGGAGTCTAATTGACAGAAACGATCGTCTTGAGCATTATAACTTTGGTATTATGTTTATAATATTTAGTTTATTCACATACATGTATTTCAATGACGATACGTTTTTTGTGTGTTTTCAGGTATAATGCAACCGACATGAATCTTTATAGAAGTGCACTTAGCGCATGCGTTGTAAAGGAACTTCCAAATATTCAGGACTACATTCACAAGGATAGATAAATTTTATCATTTAAACAAACTTTTTAGGCATATATTTCTGAATATATTTCTTATATTTTTATAAAATAAAAAATAAAGTATGGCAGTGGTCTTGAATGCATCTATTAGGTTGTTTGTCATAACTGATGACATAGATCACTCAACTGAAAAAGGGTAAGCGTTCAAAGTGTCTGTGTGATACAGAAAAAAGATGCATTTTATAAAAGTGCATTTTAAACATATAATCTTTTTCATTCAATATTACTTAGAATCATTATATTTTGGATTATTTCTAAAATTTGTCTAAATTCATAAAAAAAGATCTTTATCCGAAAAATACCTCATGAATTGAATATATTTTTGTCGTTCATATTTCTAAACGTATCAAGTTTTTTAATATATTTTAATCTTTCGATGACAAAGAACCATATGTAGCAGATAAAAGTTACTAGCTCTTGACGATAGCCGGTTAACTTTCAGTAAAAAGCAAAGATGTTAAAGTTAATCCTTATGATTTAATAATAAGCATTTACTACAACACGGACAGGATAGATAGTAGATCAAATATAGGAAAACACTGGCCTAGCAAGCCACGATGACGGCGCGAAGGGTCGACTTGGGTGGGCTCACTTCAAAAATAAAACCTTTGATTTTTCGAATTCAAAATAATTATACTGAATAATAAATGCTCCAATTGATTAAAACAATTGCGTAGTAATACGAAAATGATATGTTATCATTATCTTTCCAATTGAACGAGCGAAAATCACTTGAAAAGGAAATGATGGTCGTTTGTAATGTTAGCATGATGCCATCCGATGTGAAAGGAATTATTTTAAACATCCAGTGTGAATGATAAATAAATGGATAAATAATACATAATAAAAACAATTGACATCTACTACCCTCTTAACCTGTTGTTGTGTTGATATGTGTTGTTCAAAACGTGACCCAACCAGACTGATATGTCAACACAGGATGTTGATTTCTATTGACTATCAAAACATTGTCGGGGATGGATCCGTATCGGAGGTTTGGCTCTTAAAATCGAGAGTTCAGTGATTTATTTACTTACATATCAACTTACTTTCCTGTGATGAAGTGATGAAATGTAGGCCTACAAGATTTTTGTTTTTTATTTTGTGAATGGACGAGCAAACTGCAGACAATGTCCAAATACGAACCCCGGTTCCTGTGCTTCGGTAGGCTAAGTATCGGCCTTATCAATCATAAAAATAGCATGATTGCGAGTTTATGTTTGTCAGGACTCCTGAATTATACGATCTGTTATACTAGTATTGATATTAAAACATGAACATAAAGCGTAATTGGTTTTATTTATGTTTTCGCTCGACAGACGTACTGTACGCATGTAAGTAGTGTCATTGAAGGTAGTCCCTTGAATCCCTCTGCTTGGTAGCGTCTAGGGGCTCGTGACGTAGCAATGCCAGTTATACGAGAGCAATGCAAGTTACACAGATATAATTCGTTTTGCTCCAGCCAATAAGAAAGCAGTACATATGTAATATTAATAATAATATATATATAGTTATTGCGGGGTGAGTCCATTAGCACGAACATGGTGAACAAATTCTGGAAATTTTCTTGAATTTGTACACATGACCGACTTGCACACATCATATTTACCTATTATCATGATCGTCATGTTGTCCTCGTCAGTTTGTGTTTTTCACTAAGAATTTGTGAGTTTTTTTTAAGTGTGTGCAAATACAATTCAAATACAAGCCAGTCTTCACATGTCTATAAATGATAAACAAAAACATCTGCTAAACAGTCCGTGATGTCAAAAGCCGAGCACTCAAAACTTAGAATTATATACATTGTACAACATATCATGCACTTGATTTTAATTTTATAAATGAAATCAATGTAATTTATATCTCATTGGTGTTATTGTTAGCAGATTCGTTTTACAAGTGGTGGAGTCAAAATATTGATTACTCCGTTGTACGAAGGGCGTTAATGTATCGTGAGCGACATATAACAACTGAATTATTCGGGTTAGGTAAGACCACTAGATTCTGACATGACGTCACATCAATGGGTTCGGTGGTATAACGCAGGAGCAAATGCCCGTTGCTAACGTTAATAATATGGTGTTCAGTGTAAGACTTACGACCTCTATCTGTTCTTACACTTAAGTGTGATAGCGGACCTACGAGAACGTTTGTGAATAGGTCTTAAGTGTAAACGTAAGAGTACACTTAAGTGTAAGTCCTAGACTTAAACTTAGATTTCTTTGTAAATAAGTCCCCAGGTATTTTAGCAAACTGACGGCATTCCCATGGAAACTTACTGTGCCCCTTTATTGGCTGACTTGTTCCTTCATTCAGAAGCTTCGGAATCATAAGAAGATAAACTAAATTTTTTATCTTTAATATGACATAAGATATATGGACGACGTTTTGTCTATAATGGCAATTTTTTACGGATATGTCAATGTCATATATTCCAACGAACTAAAAATTAAAAACAACAGAATCAAAGACACATGCTTCCTAATTGGACATTTTACTTACTATAGGCTATACAACAATCGCGACAATGTCGGCTTTCCTATCGTAAATATTCCACAATTAAGTATTATGCATCTGAGTTATTCCCATTAATATTAAAACTGGGTCAAACATGACATTTCAACTTACATATAAATCGATAGAAATCAATTATGTCCCTAAAATTTTAAAATATCCAGATGTATAATCCTAACAAGGTAATGATAAAGAGAACAATGGCGTTCTTGTGGAATATTTTAAATACGATTAATTATATAACTAGATAGATTGAATAATTAGGTGCAACAAAATAACCGTAGAGTGACACTACTTTTGTATTTGATTAGTACATAAATATTTAAATATATAATACAGGATCATATCTACAATGCGGAATCCGTGTATATATATATATATATATATATATATATATATATATATATATATATATATATATATATATATATATATTATATATATATATATATATATATATATCTGTGTGTGTGTGTGTGTGTGTGTATTTAATTTTAATTTTATATTTTATTTATTACATGAGTTGCATGTTATTTTCACTTAGATCCAGTTCGATTCACATTTCGTTGGCAGTTTGAGCTTAGTTTAGTAGTTGTTTAGTTATCCTTTTGTTTGATTTCCATTTTGATTTATTTATTACGTTATCTCACCGTAATATGTAGCATTTCTTTCAATCTCCGGTTTTGTCTTTGAGTGGATGTCTGCGTGAGAGTGTGTATGTGTACTTTTTTCAAGTTATTTTAATTATTTTGCCCTGATGAAGGGTCAGGTCGTCTCAAAAATTTGACATTTATTTTGTCCATGAGTAATCGCAAACAAGACTATTATACCGACCGTAAAATTTGCGGAACGTTGACATTAAACGCGGTTTTCGATATCCCAGTGTCAATAATTTGTCAGTGAGTAGTTTACCTCTGTATATGAAATCTTCATATGTTGCACACGCCCTGGCATATCGGATCATTTGTGAAGTATAAACTCCATATGCGGGTGACTGAGGGATATTACTACTTAAATGTGGAAAATTTACGATGGGAAAGCCGAAATCGTCGCGTTTGTCGTTTAGCTTAGTTGCTACTTTCCCGTCTGTGTTTATATTAAGTAAAATGTCTAAGTATGAAGCGTGTGTGCTTGATTCTGTTGTATCTTTAATTTCTAGTTCGCTGGGATATCTTGCCAAATCGACTGCGTAACATTATTGCAAAATAATCATCATTTTAAAAAATGATACAGTTACTTCCCATTTTATAAAAAAAACATTTTGTCATGCTTCGTTTGATACTGATCAAGTATTTAAATATTGTTGTGTCTATCTTTTCATGTTATGCTCTACTGCGTATGACAATTGATTCATATGTGTGTGTGTGTGTGTGTGTGTGTGTGTGTGTGTGTGTGTGTGTGTGTGTTTGTCTCTGTGTGTATGTGTGTGTGTGTGGGTGGGTGGGTGTGTGTGTGTGTGTGTGTGTGTGTGAAATTAAACGTCAATGTTACTGTTCAGGCTTTTATTAATACCAAACCTGATAGCACGGCTATAAACACTTAAATATATCACCTTGAATCCATTTAAGTAAAGGTGGCCGAGTTTAAACAGAAGTTATAATGTCTCTTTTCTATATCACTACAGACTGTGTATCCTTATATTAATACATAATATTTACTTTGGTGTATAACTATAAACCTTTTTTTTTTCTCGGGTATAACTGAAAAACGAAATCATATTACATCGCACAATCACCAGTGTACATATACCCTGTCGTTGTACCTCCATATTTACTTCCGGGTAAGTTGTTTGGCAAAGTACAACATCATTTCACATGTTCTGGAGTCCATTTGAGTGTTTTGACTGGGTAAGTATACCATTTCAAAAGACTTTTCTATGATACGAATTGTAATATTTTTTCGATTATGGTACATGTTCAGGTCACTCAGGTCATTCAGACTACCTATATTTATTTACGTTCGAAAGTTTTTGAAAATTTTCACCCTCCCCCCCTTCCCCTGAAACTGCTCGTTCCTTTCACTTTTTGACTTGACAGCACAGCCGGGATAATGACGCTACATCAGTAAGAAGGGAAGCCGCTGTTAGGGGTTAAGAAAGTGGTGCTCATTATATATACTTCTAGATACACAAAATGTTTGCATATATGTTTATTTACTTTAAGATCCGATGAAATGACGGAAAGACATACAATGTTTGAGCATGAACCCAAATCATACACTGTTTCACAGTTCTATGACAAGTTCGGGGAAAGTCTCCCAAAGGTTGCGGTTGTGTGTCAGGGATATTGCGGGGATATCGGATTGGAAACTTTCAGCATCGGTCAGGTAATGAAACAATCGATTTTCGATTCAATATATACCTAACAGACTTAAATACAAATGCCTGATATTGTGTAAAATGTTTCTGATTTTCATTACACACGTTCCAGATATTGTACCAGTAATATTACCTGAGATATATAGTTAACTGTGTTTGTCAAGTATCTGATGTGTGTAGGTATTTATTGTACATGCTATCAATGCCGTGTGATATATGGTTTACTTAAAAGTGTATTAGCTTATGTTTCAAAACAAAATAGATATATACAAAGGCATACATATTCTTCAATTCCTACTTTTTGGGTGAAAGTAAACTCGCACAAGTTCTAGAGCCAACACTTGGTGGCTAAAACCGTGCTTAATGCCACACAATACAGTCTGTGAATTATAGAGAGGGAACCAAGGAAAAAGTATAATTTTTTAAACCTTCTTACACGATTAGCATAGAATCCCACGGGATTTGAAACCTCACTGACTAGAGCAACTTGGTGGCTCACACACACACACACACACACACACACACACACACACACACACACACACAGATAGATAGATAGAACAGTGTCTACAATCTCGTTATCTCGAAACTCACCGGACCGCCCCTATTACTTCGAGATATCCGGAATTCAAGATAACGGAAAATTTTAATTGATATATTATTCTACCCATAAGAATCGGGACCGGTCTTTCCATTTTGACATATCCGGAATTTCGATTCATCCGATTTCGACATAACGAGATTCCTCTCTCTCTCTCTCTCTCTCTCTCTCTCTCTCTCTCTCTCTCTCTCTCTCTCTCTCTCTCTCTCTCTCTCTCTCTCTCTCTCTCTCTCTCTCTCTCTCTCTCTCTCTCTCTCTCTCTGTATATAGCAGCAATAACACCACTACTGACACTATATATCCTAAGGTGCCGGATCTGAACGCACCGATACAAGTCATGAAACGAATTATTTAAAGCACTAAAATGACTAACGGCACGAACAAAAATAGAGTCAAATTTTTGTCAGGACTAAAAAAATTTACAACATAAATAACACATACACATACACACTCCTAAGCAAACAAGCAACCACACACCCAACTGGGGTACGAACTAAATGTTATATGTCTATCAGAAATGAATAACTATAAAACCAACGAAATAGAAAAATGTGAATAAAATAAACAAAACTATGCGAAATTGTCAAAAAATTTTGTTTAATCTGGTGAGTCTGAACATACTAAAGCCACACACACACACACACACACACACACACACACACACACACACACACACAGAGGAAGTATTTTAAATATTATGTCATCTGAATCGAAGTCCTATTGTAACACGCGTCTTTGTCCGTGCATAATTATTTTATAATTTGAACTTAAACTAAGAATATCGTCAAAAAGATTTACATAATACTTAACTTTGTAAAACAGACAATCCGGATACACACGTACTCCTCGCAGAAACGGGTGGTAGCCAAAGTATTGAAGGGTAAGGCAATCCAGGAAGGAGGAGAGATTAGTATACCCGTTGAATATGATCTCAAATTCAGTATCAAAGGTGGAAAGAAAAGTAAGTAAACTGTTCTACTATCGTTATGAAATTAGATTACAGCTATATAGAAAACCGATTTGAAGCATATAATTCCACATAATTATGTATGTATGGTGTTAACATTAAATGTCTTTTTTCAGTTATTACTATTCTCGCTGATACGACTTCGACTACTACTGCTGCTGCTATTACTTTAACCATTACAGCTACCTCTACTACTACTACTACTACTACTACTACTACTACTACTGCAACTACTACTACTAGTACTACTACTACTACTACTACTACTACTACTTTAACCATTACAACTACCTCTATTACTACTACGACTACTTTAAACACTACGACGACTACTACTATTACTACTACTACTACTACTATTACTACTACTACTGCTATTATTACTACTACTACTGCTATTATTACACCTACTACAACAACTACTACAACTACTACTACTTTAACCACTACAACTACCTCTGCTACTAGCTACTATCAAATAAATTATACATCCACTGTTACGCATGGAAGAAGCTATTGCATTATCTGTAACATCACATAGGGTTCTGACGTAGTGAATATGTATACTACAGTCTCCTGTATGACATGAATAGTCTTACTACATTTCATGTACTGTTTTGACGCGAAGTAGTTCATATATATATATATATATATATATATATATATATATATATATATATATATATATATATATATATATATATATATATATATATATACAGAATAATTGAATATATAAAAAAAGTTTAAAGAAACAGATACAAAACAAAACAATTATACAGATTATCATTTACCATCTTTTTTTTAGATGAAAAGGACTTAACACTGAAAGAGATACTAGAAAAAAAGGAATTACCAATTGAGGTGATCCCGTCCGATTCCACGAGCACATTGAAATTTCAAGGACGTCAGAGAAGTGTCGTGGAACTTCATATCCGTCTCCAGAGTACATACGAAGACAAATATTTGCTAGGAAACGCAGTCGCAGATGGTGAGATACAATTGAGGTGTTATTACTAAATGCGACTAAGGCTATCTTACTTATGTACAGTTAAGATGCTCTTACTAATGTACAGTTAAGTTGCTCTTATTAATGTACAGTCAATGTGCTATTAGTAATGTACAGTTAAGTTGTTCTTATTAATACACAGTCAATGTGCTCATACTAATGTACAGTTAAGTTGTTCATACTATTGTACAGTTAAGTTGTTCATACTATTGTACAGTTAAGTTGCTCTTACTAATATACAGTTAAGTTGCTGTTACTAATGTAGTTATGTTGCTCTTACTAATGTACAGTTAAGATGCTCTTACTAATGTACAGTTAAGTTGCTCTTATTAATGTACAGTCAATGTGCTATTAGTAATGTACAGTTAAGTTGCTCTTACTAATGCACAGTTAAGATGCTCTTACTAATGCACAGTTAAGTTGTTCTTACTAATACACAGTCAATGTGCTCATACTAATGTACAGTTAAGTTGTTCATACTATTGTACAGTTAAGTTGCTCTTACTAATATTCAGTTAAGTTGCTGTTACTAATGTAGTTATGTTGCTCTTACTAATGGACAGTCAAGGTGCTTTTACTAATGTACAGTTAAGTTGTTCTCACTAATGTACAATCAAGGTGCTATTACTAATATACAGTTAAGTTGCTCTCACAAATGTACAGTCAAAGTGCTTTTACTAATGTACAGTTATGTTCTCTTACTAATGTACAGTCAACTAATGTTGACCACTAATGTACAGTTACCACATTCTCTTACTAATGTAATGGTAACTAATGTAATGTAATGTAATTCTAATGGTACATTACCATTACCAATATAATTAATAATTATTATATATACTATAATAAAATAATATAATATAATAATATACAATATACTCACTTTTGTCACTATACTGTACCTGATTAATAAAAAATGAATGACAATAACAGTGCCAGTCATTTAACCCAACGATACAAATTAGAACTTTAAATTTAAATTATAAATCATATTACAAACTAAATCTAATAATAGTTAAACTAAAAAACCAAAACTTAATTTGCTTTCGATTCACACCAGTAGTAGTTAGGTTTGGTAAATTGTTCCAGAAGTCGAACACAAAGGTGACTGTGATGTTAAAAATATTTTTATCATGAATAAAAGGTTCATGTTTTATTCTGTCAATTCATTTTTTTTCTGTTTCCGATCAGGTTTAAATCAGATTTAGAGCCATCATTTGAAAACTATGTTTCTTTAGAAAATGAAAGTCGTAAATTCAGTTGTTTTGGCAGTGTCACTCTGTAACGATAATACTGTTGAAACATGGGAAGGAACCAAACTCAGACGGACGCATAAGTACACTGCAGTCGATACAAAAAGATTCTGAAATTTCTAATAAGCAATATATATGTATGTAATGTTAACGAGACCATAAGACTTGATTATTTACTCAAGTCTGTGAATATTTTCAACTTGGCCTGGTTAGCCAATCATATTTCAGGATTACCCAAAGTTGAGTACAAATTTTAGACTCAAGTTGTTCTCTCTTCCTCTTGTACACAGGAATGCTATATGCTCGACTCACGGCAGTACCACTTTACCTACCAGACTTGAGGTTGTCTTTAGTGACCGGTATACAAGGATTTCAAACTTCAGATTGGCAACTTTGTCTCGACAATATGGCAGACCAAGTAGCAACTAATGTAAAGTTGGATAGAAATTTTGGAAACCCAAGTAAGACGAAACATCATAAAGCTTTGGTATCTGTTATTTTGTATAACACAATTTATATTTTAAATGTTTTCATGATCATAATATTGTTTTATATCAGTGTAACAAGAATGTAGTCTAAACTTTACTTTATATATATATATATATATATATATATATATATATATATATATATATATATATATATATATATATATATATATATATATATATACAGTAAAACCTGCTATAGTGACCACCTCTATATAAGGATTACTTGTTAATAAAGGTCAGTTTTTCAAGTCCTTTCACTGCATACTTCAACTAAACTGAACTTGTGTATAAGGGTCACCTGCATATAAAGGTAAATATTTTCTGGTCCCATAGATGGCCCCTATATTAGGTATCACTGTATATATATATATATATATATATATGTGTGTGTGTGTGTGTGTGTGTGTGTGTGTGTGTGTGTGTGTGTGTGTGTGTGTGTGTGTTTATGTGTGTGTAAGTACAAACAATAATGTATGACTTTATCTTACAGAATTACGTGTGGTCTTGCGACATTGTCAGATACCATTTAGAAATCTTCACTTCTGTTACGTACTTTCTTCTAATGCAGGACATTATGAGACCATATACATTGTTGTTAGACACTGGGTTGTAAATATTTATACATTGATATAATCCCAAATGATAAAACGTAAAAAAAAAAATAAGAAACTTCAATTTACCATGCATTAACGTTTAGTATTTTTATTTGTCAATAGATGTCGCTGTTTATTCTTCCAAAAAGAATTTTGGATCACAAGAAAACCTTGACTACGCATTCCGGGCACCTTCAGAATACTACAACATGGATGCCATTCTTAACGAAAAATTGTCACCTAAACCATCACTCCTTATGGATAACCAGTCTCCAAATGTCTATGAAGTTATCCCGGCATATGCGGAGAAAAAGATTCCCCCAAAACCTTTAC
The DNA here is from genome assembly GCA_030159075.1 of Atrina japonica. Lineage (NCBI taxonomy): Eukaryota > Metazoa > Mollusca > Bivalvia > Pterioida > Pinnidae > Atrina > Atrina japonica. Next base: position 680,012 of record BROG01000377.1, read on the forward strand.
CGAAACCGACAAAAGTAATCAGAAATTCTACACAAGGGACTGAGAGTAAACCCCCTTTACCCGAACGGAACTCAAAGGAAAACGACGCATTGAAGGAAAACCAAACACCTGACATACAGACAACATCATTGTCGTCTGCATCAGTAAAAAGTACTGAAAAAGGGGTAAAAGATGAGGGCAGCGATGATAAGAAAGATGATACTAAAACATCGGATGTAAAGATGTCTAAATCCGTTGACGTAGGTAAACGACAAAAGCTAGAACCTTCTGATGTACCGGAGTTATCGATTGCGGAACTTGGGCACTGGATGCGTCAACTGAGGTTAGACAAGTACGTGCAAGAATTTAAAGACCAAGCAGTCGATGGGACATTACTGCTGGATTTGAATAAAGAAATTCTACAGAATGAATTTCACATGACAGCGTTTGAAGCCCTGAAACTTAATAAATTTGCTACGACTGGACATGTTCCGAGATAGATATGGTGGACGCAGTCAAACGGTCAGACGGTTTGGCTTGCTTGATTTAAAATGATATAATAAAACTATGATTGTGATCAAATACGTAAATGTTGTGATATATGCTATTTTCACTTTGTAATAAACACTGCCGTAAATGGCAAAATATATTCCGATGTGTCCATGCAACAACTTGATCTTAAGGGGGCATTATCCGTCTTTATTCGAATTTGTTTCTACCTTTTTTACTACTTAAATTGATGTACAATAACAACAAAGAGATAAACACTGGCAAAAATTCTTAAACTCTTATATATGTTGCTTGAGAAACCCAGGTTTGGCACTTTTTCAATCGCAATTGATTAACTCTAACGGTATATAATATGTCAGATTTCTTATTCCTATATATATATATATCTCTTTCTATTAGTGTACATCAAGTACAAGAAGTAAAAGTAGAAAAAATGGGTAATGCCCCTGTAAGTGAAGATGTGGAAATAATATTTTCTTAATCTCTTGAATGTCTTTTCCTAAATGAATTCTTTTGGATCGCTAAGAAAAATAAATCTATGTTGATCAATTTTAAACAAATATTATACAGCAGACTCATTTTCAAGTGTTTTATGTTAAGGAGAATCATAAATGCAGTGTTCTCGCCGTATTTTTTCTAAAAATAATTATTTAACGGCTTCTATTTCTATTATACTTGAATATCTCTCTCATACGTCCAAAAGGTCATGAGCAAGGCTGGCTCAGTCGGTAGCGCGCTCGACTCTTGATTGTGAAGTCGTTAGTTCGAGTCCACCGGGGGCTGTGAATCAGTTGAAAAAAAAAATATATCAATATATCAATCCTGGACATTCTATTGATTTATACTTTGGTATCTGAGATTTTTTATATATTGAGGTCCAATTTAAAATAGATGTTTAATTTCTAAAGAGTAAGTGGTATCATACAAGGCCAAAATGATAAATCTAAATGCATAGCTAAAATCCGTATAAGAGTAACCACTGTAAAAAGATGACTATCTTAGCTTTAGAAAAATTTAAAATTGAAATGATTATCATACTTTATTTTCGTGTTTGCAGTAAACCCATATGTCTTTCTTTTAAAACTTGTGTCACGTTTTGCCTTTTCAACAATTTCATGACGTAATCAATACACGCTGTCTTTGTCCTCATTTTTTGTGAAGTGGTATCTAGATGGCATATCACTGGATGGTTTCGTATGTATACACATATGAATTCAACTTTTTCGAAGCAACGGTTATCTGTTTAATGCATGTTTGTAAATTACATTATAAGATGTAATATGTCAAATGCATATATCAAATACCACCCGGAATCTGTCAAAAAGAGATTCCAGAGATAAGGGTGTACGAGTAAAACATGACTCCATATTTAATCCTTCCCCCCCTTAAGTATCTAGATGGTATGGTCTTTTCTATTGTTTAGGCAAGTCTGAAAGGGTTAATTGTAGCAGAGATATTTTGAGCCAGTCTGTCAACCGTGTTATTATTAATTCAGGCTCGTTATGTGCACAATCACGTGCCAATTTATCTTCAGTTGATAGAAATGTAGTCTTCTAGATAAATATATAGTTAAGAAAAATAATATATCAATTGTTATTAATATATATATATATATATTACACAATGGCACATATATTGTAAATACGGAAGATAATAAAATTGTTATTACTATATTTATTATTGACTTTCAATACAATTATTATTGACATGCTTTCAAAATATATATAAACATACACACACAGATATATATTTGTGTGATTTTACAAGTTGTGGAAGGATTAGTAATGTTTTCGCCTGTAAATTAAAAAAGAAATACTAACGGCTAACATTTAACTTGAAGGGGCACAAGCTGGTTTATTATTATCATTTGAAAACCGCGTTTAATGTCAACGTTCCGCAAATTTTATGGTCGGTATAATAGTCTTGTTTGCGACTACTCTGTTTCACTAAGTGAAATGTTGAGTTGCCTTTTCGTTGGCGGTTGTTGAGACGTCTGTACCAATTGTGACGAGGATACACTCCTCACGTGTTTCATTGGACTTGACTGTGGACTCACGGCGGGTGTGACCGGTCGACAGGGGATGCTTACTCCTCCATGGCACCTGATCCCACCTCTTGGTTTCCAGAGGTCCGTGTTTGTCCATTTTGAGATTTTTATATTATTTTTATTTCCTGTCCTGTTTACTTCTTCGATTGATATACAATAACAAAAAGATATATATTCATGCAGGCGTAACGATTTTTAAATTTCTTATATATTTTGTGAAAATTGCTTGAGAAGCCTAGTTTAGCAACTATTAATTTACTTGCAATTGATTGATTCAACCTTACTATTTGTATCTGCATACCACACTAGACCTCACCTTATTTTCACAAAATATATAGGAATAAACGGTTTTTTTTATGCCTGTGTGTAGTTTTTATTTGTTATTGAACTTGGGTTTAATACGAATTCTGGTAATGTTACATACGCACGTAGATCACTTTCAAAGAACGAGATCCTTCAAAATCAAGTGTCCGTATTACGCTCTTTTGATGTACCTGCCACCGATACTGATTTTGAGTTACCGTATTTATATTGGATACCTAAACTTCATAGAAGTCCATATAAGCAGAGGTACATAGCAGGATCCAGCAAATGTTCTACCAAACCTTTATCTTTACTCCTTACTACGATATTGACAGCCATTAAGGAGAAACTTCAGCAATACTGTACAGTTGCTTATTCCAGAAGCCGGTGTAAATCAGATGTTGATTCTTAAATATTCTAAACAACTTTTAGAAAATTTGAAGGTACACAATTTTTCTCAAACAGAATTTAAACATACTTCTCTACTCTTTACACAACAATTCCACATAACAAAATTAAAAAATTAAAAGAAAGACTTTTTAGCATCATAGACAACTGTTTTTTCACTAAAGGTGGTACCCGAAAATTTAAATATCTAGTGATTGCTTATCATGAAACTTATTTTTTCCAACACCACTCTGATTCTACACATAAATACACTGAATATCATATAAAAAACATTCTGGAATTTCTGATAGACAATATAATTGTAATACTCTGAGACGTGGTCTTTCAACAAACTGTCGGCATTCCTATGGGAACCAATTGTGCCCCTTTATTGGCCGTCCTGTTCCTTTATTCATACGAAACAGACTTCATTCAAAGACTGCTGAATCAAAAGAAGAAAAAGTTAGCGATGTCCTTTAATTTGACATTTAGATGTATCGACGACGTTTTGTCAATTAATAATGACAATTTTCATACATATGTCAATGCGATATATCCCAGCGAACTAGAAATTAAAGACACAAGAGAATCAAGCACATACGCTTCATACTTAGACATTTTACTTACTATAGACATAGACGGGAAATTGGGAACTAAGCTATACGATAAACGCGGCGATTTCGGCTTTCCCATCGTAAATTTTCCTCATTTAAGTAGTAATATCCCACAGTCACCCGCATATTGGGTTTATATTTCACAAATGATCCTATATGCCAGGGCGTGTTCAACATATGAACATTTCATCTACAGATGTAAACTACTCACTGACAAATTGACACAGGTATATCGAAAACTGCGTTTCATGTTAACGTTCTGCAAATTTTATAATATAATAATATAATAGTCTTGTTTGCGATTACTCTGTTTCACTAAGTGAAATGCTGAGTTGCCTTTTCGTTGGCGGTTGTTGAGACGTCTGTACCAATTATGACGAGGATTCGTTCCTCACGTATTTCAACTGGACTTGACTTTGGACTGGACTAACGGCGGGTGTGACCGGTCCACAGGGGATGCTTACTCCTCCATGGCACCCGATCCCACCTCTTGATTTCCAGGGGTCCGTGTTTGTTCATTTTTACTTTGTATCTTTGTCCTGGACATCCTAAAGATTTATACTTTGATACCCGAGATTTTTCATAGCATTATACATCTAGTACAAGATGTAAAAGAACGAAAGATTAAATCATTGTTTGGTAAACAGCTAATGCCAATTTAAATTGTTGAGTGTGACGACATGCGTCTTTCACCAATTTTCTCGCATCTGAGATAGACGGTTCTCGTTTATCATCAGTACTGCTAAATTCTATCCGGAACTGCTGATCAAGAACACTTTGTATCCCTACACACGTCGTCTGCATTATTTGTATTCATGGGGAATCAGAAAGATTTTCGTGTTGATATTTTACATTGTTAAAATTCGTTATCAGTTACACACAAATCTCACCAAATTTGTTTTAAAACAAATTAAGAGATACGTATAAAATGCGGGTTTATATTTATTTGCGGAAGGTGGATGAAAAAAGGGTGAGTGACGCGGATGCTAAACTGATTTATTCAAGTATGGAAACAAACAGGATTTCAAGCTTTCCAGATGCGAGAAAAATAATCAAGCACCGCATTTGAGTTCCAAATAGAAAAATATGAGTCTCGGGTGTGATGAATCAATATCCCAGCCTCTCGGCTAACACCTCGGATGGGACTTATTATATCCATCCCACCCTCGACTGATATTTTTCTATTTGGAATCCGGCATTTGGTTTGGTTGTTTGGTTTAATGTTGTTTTACGCTAGACTCAATAATTTTTCAGTTATATGGTGATAGCTAATTGTTAATGGTGGGGATAGAACTCCGTTACAATGTACCCGTGAAGAGACCATCGGCCTTCTGCAAGTAAACTGGCAAACTTTCTCACAAAATAAACTTAGGTTCTAGCGGGATTCAAACCAGCGCCGACCAGAGGCCCGTCATTCCGACGGTTATGTAGACAAAATGCATATACCAGATCTTAAAAACAACGTAATGAGTGACATTTTAACTCCAGTCCAATTAATAGATTTGTTGATGAACATGACATTTTTGGTATTTTTTTCATATAATAGACTTTTTTACGATAACTCCAGTCTTGTGACTGTTTGGCAACATGATACATATTCCCGGAAAGATGTCATGAAACTATCAATTACTGTAACGACGTTACTTTTCGCGGGTATCTATTATACAAAAACAAAAGGGCCAAAGCCTTGGCTGTATATTGAGGTATTGGAAATCCAAATGTTGCTCGTCAAAGGTTCGTAATAACTGGATCACAGAATCCACTAACGAAGATCTAATATAAATATTTTGTAGTTGTTATACATCCTTATTTTTCGACAATAAGCACGTGTACCTTACTCAGGAACATATATTATTCATTTCAATGTCAACAACTTTCTTTGTCTTATGACCGCGATCAATTTCAGTTGTGGAAGAACTTGGTTACAATTTAACAAGGAAAAAATTCAAAGATATTGACCAAAATTACAAGGTAGACCGTTTCATTATTTACATATACAAACAAGCATAAAAATTCTTAAATCCTTATACATTACAAAATTGCTCGAGAAACTCAAGTTTGACACTTTTTCAATACGTCTTATTACCACTGTATCAGAGTTACCCCCCCCCCCCTTTGGTCACTCTTTTGACACGAAAATACAAAAATACCTCAAATTTCACCATATCTCACGAGATTACAGGGACAACGTGTAAATAAAAACGAAGTAGCTTTATAGATTAAAATGGACGTCAAATATGCCTGTGAAACACTGCATCACAATAGACTGCATCTCGGATGGCAGAAAAAAACATATTCTATTTTACCAGTTGCCAAAGGTTGGCAATAGTAAAAAAAAGTGGCTCGACTTAATAAGACGAGAAGGACCTAAAATAAATATTGTGTCATACACTCGTCATAGGAAAATTTAATGCGTCGGCAATCTCACATAGGTCAACAAGTTCATCATTTTTCTTGTTGGAATGTTTAATTTCTTGGGACTTCAAAACAAATCGCAGTAATTTGTATCTGCCATCATGCTGAAGTTCATTTGTTGACACGATGTCCCTGAAACACTACTAAACGCGCCTTTAATATGAAGAGTTCCATTAATTGAAATAAGACGTATTTCAAATGATTAACTCAATCTTACTATTTGTAAATGAAACCCACATTGGATCTGAACTTATTTTTACAAAATATACAGGAATTTAAGATTTTTTATGTCTGTGTATAGCTCATTTGTTATTGTACATCAAATACAAGCAGTAAAAGTAAAAAAAAAAAAGAACAATTGAAATGTTTTTGGTGAACACAGCTAATGCCCTTTTAAATTTACGAGGTATGCCAATGAAGTTGGCCTTTCATTCAAACAAGAATGGCCCATTCTGCGATCCTTTCATTCCAACCATAAGGTAGGCCCATTGTGTGGGCCTTTCATTAAAACTTCAAAGTCGCCCCATACCATGGCACTTTCATTAAATTCTAAAATAAGCCCAAGCCACAAATCTTTCATTAAAACCACAAGGTTGGTTCATATGAGCCTTCCATTAAAACCCCAACATGGGCACATGCCACAAGTCTTTCAATAAACCAGAGATATAATTTAAAAGCCTTTCATTTAAATCACAAGGATGGCCAATGTCAAAAGCCTTTTATTCAGGCCACAAGGGCGGCTCATGTCAAAAGTCTTTCATTAAAACCACAAGAGGCCAATGTGATAAGCCTTTCATTTAAACCACGAGGGAGGTCCATGCCACAAGCTTTGCAATAAACCATAAAGGAGGCCAATGTCAAAAGTCTTTCATTCAAACCACAAGGGAGGCCCATGTCAAAAGCCTTTCATTTAAACCACAAGGGCTGCTCATGCCAAAAGCCTTTCATTAAAACCAATAGAGGCCAATGTCATAAGCCTTTCATTTAAACCACATGGAAAGCCAATGTCAAAAGCCTTTCATTCAAACGAGTGGTCCATGCCGCAAGCTTTTCAATAAACCACAAGAGAGGCCAATGTCAAAAGCCTTTTATTTAAACCACAAGGGAGGCCAATGTCAAAAGCCTTTCATTTAAACCACAAGGGAGGCCAATGTCAAAAGCCTTTCATTTAAACCACAAGGGAGGCCAATGTCAAAAGCCTTTCATTTAAACCACAAGGGAGGCCAATGTCAAAAGCCTTTCATTGAGGCCCAATGTCAAAAGCCTTTCATTTAAACCACAAGGGAGGCCAATGTCAAAAGCCTTTCATTTAAACCACAAGGGAGGCCAATGTCAAAAGCCTTTCATTGAGGCCAATGTCAAAAGCCTTTCATTTAAACCACAAGGGAGGCCAATGTCAAAAGCCTTTCATTTAAACCACAAGGGAGGCCAATGTCAAAAGCCTTTCATTGAGGCCAATGTCAAAAGCCTTTCATTTAAACCACAAGGGAGGCCAATGTCAAAAGCCTTTCATTTAAACCACAAGGGAGGCCCATGTCAAAAGCCTTTCATTGAGGCCAATGTCAAAAGCCTTTCATTTAAACCACAAGAGAGGCCAATGTCAAAAGCCTTTCATTTAAACCACAAGGGAGGCCAATGTCAAAAGCCTTTCATTTAAACCACAAGGGAGGCCAATGTCAAAAGCCTTTCATTTAAACCACAAGGGAGGTCCATGCCACATGTCTTTCATTTAAACCACAAGGGAGGTCCATGCCACAAGTCTTTCATTTAAACCACAAGGTATGTTGATGTCACATACCATTCATTATCATTAAGCAAAGGGAACAAATTATATAGAAAGGGTTTCTTTATTAACTTCTGAAATGAACAAATATTTGTGCATGAAAATTACAAAATTAGATAATTATTATTCCAATATATCACACAAGAAAAAAACCAGATTTTGACTTATTTTTTATTTTGTGTATTTTTATATTTCCTTTTTTTATTAATATATAGATATATATGTATATTTACAAACACTTATTTGTCTCTGTAATGTTGAATGGAATAGTTATGAATAAAATAAATCAAAAAATTACTTAAGCATCATGAAACACACTAATACCATGAGAGCTCTGTCTTAATCATCAGATACGTGTGGGAATTGGAGGAAAACGTGTGTACTAAATTTTGCACAGACAGTTCTCTTTTTCTGAATTAAATCATTTAACAATATATAAGTTGATAAAAAAAACCCAAAACACCCAAACTTACCAAGAAATATCATTTTGTATTTTGTGTCTTCAAGTTAGATTTTTATATTTCTAAATAAATTTTAAACAAATTGAGTCCAAAACATAAGTGGGGAATCTGTGCATATTGTGATTTAGAAAATAAAATACAACAGCAGAAAGAAAAGAATTAAAAAAAAGACAAGTAAAAGTGGACAATGGGCTAAATACAGCAAATCAACTGATACTACAAAATAAAAAAAAAGACATTGAGTAATTCTTCAACAACGGAACATCACTTCATTTTAATTCTCTCTTAAATGAATGATTTCCAAATCATAATTACTCTAAAATGAAATAGATATATTTTATCTATATTTGCTATGTACAAATTAGCACTATATTGCTGGGATGAAAAGGCAGTAAAATAAACATATAATGTGGATATGTGCCAGCAATTTTACCAACTAGTGTTAAAAACTGCCATAGCATAATCTACTCTTTGTCTCCTGTTAGTTTTATTTTTTCCTACTGTTTATTGCTTAGTATAATTTGCTGTTTATTGTTTTAGCCCTCCGTTGATCCTGTATAAGGAGTATCTACTGTAATCCTATCTTTGAACTGTTTTTCCTGTTATAGCGTACTCCCAGCTTGTATTAGCAGTACCTATCTTAGCTCAGTATTTTCCTATCATACGTTAGATTCCTATTACCCCTGCATCCATAGGATCTACAGCAATCCTATCTTAGCATGATGTTTTTCCTGTTACAGCTTAAGATTTATATTACCCCTGTATTAGCAGGTTGATTTTCTTGTTATAGCGTTGATTTTTATTACTCCTTTATTAGTCTATATTGTTAGTTCTGTTTGGGTATTATCCTGTGATAGTGTGAATTACAATTAATCCTGTATTAGTAAGATTTAGTGTTACAAGGTTTGACTATATTATACCGTATGACTTTAAAGATTGATACAATTCCAGAAACCACGGGAATGGGAATGACTTATCTTTCATAACAAATGGGTGCGCATTGAAATATCAGTTTTCTTGAAATATTAGATGTATAATTAAACTATTATGGACGGAAAAGTTACATTACAGGAGAAATACATAAACACAGCATTGAATATTGTGGTAATTTTTTTTTTTTTTATAAAAAATGACGAATACTGGTGCAGTACATAGAATATCCAACAGGAAAGGAACCAATCAGAATAGAGGTACAAAGAAATATCATCACTGCAAATATTTACCCTGATTATAAAGAATTGGAAACATGGCATTAAGTTGATAAAACTGCTGGGAAATATGAATGACTGAATGTACAAGTCATGATGAAGAAAACCCCGCTCAGGACAAACCATTACAAATAAAACCAAATATAGAACAATTGTGATTAAATGAATATGAATAAACCAGCATTTTTTTTCTCTCTCTTTTGGTAATCAATACTAACGAATCAACTTTTCTACTTTTTTCCTTCATCGAAATATCATCCACTTCAAATAAAATCATTTAATGCAAAATAGCTGAATATGAAATGAATACACAGATAATTACCAAACTGAAATTAGGGAAAACTAAACATTCTGTCCATGAATGCAAAATGAAAAGAAAAAAAAAAAACAAGAGGAAATACTGACCTGGATTCCCTCGTTTATCTCTATTTAAAATACATTTCATTAGATCCCGAAGAATACATTATGACAGGAAGGGGTGTTAAGGTCAGATTAAGTTAAGTAGAGTCAAAGTAGTGTGATAATGTCAAATCAACAATATATTCCCATTAATTTATTTGCATATTTTGAATAATTTTTCAAATTTGTCTACAAGTCAACAATGTCACTTTTTTTAACTAACATAACAATATCTAAATAAACAATAAACCCTCTACCTGTAACCAGATGCCATACCTAACAAACATCTGTCCTCAGACTCCAATAGTTCTATTTTTAGTCAACAAGCATTATTACATTGCTTTTCAAACAGGTTCTAGTCTTCCGGTCTTGCCGCTTGGGCACCATTAGCATAATCATCCTGATCCGACTCCCTGTCATCACCCTGTCTCAGGCGGTTGGACATCTCCACACGGAGTTTTCTCCCCCTTATCTCCAGATCCTGCAGTGCATCAAGAGCAGACTCCATTTCTTGCATTTCTTGGAACTGTAGGAGTGAGTAACCCTTGGCACCATTCCAGATAACTCTAATTGGGTTGACATCTTTACCTCTGATCTCAGTCTTGAGCTCACTAACACGGACTGATCTCTGAATGCTGCCGACAAAAATCGTTGGAATGGGGGCCCTTGATCTTGGATTACGTCTCCGACGTGGGCGCCTGTTCTCTTTTTCCTCGTCATCGCCAGTATTTTCGGATTCATTTCTCCTCCTAGGACGTCTTCTTCTCATGTTACGTCGACGTGGTTGGGCATTATCCCTCTCCTCATCTTCCTCATGATCCTGATCTTCTTCATGAGACTCATCATATCGGTCACTTTCTTCACGGCGACGTGGTCCACCCCTCCTTCTGAATCGTCTATTTCTTCTATACCTTAATAGGAAAAAGATAAATAAACAAACTTAAAGCTGTCATCTCAACTTTTAAACCAATTTAATTAAATAATAAAAATAAAATAATGTTTTTGAAACATCCCCAGTGTTTTACTTCCATTGGTAGCCATATTTGTTCAATTTTCTGTATAGAAACAAGCCCCCACAACCGATATCAAAGGCCAGTTTGCTAAATCAGTCGTCATTGTCTAACTACAGTCGCAAAGAACAAACGTGTGAAGTAATGAAATTTGAGTATAACTCACCTGCATGTCGAAAATAAACATTGATATCAACAAAGTTAATTTACTCTATCTAGACATTTTGCCGGCTAATATACAGTTCACAAGCATGTAATTAATCAGTTTAAACATGAGAATATCAAACATAATTCCAAATTCCCCATGAGAAAATCGTAAAATTATAAACAAATGGGACCTCAGACCACCTTTTATGATATGAATGTCCTCACTTCCAAACTAACGAATCAAAGACATGTCAGACCAAGGTCAACTCGGAAAAATATAATTGAATACTCGGATTGTTTTACAGGACCCATTGAGCATCCATTTAATAATTTTATAGCAATGTTTCACAGCTATGTCTCTGATAATGTTTATTTGATGTCATTTTTGTAAAAATATGATGTGTACCTTGTCTTTAGTCAAATGTTGCACGACCCGACTGCTCTAGTTACCGAGTTCACCAGAATATGTGACGCTATGTGAACAACATAACGGAAGGGTGCAGATTACTGGTAGGATTTTATTTATTTTTACGTTAAAAGTGCACATTATTTTACGGATACTGAAATAATGAATTTAAAACTAACTATAAAATCTATTTATTACGTATCTTTATTGAAGTCTTTGATGTAAAAATTAATGCGGAATGTTTATGATTTGAGTACAGTGTATGTCTTGATTACATGTCATTTGTCCATTGTTTCGCTTTGGGAGTGCAGGTGTCTGTTGACTTGCCTTTTACAGCGGAACTGTGAGCCAATTTCTATTGATAACTTTTAACAAAAATGTCTGCCTGTGGAATAGTAAATCGGGGGTGTTTCAAAAGCATTCTAATTTTTTTTTTTCGAATTAAAAACATATTTAAAAGTTACGATGACAGCTTTAAGCCTATTATTTGAAAAACAAGAGGCCCATGGGCCACATCGCTCACCTGAACTGTGTTGGTATATTACAAATATAGGAATCTCAAATTTACAAATGATTTTAACACTACTTAGGGGTAGAGGAGACTTAAAAATGAATGAAAATGTCAAAGCAGGGAAAGATGTCAAAAGCATGTCAAAAATTAGTTTTCCAATTTATTCCAAAAACAGGAAATTGAATCATGCATCCATAAAAATCTCTCAGATGCAATTAGTTTTTCAATCCATACAGCAGTTCTGGAGAATATTTTTAAAGAGGGGTACCCCCGATGCCTCTTTTGCCCCACCCTGGATCCACCCCTGGGCCGAAATGAACAAACTTGGTAGAGGATCTTGAGTACTTGCTTCCTATAAAGTTTCATCAAAATTCCTTGAGTGGTTTTGGAGGAGAAGTTGAAAATGTAAAAAGTTTACGGACAGACAGATGACGGACAAAAGGCAATCAGAAAAGCTCACTTAACCTTCAGTTCAGTTGAGCTGAAAAAACTGCTTTCATAAAAAAATTCATCATAACAGATTTTATTGATGTAAGGTTAAAATGGTCCTTGATGGTTACCCTGGTCCTAGACCTGGTCAACAAATTTTCTAAATACTCAAGTTCAATTCTTATTTTATTATTTTTTAAATATAGTATGGTATTCAAATTTTGAGTATTTATTCAAACTAATTTTTAAATTTCTGAAGTTTTTCTTCTAACAGTGCATTGATCTTCATTAGTATTTACAACTGAATACAGCAGAACTGTGTATTTTCATCTTTAAATTTTGAAAAATTATCCAAACTTCAGTACAACGTGAAGTTGCCGACATCAGTCGAGAATTGACTTTTGCTCAACTGATATCAAACATTTCTTTACAACACTACAAAAGACACTGGCTTGGACATCAAGAGGCATCGAAAACTTAGTTACAAAAATTCTTTATAAGATGGATTTCCTATTAATAATATGTAGAGGTGCACTCAGGGAATATTTATTGATTCATTATGTGATCATCATACCTTGGCCTTTGTTGTTTTGACCTATCATCATCACCCTCTTCATTTCCATCTTCTACACCATTCTCTTGTGAGTCTCTGGGATAATCACCTGAATCCCCTCGTCCTTGTCGTGGTGGTCCTCTACGAGGAAATCGTCGAAATCTTCGATTTCTTCCATATCTGTAACAGAAAGAATATAAATGTATTTAGTGACATAATATACATTAAAATTTCAACTTGACTAATTGTCAAACATTTCAATTTATTTTAGAATACTGATTGATTTGTTTGTTTGTTTGTTGTTGTTTAACGTCCCACTCAAGAATATTTCACTCATATGGAGACGTCACCAAATGCCGGTGAAGGGCTTCAAACTTTGGCCTTTGCTCGGCACTTACGGCCATTGAGCAGTGAGAGTTCTTTAACGTGCCGACACCTACTGTGACACGGGATTTCAGTTTTGACTGTCTCATCCGCAGGACAGGAAACCAACCTGTCGCCAGCTGGACTCGAACTCACGACCTCACGATCAAGAGTCGCGCGCACTACCGACTGAGTCAGGCTGGCTATAATACTGATTGAAAAAAGTCCCATAACACAAGAACTGCCAAAGAAAAAATCATAAAAATTGAACGGTGATTAGTCAACATGGAGCCAAACATTGTTTAAAAATTTCAAAAAGATTTCATGAAACAAAAATCGACAAACAAAATGGTAATACAAAATCTAATCAAAAGGTGCCTGGACATAATGGAAAGCAACACTGTGTAAAAATCACCTTAAGGATTCATAAAAACAAACTTGATTTATTGTCAGACATGTCAAATTTATAACAAATTCAAACAGGTCCTTTATCTCTGTCATGACCAGAGTATAAATCGTCAAAATCGAAAGGTGCATAGTCTTCACGGAACAAAACATTTGTCTAAAATCATTTTAGGATCTCTGAATGCAAACTCAAGTTATTGAAAAACATGTATGGATGGACATAAGAGCAGTATTGGATAGAATTACAAATACTGTATAAACAGAAATATGAGCAAGGATTCAATTTTGGCATCATTAGCGAAATTGCTAAAATTGAATATCGCTAACAATTCATTCTGCATCGGAGGTAAGGGTGTTATCTCTACGCAGCAAACAATACATCATTGAAACATTCAAAGAGAGTGGAATTAATGATACTTGTTAATAGTAATCAGTGTTTGGGTGGCTATGATATTCATCCAAGTTCACATATATAGTTACGATTTACTGTTCTGACTAACATGCTATGCTATGCTATGAATAAAATCTATGCGGTGTGAATGAATAAATATAAAGTCTGGTACAAATGATTTCCACTAATGTATAATTCTGTGTTTTAATCATAAAGTCGCTAAAGTTACTGCTTCTCAATAGAATTATTGACCATTTTTTTTATGCAGAAAATGTTAATTTGCATTTCGCTAAAAAATTCCACTTATAGAGTATGTTTCTATCAGTGTCATCAGATTGCACAAATCATTGTAGTGGAATGATTCAATAGGAGTGCAGCTCGTTTTGAAACCCATCACTACAACAATCAAGTGCATTCTGATAATTTGAAAAGAAACATTTGTGTGGTTTTGTATTCATTTATTTCATGCCCCTTAAAATCCTCTCGCACAAAAAAAAAAAAAAAAAAGATATAGGATTAGGCTCATACGTATGTACATATATTACACTTTCTTGACAGCACTCTATATATTTTATTTCTCAACGGAATTTCACAACACTTGATACAAGGCTTAACTATGGTAATATCTCAGACAAGTTCATAGTTCATAACCTGTGCTACCTTATTTACAGAGTTATTGCCCTTTGTTTATTTCACTGAAATATTATTGTCAGTGCTCTAACAAGTTGATTTCTCAACAGAATTTCACAAAACTTGATACAAGGCTTTACTTTGGTAACATCTTGGACGAGTTCACGTTCGTAACCCGTGCTCCCTTATTTACAGAGTTATTGCCCTTTGTTTATTTCATTGAAATATTATTGTCAGCGCTCTACAGGTATTACACAATATTTCCATTGCGAGAGGATTAGTATCACTCGTGATGCCTTGTTCATTTAATTATGTATGCCATTTTAAAATTCATTTCTCTTTTAACAACGCAAAAAAATATTTTGGATGAATGGAATGAAATAATTCAATAGGCAATTTTGAAAAGCAGCTCCGGTGGAAATTCTGTATTCAACTGCAATACAGCATTACATATTGCATGGGTGCATGAACTCTGTATTGTACCTGTAACTGCAGCGCAATACAGCATTACATATTGCGTGGGCACATTGATCTCTGTATTGTACCTGTATCATTACACATGCATGTACATGTACTAAGTCATAATAAATCTGTCACAGACAAGCACATAAAAACAGTATGCAATCCATGGCTAAGTTATTCCTGAATATGTTTCAGTCCAGCGACTCTAAAAGTTATTGCTGAATGTAGACAACAAATGCTGTACACCTAAAAATGTTCACTCCCATTAATAAATTTTCCCCATTTTCATCCTTAGATGAGAGTGCGAGTATAAAATACAAGAGAAATTTTCTATGGTGATTTAGGAAAAACTTAAGAGGGTGTAATTATGTTTTCTGTTGTATAAAGGTGAAAGTTTTCAGATATACAGAAATCAATTTCATTCTAGATGTTACACGGGTATCTTGAAAAATGACAATCATTTCATTTCATTTACATAAAAAAATTTATAACATTAGCAGTCCCAGTAAAAAAAAATGATTTTAATACACTTTGTTAAAAGTGACTGGTGAAGTGGTTCAGTGTGGAAATTTGGTTTTAGGATCCAACACAATTCTGTCACTTTTCTACACAGTATGTAGTAGTATATTTCGTGAACAGACTCTGGCTGCACTCTCTAATATTAGTGATTGAACTTGAAGTATGATTTCAATGTTTACCTGGGACGTCCCATGTCTGAATCGTATTTTCTATCTTCTCTCTCTGGAATATCTTCCTCTTCACGTCCATCTTTCAAGGTCACATCTTTTCCTGCTTCTCGTTCTTTCTCTCTAAGGAACTTTAGAATGGGGACTTGCCTTACCTACACACAGGAAAAAAAAAGAAAGGTTATCCCAAGGTAAATATTGCCATCTGTTGGCCGCCATAATTGAAGCCATACTAGACATTGATTTCATAAAGCTTCATTCTAAATTGGATTTCGATTTTGGGAAAGAAACAAATTTATTCGACAGACACCAAATCGTTGCATGCAGACAAAATTGACAAACAGACTGACCAAAATTAATATGCCCCCGACCTCTGACCTCAGGGGCATAAAAATATTGTTTATGTCATACAGCAAGCCCAGATTTCGTGTACTTTAATGGTAATACATTAGCACAAATAGATCAACTTTTCACACATTTACAAGTGATTAAAGTCATCCACATTTCACACAAAATCATCCAGCCTTTGATATTTGATGTCAAAATAGAGAAATGTGTCACTCAGGTACTACTCTCCACTAGTTTAAAACTACAGATATAGTAGAACATTTAATTTTCATACTTTTGAATGTTTGAAAATGTAAAAATTGAAAATAACATCATAAGCAAGTGACATTACCAGTCATCTGTCAATCCACTATATGTACAAGCAGTACAACACCTCCCACTTTTATGATTTGTGGCTGCCTGCCATCTTACTACCGTAAAATGAGATATTTTGGTCATTGTTTAATTCTGGCCAATATGGCCACCCTATTAAAATGGCCATAATTAAACCATCCAAAATATGTACACAATGTTTCTACTGATACTTTTTGAAAATATTTTAGTGTTTTATAGATCAGCAAACGTTTTTTTTTTTTTTTTTATTAGCACCGTGTGGATGATAAGCTTAATCAAGTTCCATGTGATGCATCAATTCTAACTGTTCTACTGGCACATTTTAATTTCTGATATTTAAAAGACGTAGAATGTTGGACATGACAAGACCGAGATCTGATGGGAGGCAAAATCTACAAATGTAATCATTATATAAACATAAATGGCCAAATTTGAACTGGTAAAAAAAGTAACTCTTTATTTTGTGACCAGATGCCAAAATATCCCAATTTACAGCAATATTTGACACAAGCATATTGGATAAATTTTCAAAGTCTTCAAACCATAGCCAAAGCACGAATTGGATGTCAACCAGTAAAAACACTGATGCTAAATCTGAGGAGATTTTTTCCCAATACCTTACAAAAAATGCAGCGAGCTAAAGTAGTTCACCAGAGTGCCACATGAAGGTTGAGTCCATCTCATATTACAATGTATTACTGGAGCCATATTATCAAAGTAGGTACATATTTCCCTTTGTTTCTTCTTTGGGGAGAGAACACTTTGATTTTGTATCAAATGTAACTTTCATTAAAAGAAAATGCATACATCCCACAAAAGGACTCTAACCATGATGGAATATTTCTTTGCAATAATGTACAGTGGAATCTCATTATCTTGATATTCAGTTTGTTTGTTTGTTTATTGTTGTTTAATGTCCCACTCAAAAATCTTTCACTCATATGGAGACGTCACCAGGGCTTCAAATTTTGGCCTATGCTCGGCACTTACGGCCACTGAGCAGTGAGGGTTCTTGAACGTGCCGACACCTACTGCAACACGGGACCTCGATTTTTACTGTCTCATCCAAAGGACAGGAAACCAACCTGCCGCTGGCTGGACTCGGACTCATGACCTTGCGATCAAGAATCGAGCTCGCTACCGACTGAGCCAGGCCATCTCTCTTGATATTCAGGGGACTGCCCCATTCACTTCAAGATATCCAAATTAGAGATAGATATCTAAAATTTTCAATTTACATTTTTTCCATTCTAATTGGACAATGAATAGTTCTACACAGGGTGTGCTTCATTCAAATGAGTTTTTAAGCCATTATTAATCATCAGATTTTAAGCAATTATTTATTGCACTTTTACCATAGCATGTTAATTGGAGTTGATTGTCCAGTGTTTTGCAGGTAAACAATGATTTTTGTGTACAAAATGTAAACCTTCAATTGCAGAGGGTAGTTTCAAGGTAACAACTGGCAATTCTTCAATATTTCGATACTTCAAACCAGAAAAATACTTCGAGATATCATAAGTGCAATTTCGATATAAACACATTGAGATATCCAGAATAAAAGTAGTATAAATCTATAGTAAAATAATCGGGACTGGACATCCGGCTTTGACGTAACCGGAATTTCGACTCATCCGAGTTTGAAATAATGAAATACCACTGTATTTGTGTAACAATGCCAATTTAAGTTTAACTTATGTCATTGTATGGACTCCAAATATAAATATTAGTCCCCTTTCTCCATGGCTGGTAAAAAGCTGAAATGATCATCACCTTTTCTGGGGTCAATTTTGACCAAATGACACCAGTGGGTTTTGGTCTGGTCTTGTTGCACTTGATGACCTCCGTGTCAGTGACTATGTAGTCCACAATGACATCATGTTCCTCCATCAACGACTCTGGTATGTCTACAACTTGGGAATCGTGGACTGTTGTCACAACGATAGTGTCCTGATTAACTGCTCCCATTGCACACATCATAGCATATTCAAGATCAGCAAAGCCTTCACCTTTCCCGATCCTGAATCCTGGAAATCAAAAACTTCAAATAAAAACATTGTTGTGGTAATTCATGTTGAAGTCTACTTGGTGTCTGCTTTTCAAATAAAACTGAAAATTTGATTAATAACGAGAGCCCTTAACTCATTAACCCCTGAACTTATAGCCACAATTGAACTCCACCTTTTCCAAGAATATTGGAGCCACATTGGGTCCCAGCCCCATTTCATTTGCAAACTTTATGCAGCTTTACGTGGGGATGGTTCCCACCAAGATTTGTTAAAATTTACTCATTAGTTCTTAGGAAAAAATTGAAAATGTCTGGAAGTTAACGATGGATGACTCGCCATGACAGACATAAACCAAACTTGACATCAGCATCATCATTGTTGCTCTGGATTTTGCTGATTTTGTTTGTTTGTTTGGTTTTTTTTTTTTTACAGATTATTAGCTGATTTTCATACTTTTCTCATTACTAAGTTCAGCTACTGTTTACGTCAATTCTTACAGATCAAATATAATTAAACTTTTACAAGCAAATACAAATATGAAAATCTTATCTAACCTGTCTTAGTCACGGCAACGGAACCAATGACAACGAGATCCACTTTGATCTTAGCTTCCAAACCCATCGGTACACTGTACTCCTTCAGACCCTAGAAAAATAAAGAGGACAGAAATCTCATCTTATAATGACTGTCAATACTGTGACAATTTCACCTACCAAAAGGAGATTTTGTCAAAACAAAGATTCAGAATGTTTTTTACAGTCTTAGTGATCCAACTAGAGGTGGGTCATTGGGCAAATGGCCCTAAAAAGTGATACATGTCCCAATTACTTATATAACACTGGTACAGCTCAGCACAGCGACACCAGTGTCCGGAATGACATATATACGATACATATTAATGGTATTGAACCAGTAATGTTGATTTTAACATTTTTTGAAAAATCATAATTTACTAGTTGTGATATACATTTGTACTTGTACCTAAAATGCATTAACTATTTGTTAATTGATATTGCTACTTTGGTTACTGGTGCAGGGTCCATTCTCAGACGAAAATCGAGGTTTTTACCGAATATCTTCAGTTCAACAGAAAGAATTCCTTTGAAATTTTATATCACAATAGGTTACCTTTAGATGTAATGAAACAAAAAATAAATTTAGCCCATTTAAAAAATTCAACCTGAATGCCATAATTGTGATGCAGGAGGACCTATTGTTGGACAGTAGTAGTATTTACGTTGAAATGGTGGCATCACTTCCCTCCCGACTTGTGTTGGACAGTACGATAGAAAGATGAGCGATTACAATATTGCAACGGAATTATTAACCGCAATTTTTGTAAAATGTTTCATTTAATGTTTAAAGTCCGACAATGTATAAAAAATTTCTGGAAATATCTTGTTCATTTACGCCCAAAGAGAAGTGTCCAATACTAGACACTGTCCAAGAATAGGCACCGCACCAGTATCTACATATATGGTTTTTGTTATTAATGTTATATCCCCATGGTTATGAAAATGTCCCTATAAAAATTTGATTAAGGGGGCATAATGACCCCAGATCATTCAATCTTGATTGGATCACTGCAGTCAATATAATGGAGTTTTGTTTACAGATTGTAACAGTAAAAATTCAAAACATGCCGTTTCAGTAATCGGGGGCTACAAGAACGTACACAAATCCCAACATATAATTCATATAAACTTTACTCCAATTATTAGCTGTCTATTATGACAATGGTCTCTATTTTTAGCCATAATCAACTGATGAGCAGTTTTTATAAGGACAGATTAGAGTTAATATGACCCGTTACAACATGGTTGATATGTACAAGGTCGCTGCACATGTATAAGAAGAGACACTATATGCCAAATTAGACGAGACTTGACAGGATTTTTTTTTTTTTTTTTATAAAATTTCGTGTTTTGTAAAAAGTTGTATATCAGATGAAAACCATGAAGAACCAACAATACATAACAGTTACAGATTACATATTTACGATAAAAAATAGTAGGTAATTACTGACTGACTGGGTCAAGGCAGTCGTAAATTGTAAATTCACTTGTTTTCATCAAAATCACATGAAATATCTCATGAACTGTACCCAAGTGTCTATATGGCAACTTTAATGATATTTAAACAAACTTAGAACATGTTAACGGCATACAAGCAAATTTGTTGTTGTTGTAAAAAGTATGAATGACAGCACATGTTTGATGCTAAACGTACCTGTGATGTGGAACAGTAGCGAAGGATTTCTTTGCCGCATGCCTCTGGTGGCAATAACTTGTTGAAAAGTCCATGTCTGAGTCGAGGAGTTGGAACCAACAGTGTCTTCTCTGCCTATAAATAGTACATTGGACTCAATTCATTGAACTGCTCCTTTAAGTCTTTCACCCCCAAAAAACACATTTCAACTGGCCTAAATTATTGATTTACAGAAGAGTCCATTGTTTCTCGGGGGAGGGGGGGTGATGAGTTAGAAAGAATTTTACTCAAAAGTGATCATTCCGCTACCAAAGTCAAAATATTATTTTCAGATAAACTTACAATTTCAATAATCAGCTGTATTGTTGAAAATAACTAAAAACAACTAAAATATTCCACCCACAAGTAACTAAATGGTATGTTCCGATATCTTACAGCAGTTTATTTTGTTCTAAACAATTCATTATTGATATTTTTTCAGTTTTTAGAACTATCTTATAAT